>CM034151.1:17695202-17742702 GCA_019776745.2 Taxus chinensis | reverse complement strand
GTAGAGGATGTGGAGCTTGAGTAGTATGTGCTACCCCATCTTGGCAAGTGAGGGAGAGAATCCCCTTCAGCTTTTGATGAGAGTTCATCACATGAAGAAATGAGCACGTCGACGCACATCTGAACCCACCTGATGACCAACCCCTGGCGCTTGGTTTTTTAGATCAAGGGAGAAGTATTGTTAATCCAGTTGGTATCAGTGGGAGTAACCAATTTGTACCCAGGAGATATAATTTCTCATTAGGAACATTCATGGCCGTGTAAACCATTCGGGTATTTAGAGGAATTTTTGGACAAGGTGTGAATATGCAAGGTTTGGGTATTGCATCTAGAAGTGACACAGAACACACAGTTAGCAGTGGGACAATATCACAAACCATCATCGAGCAATTCAGTGGGACGTTGAGAATAGTAGGTGCGTGACCACTTCAAGTCATTTTCTAACTCAGGAGGTGGATCTGGTGGTGTGGGAGCTGGAAGATTTCGTGGACCTAGTGGATCTGGAGGATCTGGTGGGTCAGGAGGAATAGGACCTAGTGGATCTAGTGAATTTGGTAGAGGAGGAAACACCAGAGGAAACCAAGGCTCTAGATCAAGAGGATAAGGGCCTTAGCCACCTCCAAAAGTACTTTTTGAGATGTCTTTGCACTTGCTAGACTACAAGGTTATTGAGGATGCTACAGAGCATGTGCAAAAGTGTGAATTACTATGGCATGTGAAATGGATCACTACCTTGGAGTGAAAGGCAAGTCATTTTGCAACGATGTTGCAAGGGCATACACATAGGTTGTATCAGAAGTATGACCCCCATCAAATGGTGGTAAACAAAACTACATTAAAGAACACCTTCCTAGCAGAGTTTCATATCCCAGAATTTTAGCAGAAGATCATCAGTGACCTAAAGGAGATCCAACAAGGAATGATAGAGAGTGTGTGAAATTACAACGTGTGGTTTAAAAATCTCTTGTAAAAACTATCCTATGAAATTCACCCTTTTCAACATGCTCAATGGTTTTTAGAGGATTGATAACACCATTTAGAAGGGCATTGTCACACAAGACTTTCACAAACCCGCATGAGGCATTGGAAGCTTCCTTGCATGTTGAGGCTATTGAGAGCATTGGTACTAGTGTTAGCCCCTTTATGAAGGCTCAAATTACTGAAATGGAGAAGCAGTTGGAGAAGTTATCTACAAAATCAGTGCATGAGGTTCGTAGTGGGATTTTGTGTACAAACTGTGAAGTGGAAGGGAATGAAAAGGATAATTGCCCCTAAAATTTGGTAAGCGCCATGATAATAGACTATGATATTTTCCATGGGGATCATGATTTAAATAGGTGTCCTCTACTACAACATGTAATTCACAAGAATTTTATTTCTATTGCAAGATTTGTACCTCTACGACCCATGATACCAAGTATTGCAAACTAATTGACTAGATTCATTATGTTATTGATCTTGGTGTACTCCAGAATAGTCTTGCAAGTAGTTCCAAGGATGATGATCATCGTTATGAAGGCCGTGTGGATGGAGGAGTGTGTGGAAGAGGTTTTCATGCAGGATTTCATGGTCACAGTAACCATGGTGGGGGAAGAAGTGAGTTCCCATGAGGAACCTATTATAACTGTGGATCGATAAAGCATTATAAGCATGAGTTTCCTGACCTTTTGCAATGCTTATGGTGCAGAAAAAAATGTAAGTATGAGGATTTCCCTGAGTTATTTGAACACATGAGCCAACAACACTGGAAAGACAAAGGTGTTGGGAGGGTGAGTATAAATAATTTTGAACCATGGTGGATGCCAAGAGTGGCCCTTGAATCAGGATTAGAACCTCTACTAGTAACAACGTGAGTAGAGGTTGTGTGTGTAAGGGAGATGCTAAGATAAAAAAATAGTTTTTAGGGAAGAAGTGGTACATGGGAAGTATCCAAATCCTACTCATCAGAAGGAAGTGTATCAATAGACTATGGATGTCATTTGTAGTTTGCAAGGGGAGATCTAATTTCTAAAGGAGCGGTCAAATTAGTTGGAGCAAGGGAAGAATGTAGAGGCTTCGAAGGGGGGCCTGGATGAAGTAAAGGAAATATGTATGGTGTTAAGGAAAGAAAATATTATTCCCTTGTTAGGAGAATATCTGCAGAAGAAGTTACCACACATCATATTAAAACAGAGCGTGAAAGGCAGGCTTTGCATGCAAACCTTCCCCCTCACAGCCTTGACTATGATAAGGAGATTACATTGAATGCATTTTTTGATGGGTGGCTTCTAAGAAATATCCTCATCAACACAGGAGTGGAGGTCAATGTTCTCACCCTAGATGCTTGGCATCAAATGGGAAGGCCCGCATTACAACCATCTTCAAATGTGTTGTATATGGAAAAAAAAATAATGGCAATGCCCATTGGAGTCTAGAAGGATGCAATTATCACTGTTCAAGGAGCCAAGTTCACTGGAGATTTTGAAGTCTTGGCACTTGCTGAGGAAGAAGACTTTCCATCGTTGCTTGGGCACCCATGGTGCTATAAGAACAATGTAGACATGTGGTTTTAAAGGGTATATTAGCTTTGAGAAAAAGGAAGAAAGGGTGACTATCCCTTTAACAAATGGAAAGTCAATGCCGTATATTGAGACCTTAGAATAGGAAGTCCTTGACAGAATATATGTGCACTTCATCAAAGATCATGAGATAATTCATCCCATGGAGGGAGTTATCCAGTTTGAATATTCTTAGTCCTTGAGTGATACCACTAGCATGGCATGTGACAATTGGGCGCATGGGACTTATGAGTTGATTGGGTGACAATTGAGAGTATATGTAACAATGGTCATGAAGGCACACTCAGTCAAGAACCTAAGAGGAAAGAAGTTGTAAATTTACTCTAGAGGATCATACCTTGAAATTTTCTTACGAGAAATGGAGGCTCAGTGGAAGAATGAGGACGAGAGAATGGGAATTCTCGGTTATAACCTACTCAAAACTGCAGTGCGTTGGTGGGCTACACATTAGCAGAACCTCCTAGAATGACACGAGGTAAAATTCACATTGTCTGTAAGGTTCTTCAGGAGTAACATGCCCACTTTGATCTAAGACTAACATAGTAAAGAAACCACATCATTTCATGTTGAAGCATGTGAGAAGGCTTGGATGGAAAATGCAGAAGTTTTACCACCTTTTTTATGGGTGCATAAGTTATATTCTACCTTACAAGGATGTGCACGTGCATGGTATATTCATTCGGAGATGTGTCATCAAATAGGTAATTGGTAGGAGTTGGTGGTGTATCTCATTCAATCTTTTGAGTATAGGAGTACCAAGCCATCAGTGGATAAGGCATTACAAGTAATCAAGTGCCTTATGATGGGAGATAGTGCTATGGTAGAAGATAGGCTACTGTAGTTTTTGGGTGAGCCTTATTTGGATACATGCCTCAATAAAGAAGAATTAGAGGAAGTACAACTTGAGCACACGTGCATGGAAAAATAAAAAATAAAAATGGTCTATGTAGTAGATGGTGAAGAAATGGAAAGTTTGGATGCTAACCATTCTAAAGGTATGCGTGAAGTCATAGATGGCACTGATGAGGGAGAAATAACCTACCATGAGCCATTGAAAACAAAGAAGATTAACATTAGGATAAAGACAGAACCTGAGGAAGCCATCATTGTGGACTATTGGTCAGAAAAGAAAGTTTCAAAGGTCATTGATCTGTTGCGTGAGTTCCAGGATTTTTTCCCTCGTGGGTACCATGAAATCAAAGGCATCCACCATTCCTTGGGGGAGATGAATATCAAGTTGAACGAAGGTGCGCTTCTAGTCTGGAAGAGGACTTATCAGATGAATTTGAATTTGTGTGTATGGGTCAAGGACGAAATAGACAAGATGATAGCATCTAGTATCATTGAGGCAGTGGAAGAATCAGAATGGATAATCCCAATGGTCATCAATATCAAGAAGTATGGAAGAAGAAGGATCTATGTTGACTATAGTGGTTTGAATGTAGTATGTGTCATCAATCCTTTCCCAACCCCCTTTATTGAAGAAATTCTATAGGGAGTGGCTGGGCGTGAGGTCTACTCTTTCACGGATGGGTTCTTAGGGTATCACCAAGTTAGGATTGCAAAGGAAGACTAGAGAGAGACAACTTTCACCACTGAATGATGAATTTTTTCCTACGCAGTTATGCCTTTTGGATTGAAGAATGTTCCTATTTTTTTCTTGCACATCATGGTACAAGCATTTCTGGACTTCATCCATAAATTTCTTCAAATTTACCTTGATGACTGGACTATATCTAGGTTGGTGAAAGACCATTGTTAAAATTTAAGGCTGATGTTTGAGAGATGTCGGCAATTGAGGATATCCCTCAACATTAAGAAATGTGTCTTTGTTACCCCATTTGGAGCCCTGTTAGGACATATCATATGTAAAGAAGGATTACTAGTGGATCCCACCAAAGTTGCAATTATTGTGGGATTAGGGGAGCCTACTAGTCAAAGTGCAATATGTGGATTCCTTGGATATACAGGGTACTACAGGAAATTCATCAAGGGGTATGCCAAGATCCTCGTGCCCTTAGAGGAATTTTTAAAACATAAGAGTGCCTTTCATTGGGGAGAAGCATAGTAGAAGGCATTTGACACTTTGAAGGATAGGCTTGTCACTTCACCCATAGTACGCTTTCCTTCTTGGGATAATCCTTTCCATGTGCATGTTGATGCCTCAGGAATAGCCATGGGAGTAGTACTAGCACAGCCTGGTGAGGCAATTGTTGATCACCCCTTGTGTTTTGCAAGTATGAAGTTGACACAAGCATAACAAAATTACACAACTACTGAGTGTGAGGCACTGTAAAATAATCTATGTGCTGCACACGTTTAGACGATACCTATTGACAACACCATTTATATTCTACACAGACCAAATGACATTGAAGTACTTAGTGAACAAACCCATTTTGCAAGGGTGCATATGTCGTTGGGTCCTATTATTCCAAGAGTTTGAGTTCACGGTGGTTGTAAAACCATGAAAGAGTAATTCATGACCTGACCACTTATCAAGGATAAACTCAGGGGAGGACACACAAAGCATTGAGGATACCATGCCAGACGTGTAACTATTTAGGTTACAGCGAGTTCCCTCATACATGGAAGATATCACATTATTCCTGAAAACTGGCGTCGCATCAGACAAAATGAAGGCTCTAGAGAGGAATCAGCAAGTAATACGCACCGCACCCTAGATGTTGATTAGTGGAGATCTATATAAGTTAGGACGTGATGATTTTATATGTCTATTTGTATTAGAACATGAGCACATGGAAATTATGGAGGAAGCGCATGGTGGGATTGTTGGAGGACACTATGCAGGAAATGCTACCGTGCAGAAGATTCTACTAGCAAGGATTTTGTGTGAAACCATCTACTAGGATTGTATTGAGTTTTACAATGCTTTTGACCATTACTAGTGCCTTAGAAAACCTGGAAAGAGGGATCAAATGCCTTTGTGACTAATAGCTAGTGCTAAACCATTTGAAAAATGGGCACTCAACTTTGTAGAGACAATTTTTCCAGCCACAAGAAGGACTGGTTCATGGTATATCATTACTTGCACTAATTACTTGACACGATGGGCAGAGGCAGTGCCTACGAAGGATTACACTACAGCAACAAATACTAGATTTTTATGGGAGAACATAATCAACAGGTATTGTTGTCCTTTGAGTTTAGCAAGTGATAGGGGTACGCACTTTCTAAATGAAACGGTCAAGATTTTATTTGGATAATTTATCGTGGCCCATCACAAGACCACCCCTTATCATCCACAAGAAAATGGAACTAGTGAGGCATTTAACAAAATACTAAGTCACACGTTGACCAAGATCTATCATGTTGGAAGACAATAGTGGGATGAAAAAGTATCAGTCATTTTATGGGCATACAAGAAAACCTACAAGAGGTTAAACAAGGCCACACCATTTCAATTGGTGTTTGGCACGGAAGATTTTTTGCTATTTGAATTCATATTACCATCACTGTGTATAGTGTGCAGGAGGGTTGGATGATGAACAAGCGCTAGAAGAGAGGATTGATAAGTTTATGTAGTTAGACGAAAGGTGTCCACTTGCTAGATGGAGCCAAAGGACAAAATGCATGGCATGATCGTCATATGAAAAACATGTAGTTTGAGGTTTGGTAGATGGTGTTGTTGTTTGATTCCAAGTTTCTGTGCCATCCAGGGAAGATGAAAGTCCATTGGCTAGGACCTTACATCATCTCGTACATCTTTGACTCAGGTAGTTTCCAGTTGCAAGCGCTAGATGGGACAAGATTACCATGTCATTTCAATGGGAGTAGGCTGAAACCATAATATAAATAAGTCTTCTCAGTGTTTTTAAATAAGGTAGTATTGCCAATTAGCTTAGAATTTCCCTTTATTTCTTTGTCTTTTTTTGTATTTCCCTTTCTCGTTTCTTCTTCCTTTCTTTTTGTTCCGTTTTGTGCCTTGTGCGCCAGTAACCACATGATTTTCCAAGGTTTTGTATGCACAGAGGATCACACATCTATTTTAGTGTGGGGTGGAGTAATGCAAAGCAAAGTATAAGCCAATAGTAAAAGTTGAGTGGCCGAGTAAAAGCAAGCATGTAAGATTGAGAAAGCACGTGGGGAAATGGTGGATAATTAATTATGGTGTCAAGAAGGCTATAACAAAAACCACGTACAAAGGATGAAGAGAGCAGGAACAACATGAGGTAAGTGAGGGAAAAAATCAGGTAAATGACAGAAGAAGTGACTTTAGGGATGTAGACGCGTTTGTAACTATTCTCGGTTAGATTGGAGTTTTACATGCCAGAAGGTTGTAGATGGTTTTTTGCGTAGGATTTGGCGCATGGGTAAGGGCGCTTAAAGTCAGCCTAGTGGAAAAATTTGCATTTAATGTTAAGTACATTAGTCAGTGTTATAGCATTTATTTTTGGAGAGGAGAAAAAATTATAAATATGGGGTTGGGAAAGTCATTATTCTACCTTACTATTACAAAGTTGAAGCGCTCTTGCAAACTAGGGCATCCAGAGAGATTTGTGTGAAGGAAGAAGAATCCTAGAAATCTACGTTTGTGACAAGAATAGATCTGCAGACCAAAGTGGAAGCATTACACGTGTATGGGGAGAATTAGTTTGTAGTGCACCATCTTGTGGAAGGTTTTCCTAGTTAGGGTTTGGTAGTGAGGGGTTGGATATAGAAGGATTTCTTCCAAGAGTTGAGTTTCAAGATTGAACAGAGTAGTAGAGTAGGGCAAGGAGTTTTAAATTTTAAATTGAAAGAAAGAATGGCACCAAAGAAGGTAACCATTTCACCAAAGAAATACAAGGGCAAGGGAAAATGAAAATAAACCGCTACCATCGCGAGCTCTAATGAGGAATGGTATGCAAAAATGCAGTACCCAGATGGAGTGTTGCTAGGTAACAAGTGGGTGTCACACTTGAGAAAAATGGCCATGAATGATTACAATCATCGCAAGAGAACTATAGAGAAATAAATGACACTGGAGCTGGTTCGTCCATCAAAAAATAGGAAACTAGATGGAATGCCAATATATAGTGACGAGGTGAAGGTAAACCTGGAAAAGGTAGGGTTGTTGCAACTGTATGAGTTACCTTATTTTGGCAAGCCCAATTTCCTTATTTTGGCAATCCTGAGTGGTTATATCAGTGGTTGATGTCGTGCATGCATGAATACCATTTCTACTTTGTAGGACGCAAGATGCGCATAACACCACAGTTGATATCCAAATTCACTGGCTTGAATTGTGAAGGAGAATCCATAGATGATGATTTGAGTGATAAGGAAGCCATCAAAGAAACTATAGTAGCTTATGACTACAAAAGGGTTCACGGTACTTTGACATCACAAAAAATCCAAACCCTATTATGAGGATGGTTGTATGTTATGTCACCAAGCTTAGTGATCAAGATAGATGGACGTCACTCATGAAATGGAGCTCAACAAGTTTCAAGAAAAGAATAAGGGGAATAAGGAAGAAAGAGATAAAATCCTAGCCAAGGTAGAAAATAATTTAGAAGCTATCGAGACCTTGTGAGGCTCGATCAAAAGCCGGATAAAATAATTATACCCCCAAATCACCCGTAGGATAGATGCGCTAGATGACTTGGGAAAACAATTTGAAATTATTGTTGAGACAATGAGCACCAAAGGGGAGTAATTAATTTTTGAAGAGGTGAGTGCTTTAGTCAGAGACTTCTGTCAGCAAGCACAAAGTGAGGTTGATGCCTAGGAAAATCTTGAGGTATAAATAGGGAAGGATTTCCCTCTCCTCCTTCAAAAATAAGCTTTGTTCTCCTTCATTCTCTCCATTCTTTCATTCTTTCCCCCAATTCTTCATTCCTTCATTATTTTTCCCCTATGTTGAGACCGACATTCTTTATTCATTGAAGAGAAGTGTTTTCGAGGATGGAGAACAAGTGTAGTGTGGGGTGATGTTGGGCCCTAGGATATTTGTCTAAGTACAAGAAGGTGCATAAGTACGTGAGACCTAATTGAAGAAGAGTGCATAGGTTGAAGGTGTGCAAGGAAGGGTTCTAGCAGGGTTTAGCAGAACACACAGTGTGCACGTGTAAGACAAGGCAAGTTCTGGGACTTATCCATATTCATAGTTATAGATAGCACACAAGGAAAGCATGACCCATCTAGCATGTGGAATGGATAAGGTTCTATCCTGACAGTTGTAGGATCAAGAATGGAGTATTCCATGCATGTGATGGAAGGATCCAAAAAGACAACATTGTAAATGCTAGAGAGATTGGATCAAAGGAACCATGCTCCATTATAGGACCACTTGGAAACTTGGTAGCTGATCTATTACCTCAGAAGGCATGACAGTGAAGGCAAAAATATATATAAAGAGATTCACGGGTAGTAGAAGTGTGTGTGGCAGAGTAACATAGGTGGGGGAAGAGAGGAAAAGCTCTGTAGAAATATAATGGAGGATTCTATGGGTTGGGATTAGAGGAAATATAGGAGTGATGGAAGATTTAGAATGATGGGTTTGTGTTTATCCTTCTAATATGAAGGACATAGTTTAGTTCCTGATGCATGACCTTGCTCTACATTATTATATGGGTTTGATATGGCCTCAAGTGAATGTAATGTGGTTATGGAACTCATTAACATGAATATAAGGTTATGTTATAAAGCATATGTGTGTTCATGATCATAAGTCTAGTACATTTCCTTTGTGTTATGAATCAATTCTATATGTTGTTTGATATTTCTCTTTTGCTATTTGAATGAATGAATTGGTATAAAAACTCATCCTAAGTTCTCAAAATGAATGCATAGTTCTTTCCCATTATTTTTCACTTAAGTATTTGTCGTAGATGATGTATTCTTACACAACTCATATAAAGGAGGGGCTTGGCCCCCACGAGTGCCTTCAGTGACCGCCTAACACCACTAGGTGATAGGTCGGCGTGCATGGGATTAGATTGTTGTTCTAAGGGTATTAAAATTACTACATATCTTACGTTTTTTTCTTCACTTTTACTATCCATGATGGAACCCAGAAACCATTCATGCTTCGAGTGAACGTGCCCTAGTTTGCATAGGCATGATATGCCAACGTGATGAGAGAGAGAGAGAGAGAGATAAAGAGATCTTGTGCACGTTAAAACCTAGTAATGATACACACATAGGGTGGAAGGACACTAGATTCTAACCTTTTTATTCCGTTGTAGGTACACTCATAAAAATGCAAGAATGAAGTGGACAAAATATGCAGTATTTAACGTAGGAGAAAATTGAATCTTTTCTACACACTGTTGAGAATGATTTCGTAGAAATTCATCCTAGTTGTAAGAATTTTTCTCTAAAAAATGGTTAGTTTCTTTTTGTTTGTAAAAAATAGGAATTTAGGTCAGAAGCATCCGTGGACCATTTAACACACAAGGAAGCTAGCAAAATACGGAGGGACCTTGAAACACATGGGAAACTACTAGTGGAATTGTACACTACGAAGATATATTCTTGAATATTCAGTTTTAACCTTCTCTTGTGTAGATGAAACACATTATAATTTTTTCAGAGAGAAATAAGGATCATACTTACAATACCTACCATTGGAAATTAAGAAAATATGATTAATATGAGGATATAAACCTTCCCGATGGAAGGATAAATGCTCCATAGTGTGGGCAATGTAGTACATAGGAAAGACAAGATGACACCAAACATAAGTTATGGATACTATGGATGAGTGTACCATTAAGAGGAGGTGATTTTAAGAGAAAAGGTGTAAGGAATTGTAAAGCCATCTAGTGCAGCTTCATGAATCAGCTCTAGGAACTATAGGAGATGACCAACAATATTGGTTAAGGCAGGGAGAGAGCAAAAATCTCAGGGAGCTCTAGGAAGGTATAACAACAAGCCATGAGAATTTACAGTACCTGAAGGATGATATAAGTTCGATGTGATCCTAATCCAACCATCCACTCCTACTCATTCAAATGGTCTAACTAATATGTAAATTTTTTTGAAAAAAGTGATAGTGACAAAGAAGTTAAGAGGGCTACGCAGAAGGAGAATTTAGATAGCGGTTTATCATGTGTGTTACAATCATTGCAATCAACACCAAAATGATAACCATTAAATCCTAATCTTGGAAAAGCACAACAATTTGGGATGATCAATACCAATACAATAGATCTAGTCATTATAAGGGCACTAAGAAATATAGCGATACAGTCGATCGCAGGAAATAGTCCCTCCCTTTCAAGTGGAAGCAGAAGTGGGAATGTTGCACCTACAATGACTAACCTTGCACAGGGTGGGAATGGGAACACTATAAAATAGGTAGCCACACCATATATATATTATGAAATTTCTTTACATTTCCATAGTATCATGGGGTTGAGAATGCAGTAGAGCATGTGCTCAAATGTAAACTGATATGGCGAGAAAAAGGTATCACTTCCACTAAATAAAAGGCAATGCAGTATGCAACTTCGTTGTTGGGGTGTTCTCATACTTGGTATCGAAAGAAAGACCCATCACAAGATGTAGTAGATTATGATTAACTTAAAGTGACAGTTTAAACATAATTTATATCCAAAATTTCAAGCAGCATAGTATTTTGGCGCTCAAAGAAATCAAGTAAGAGCTCACATAGAGTGTATGAGCTTATGGTGTGCATTTCAAAACACTCATCTCTAATATCTCATATGAAATACACCCTACACAACATGTGCAATGGGTTTTAGGAGGACTGCTACTACCATTCAGGTTCTTGTTGTCACACAAGACTTTCACCAATCCACAAGACGCATTAGAAGCATCCTTGCGTGTTGAAGCAGTGAAAAGTTTTGACACTGAGGTGAGCCCATTCATGGAAGCACAAATTATATCAATGGCAACACAACTGAAGAAGTTAACAATGAACCATTCCCACACAACACACAATGATATTTGGTGTACTGATTTTGGGATGGAAGGCAACACTAAAAATACCTTTTCGTGAAATTTTTTGAAGGCCATGCTTATAACATGTGAGATATGTGAAGGTAACCATGATACACGAAACTATCCTTTGTTACACCATGCAAAATAGGAAAAAGTATTCATTTATTGTAAAATATGTGACACACATGCTCATAATACATCAGAGTGTCACATCATCGATCAATTTCATGATGCCCAATCATTGGGACTTCGTCAAATAATTGTAGAAGATACCACTGTAGATCACAATGGATACAGTCCCGAAATAAATGGATGATTTTGAAGGGGTGTAGAGGCGGTAGATATTTACATAGAACTTTATATATATGTAGATCACTAGATCATTACCAGTGCGATCTCCTAGCCTTCTCATTTTTCACACATTTTCGAAAGGCGCATAAGGTGGAAGATTGTCCCGACTTTGAGTACTTATTTCCCTTTCTCATAATATATAACTTGCTACTTATTTTGTTTATGTTGTACCTGATAATAACCTATAACTGAGTATCTGTTCTTGGATTTTGGAGAACCCTATCACTAATTTTTTTTTAATTCTGTATTGTACCTATTTCTACCCAAGGAAAGAAACACCCAAGTAGGAAACTAGCATCCATCGTTCTTTTTTGTATTGGGCACGTCTTTCCCTACTATGATTTCTTCCCAAGTTTAATTTTGAACTTGTTTCATAGCTCTTTTTTGTCATGGTTTTTTTGGGTACCATTTTACATCTAGTCTCTGAACTAGTGAGAGGGTGATATAATCACCCAATTATTGCCCCCACATTTTTGGGGTGTGTGAGATGAAAAAAGGGGAGCATAACCCAAATGAGGAAAGATGAAATTGATGTGCACATTTGAAATAAAAATCTTACATGGGAATAGGGAATGCACATGGTAACTACCATGACACATGTAAAACAATGGGAAAGGATTGCAAAAAGTGTTTATGACAAACAAGCATGACATGATGTAAGAGAAAATATTCAAAAGACGCAGGAACACGAAAAAATACATAGCGAGTATCTTGTTGAATACATGGGACACTAATCAGGATGTCACGAGAAACTCGAATCCTTTAAGGATATAAAAGAAAAACAAAAAAATCAAGCATAGGGCATATTCCGCAAACAATGACATTCAAGACACAAGCATAGACAAGGTACAAGAAAATCATATAACCATGGTTAGGAATAAGTCTGCAATACAAATGCTACATATGAAGCACCTATTAACATGTTAGAAAGATTGATAGTATGCCACAATGTATAAAACATAAAATATGAATGAAAGGAGTAGAAATTTCAATGATAAAACCTAAATATAGAGAAATAGCAAAGGTAGATGCCCCTATGAGCCTCAATAGGATTGGTAAAAAATAGTGCCAAACATCATATATCATATGATAACCTGTAAGTATCCCACATTCACCTCAAGAGTAACATGTGACCTTGAATTTGTGTATGGAAAAAATGATAGCGCATACTATGAATTAAAGTAACATGGTGAGTAGTGTGTAATATATAATAGTATAAGCAAGCAAGGATACATCTAGTCAAGATCTAAGCTAATATTTTTGAATTTTTACAAATATTTGAAGGAATGTTTATGACTAGGAGAGGGGATCAAAATTTCCCCTTAGTGTATGTGTGCAAGGTGAGGTCCATATAGGTAAGTGCACTCTCAACAATCGTGTTTGAGCCTAGAACAAGAGTGTGTCATTAGGTGGTGAGGGGGGAATATTATTCCCCCAAGTGTGGGTGCCATGGTGATATAAGTGATATCATTGAGACAGTCATATAAATCTGAAAAATATCTAAAAGGAGTTTGATTAGATGCATAGTATGAAAATGAGTTTGTCTTGTCTTTGAATAATCCCATAAGATGTAATTCATACACGATCAAGACATATTATTCATCAGTAAAAGGTGTACGAAAGGACTTATATGTATTCCATCATGATAAATTTGGAGTGTAATTAGGGATAGAATTATTATAGATAGTAATGGTATTAGAATCTACAAGATAAGTGAGGATATTGTTATCCATATTAATTATACCACCAATGTAATCAAGCCAAGATTTCCCAAGTATGAGTGGTAAAGGTCGGGGGTTAAGTGCAACCCAAACTTGCATGTGAAAGACCCTTGTACCATAAGTTGTTGGGAGAAAGATATAACCTTTTATTTATTATGTGATTTGAGAAAGGGTGTGATTTTGGTAGAAGTGAGGCCCATTTGGGTTAGAGCCTCATATATACATATGTTTTTATAGCAATTAGGATCATAAGGTACATACTTCCAATACTCTTGATTAATGTATAACGTGTAAGTAAATAGATCAAAATAAGGGATTGGCATATTAGAAGAATCAAGAATATAAATAGGACAATGGGAAACAAGTGTCTAAGAAGTAATTACAGGAGGTGGATTAGGTTCAAGAGTGTGCATGGTATTATGATAAGGAACCATAGTAGTAGTGGTAGCCTGTGTAGTGGGAGATTTAACTTGATATTCATTGGGAACTATAACATGTGATGGATATGAAAGAGAGATTAAAAAAAAATTCCATGGGAGTAAAATCCAAAGCATGGAGAGCGTCATCAATGAGCTCAATTGTATCAACAACATCATTATGATCATAGGTCTCAACATTGTAGTGTTGTACATAATCCTCTAAGAGATTATGAGTAGATGTGGAAGGTATAGTGGAGGATATAAAAGGAAAGAGGAGGTCATTAGTGTTAGTCTGAACATAATAAGCAATTTGAATTGAAGTGAGAGGTTTGGGATTGTTATCCTCCCCTATATCATAAGTGTCAAGACAATGCAAGGGGATTGGATGAGCCAGAGGAATGACCATAGAGGTGGCAGAATGCATGAGACAATACTTGAATGGTTTAGGATCAACAGTAAAAGTATGCTCATAACCATTAAAGATAAACTTGACACAATGATGAACTATAGAAGGAATCAACTGTATGACATGGATCAAAGGTAAACCAAGGAGGATATTAAATTACAATGGGGCATCCATGACATAGAAAGGATTAATAAGCTTACGAGGTGGGTCAAACAATATAATTGAGTACCACTTTTTTGAAGTTTTTGTACCTTCAGCAAAATATGCCTGACAACCAAAAAATGACCAAACACATAATAAATGACCAACCATGTATTTTTTAAGAGTTTAAATATACCAAGGCACAACACATAAAGAATTTGCCTGATATTTTAAAGTTTTAATAGTATTTTAAAATATTTATTTAATAGTCAGATTTTAAAATATTTTTGACCACCAAGTGGGACACACTTATATGATTTGACCTAGGTCCTACTTGCAAATCTAATTGGTTAATTGTAGTCACAAAATCATGCACTTTAGACTTTATTTAGCCCGTTCTCATACTACTAGATTTAGAAGGTTCTTAAGTGAAGAACGTACTAATTAATCCCACCTTTTGGCCATCTTGTTTTAATTTTTATTTCATCATTCCCGCATAATTTTACATACATGCCTAGTTGTTTCAGAACTTTCACATCATTTTAGCCTAAACTAGAGTGCCTAGGCCTGTAGTGCGGTGCCCTAAGGCATCATGGTCCCACCTAGCGCACCTTGATTCCTTCTTTACTTTCCCACTTCTTTTTGGGCACTTTCATCCTTATCTTTTTCCTATTCGGCCATGTAAGGGTTAATTACAAAATTAGAGCAAGAGAACCCTATAAATATAAAGTTATGAGACCATAATGAAGGTCCTAGTGTCACTTAATACTATCACTCCATCTCGAGTTGCATCCATTGCATCACTTACATCCACATATTTCCATGCATCAAGGCTAGGAGATCTGCATCAACACATACTGCATAGGGGGAGGGATTCTATTATATTCCATGGACACATGCTATTACATTTTCTAAATTTTCTTATTGCTTGCTACTTCACAAAGTGCAACTGGCATAAGAACACCTATGGCACGACATGCGCACACACACACCAAAACTACATTTGGGTTCGAAATGTAGTGCAACGTTCAGTTTAATAAGCCCACTATTGTGGCAGCTAAGGTCATTCCGACCCATTCATTTGCATCTATTTTTTTAGGGTTTTGATACTTATTTTGTATATTGTAGGTCTTCAATATCACCTTATTATATTTGGTACATCCGGCGCAATTCAGAAGATCCAGTGCGACAAGAAATGAAGGTTACAATGTATCTTCTAACAAAGAAAGAATTAACTTCTGAGCTTTTCTAGAGACCAGAGTGCCAATTTTTGCATATCGGGGTGCCCCACTACCCTCCTAGGTGCTTCAATCTGCTCAGAACTTCTAGTTCCACTCTTTTTGGGACCTTTATGCATCCGTTCTTGCTTCTCGAATTTCTATTCAAACCTGCGACACTCAGAAAAAGTCATTTGTATTCAGTTGAGTTCTTTCCTAACCTTCCTCTTACACTTTATGGTTTTATTTCCATTAGTTCAATTATTTAATTACTCTATATTACTTTAGTTCATTTATTTACAACATTTATGTCCTCCTAGATTAGATTAGATATCATTATATTTTCCCATAGTTTGGTTAATGTTAGTTAATCAATAATACCAATGCATGCACAAGTGGTGGTGTCATAGGAATGGACAACAATAGTATACCATTCAATTGCACTATGAGGAATATTGAGTTGGGATAGTAAGGAGAAAATACATATATTAAATACAAAACCATTGTTAATGAGGACACGCTTAATTTGAAAACCCTATTTCTGATCCATGATAAGGAGAGGGGGAGAATCGATAGATGACTCATATGCAATATATTCATCAAGAAATGTAATAGAATATCTAATGTGCTTAAAATATTCCATGAGATAGAAAAAGGTGACGGGAGTGTCATCACTTTGTATTTGAATAGCTCAAAAGGCAATTTCTAGATTTCGACGACAATTAGGGGCCTTATGCAAGAGATCAAAGAGAGATATATTAGCTGGGATATTCTTTAATTTCTCAATGATATAATAGTATTTTGATGAAGTAGAAGGTTGAGGAAGCAGTGCACTAAAAGGAAGAGGAAGAGAAGTACGAAGTTGCCCCTCCTATACAGTGAATAATGCAACTCAAATGTATTCCTTGATTGTTGTTCTATGCACAAGTAGTAAGTAGTAAGTAATAGCCCAAGTTGTCTAGCCCCTAATGATAATGAACAAGTTATGTATATGTATGATTCCCTTATTTGAATTTCATCATTAATAATTAAAAAGGCCGACCCAAAGTGGCAAATCTAATTTGATAATTATAGTCTCAAAATCATGCGCTTTAGAAATTATTTAGCCTGGTCTCATACTACTAATTAGAAGGTTCTTAAGTGAAGAAAGTACTAATTAATCCCACCTTTTGGCCATCTTGTTTTAATTTTTATTTCATCATTCCCACACATTTTTACATACATGCCCAATAATTTTGGAACTTTCCCTTCATTTTAGCCTAAATAAGGGTTCCCATGCCTATATTGGGGTGCCCTAGCACATCATGGTCCCCCCTGGGGCACCCCGATCCTTGTTTTACTTTCCTACCTTTTTTGGGCTCTTACTAGCCTTTTTCATCCTAATCTTTTTTCTAGTCGGCCATGTCAGGGTTAATTACAAAATTAGAGTAAGAGAACCCTATAAATATAAAGTTATGAGACCATAATGAGGGTCCTAGCATCACTTACTACTATCAATCCATCTAAAGTTGCATCAATTGCTTCACTTTCATCCACATAGTTCCATGTGTTAAGGCTAGGAGATCTATATCAACACACATTGCATAGGGGGGGATTCTATTCTATTCCATGCACACATGCTAGTACATTTTCTACATTTAATTATTGTTCACTACTTGAAAAAGTGTGACTTGCATAAGAGAACCTAGGGCATGACATGCACACACACACACCAAAACTAATTTTGGGTCCGAAATGTAGTGCGACGCTCAGTTTACTAAGCCCACTATTGTGGCAGATGAGGTTAGATTGACCCATTCATTTGCATATTCTTTTTTTAGGGATTTGATACTTATTTTGTATCTATTAGGTCTTTAATATCACCTTGCTATATTCGGTACATCCAATGCAATTCAATAAATCCAATGCGATAGGAAATGAAGGTTATAATGTATCTTCTAATTAAGAAAGAATTAACTTCTGAGCTTTTCTAGAGACCAAAGTTCCTATTTATACATATCGGGGCACCCGAGTACCCTCCTGGGTCCTTCAATCTGTTCAGAACTTCCAAATCCACTCTTTTTGGGACCTTTGTGCATTCGTTTTTGCTTCTGGAATTTCTAGTCAAACCTGTGACACTCAGCAAAAGTCGTCTATATTCAGCTGAGTTCTTTCCTAACCTTCCTCTTGCACTTTAGGGTTTTATTTCCATTAGTTCAATTATTTAATTACTCTATATTAATTTAATGCATTTATTTACAATGTTTATGTCCTCCTAGATTAGATTAACTATCATTATACTTTCCCATAGTTTAGATAATTTTAGTTAATCAATAATACCAATGCATACACGATTGGTGGTGTCATACGCATGGACAACAAGATTATACCATTTAATTGCACTATGAAGAATATTGAGTTGGGATAGTAACGATAAAAGACATATATTTAATACAGAACCATTGTTAATGAGAACACGCTTAATTTGAAAACCCTATTTCTGGTCCATGAGAAGGAGAGGAGGAGAATCGATAGATGACTCATATGCAATATCTTCGTTAGTAAATGTAATAGAATTGCTAATGTGCTTAAAAGATTGCATGAGATTGGAAAAGGTGATGGGAGGGTCATCACTTTGTATTTGAATAGCTCAAAAGGCAATTTCTAGATTACGACAAAAATTAGGGGCCTTATGCAAGAGATCAAAGAGAGATATATTAGCTGGGATATTCTTTAATTTCTCAATGATATCATAGTCTTTGGATGAAGTAGAAGGTTGAGGAAGCAGTGCACTAAAAGGAGGAGGAAGAGAAGTAGGAATTTTCCCCTTCTATACAGTGAATAATGCAACTCAAATGTATTCCTTGATTGTTGTTTTATGCACAAGTAGTAAGTAGTAAGTAATAACCCAAGTTGTCCAGCCCCTAATGATAGTGAGCAAGTTATGTATATGTATGATTCCCTTATTTGAATTTTATCATTAATAATTAAAAAGGCCGACCCAAAGTGGAAAATCTAATTTGATAATTGTAGCCTCAAAATCATGTGCTTTGGAAATTATTTAGCCCGGTCTCATACTACTAATTATAAGGTTGTTAAGTGAAGAAAGTACTAATTAATCCCACCTTTTGACCATCTTGTTTTAATTTTTATTTCATCGTTCCCACACATTTTTACACACATGCCCAATAATTTGGACACTTTCCCTTCATTTTATCCTAAATCAGGGTGCCCATGCCTATACTGGGGTGCCCTAACACATCATGGTCCCACCTGGGGCACCCCAATCCTTGCTTTACTTTCCTGCCTTTTTGGGCTATTACTAGCCTTTTTCATCCTAATCTTTTTTCTAGTCGGCCATGTCAGGGTTAATTACAAAATTAGAGTAAGAGAACCCTATAAATATAAAGTTATGAGACCATAATGAGGGTCCTAGCGTCACTTACTACTATCAATCCATCTAAAGTTGCATCAATTGCTTCACTTTCATCCACATAGTTCCATGTGTTAAGGCTAGGAGATCTATATCAACACACATTGCATAGGGGGGATTCTATTCTATTCCATGCACACATGCTAGTACATTTTCTACATTTAGTTATTGTTCACTACTTGACAAAGTGTGACTTGCATAAGAGCACCTAGGGCATGACATGCACACACACACCAAAACTAAATTTGGGTCCGAAATGTAATGCGACGCTCAGTTTACTAAGCCCACTAGTGTGGCAGCTGAGGTTAGACTGACCCATTCATTTGCATATTATTTTTTTAGGGATTTGATACTTCTTTTATCTGTATTAGGTCTTTAATATCACCTTGCTATATTCGGTACATACAACGCAATTCAGCAAATCCAGTGCGACAAGAAATGAAGGTTACAATGTATCTTCCAACCAAGAAAGAATTAAATTATGAGCTTTTTTAGACACCAGAGTGCCTATTTCTGCATATCGGGGCACCCCACTACCCTCCTAGGTTCTTCAATCTGCTCAGAACTTCTAGATCCACTCTTTTTGGGACCTTTATGCATCTGTTCTTGCTTCTCGAATTTCTAGTCAAACCTGCGACACTCATCGAAAGTCATCTATATTCAGCTGAGTTCTTTCCTAACCTTCCTCTTGCACTTTAGGGTTTTATTTCCATTATTTCAATTATTTAATTACTCTATATTACTGTAGTGCATTTATTTACAACATTTATGTCCTCCTAGATTAGATTAAATATCATTATACTTTCCCATAGTTTGGTTAATGTTAGTTAATCAATAATACCAATGCATGCACAAGTGGTGGTGTCATAGGCATGGACAACAATAGTATACCATTCAATTGCAGTATGAGGAATATTGAGTTGGGATAGTAAGGAGAAAAGACATATATTAAATACATAACCATAGTTAATGAGGACATGCTTAATTTGAAAACCCTATTTCTGATCCATGATAAGGAGAGGGGGAGAATCGATAGATGACTCATATGTAATATATTCATCAAGAAATGTAATAGAATAGATAATGTGCTTAAAAGATTCCATGAGATTAAAAAAGGTGACGGGAGTGTCATCACTTTGTATTTGAATAGCTCAAAAGGCAATTTCTAGATTACGACGACAATTAGGGGCCTTATGCAAGAGATCAAAGAGAGATATATTAGCTGGGATATTCTTTAATTTCTCAATGATATCATGGTATTTGGATGAAGTAGAAGGTTGAGGAAGCGGTGCACTAAAAGGAGGAGGAAGAGAAGTAGGAAGTTGCCCCTCCTATACAGTGAATAATGCAACTCAAATGTATTCCTTGATTGTTGTTTTATGCACAAGTAGTAAGTAGTAAGTAGTAAGTAATAGTCCAAGTTGTCTAGCCCCCAATGATAGTGAACAAGTTATGTATATGTATGATTCCCTTATTTGAATTTCATCATTAATAATTAAAAAGGCCAACCCAAAGTGGCAAATCTAATTTGATAATTGTAGTCTCAAAATCATGCACTTTAGAAATTATTTAGCCCGGTCTCATACTACTAGTTAGAAGGTTCTTAAGTGAAGAAAGTACTAATTAATCCCATCTTTTGGCAATCTTGTTTTAATTTTTATTTCATTGTTCCCACACATTTTTACATACATGACCAATAATTTTGGCACTTTCCCTTCATTTTATCCTAAATCAGGGTGCCCATGCCTATACCGGGATGCCGTAGCACATCATGGTCCCACCTGAGGCACCCCGATCCTTGCTTTACTTTCCCGCCTCTTTTTGGGCTCTTACTAGCCTTTTTCATCATAATCTAGTTTCTAGTAGGCCATGTCAGGGTTAAGTACAAAATTAGAGCAAGAGAACCCTCTAAATATAAAGTTATGAGACCATAATGAGGCTCCTAGCATCACTTACAACTATCAATCCATCTAAAATTATATCCATTGCATCACTTTCATCGACATAGTTCCATGCGTTAAGGCTAGGAGATCTGTATCAACACACATTCCATAGGGGGGGATTCTATTCTATTCCATGCACACATGCTAGTACATTTTCTATGTTTAGTTATTGTTCGCTAATTCACAAAGTGCAACTGGCACAAGAGCACCTAGGGCAGAACATGCACACACACACACACACCAAAACTACATTTGGATCCGAAATGTAGTGCAACGCTCAGTTTACTAAGCCCACTATTGTGGCAGCTGAGGTTAGACTGACCCATTCATTTACATATTCTTTTTTTAGGGATTTGATACTTCTTTTGTCTCTATTAGGTCTTTAATATCACCTTGCTATATTCGGTACATCCAATGCAATTCAATAAATCCAGTGCAACAGGAAATGAAGGTTACAATGTATCTTCTAACCAAGAAATAATTAACTTATGAGCTTTTCTAGAGACCAAAGTGCCTATTTCGGCATATCGTGGCTCCCCACTACCCTCATGGGTGCTTCAATTTTCTCAGAACTTCCAGATCCACTATTTTTGGGACCTTTGTGCATTCGTTCTTGCTTCTGGAATTTCCAGTCAGACCTGCGACACTCAGCGAAAGTCATCTGTAGCCACCTAAGTTCTTTCCTAACCTTCCTCTTGCACTTTAGGGTTTTATTTCCATTAGTTCAATTATTTAATTACTCTATACTACTTTAGTGTATTTATTTACAACGTTTATTTCCTCCTAGATTAGATTAACTATCATTATACTTTCCCATAGTTTAGTTAATTTTACTTAATCAATAATACCAATGCATGCACGATTAGTGGTGTCATACACATGGACAACAAGAGTATACAATTCAATTGCACTATGAAGAATATTGAGTTGGGATAGTAAGGATAAAAGACATATATTCAATACAGAACCATTGTTAATGAGAACATGCTTAATTTGAGAACCCTATTTCCGGTCCATGGTAAGGAGAGAAGGAGAATCGATAGATGACTCATATGCAATATCTTCGTCAGTAAATGTATTATAATTGTTAATGTGCTTAAAATATTCCATGAGATTGGAAAAGGTGATGGGAAGGTCATCACTTTGTATTTGAATAGCTCAAAAGGCAATTTCTAGATTACGACGATAATTAGGGGCCTTATGCAAAAGTTCAAAGAGAGATATATTAGCTGGTATATTCTTTAATTTCTCAATGATATCATAGTATTTGGATGAAGTAGAAGGTTGAGGAAGTGGTGCACTAAAAGAAGGAGGAAGAGAAGTATGAAGTTGTAAAGGTTGATTATCCCGATGAGTTGTGATGACACTGACAGTGGGGTATCCAGTGGTAGTTGTGAAGTGAGGTGGATGCTGAGTAATGAGAGGAATATAATCATCTTAGATGGCCTCTTGGGAATAGCCACTAGTAGGGATGAAAAGGGAAAAATTGTCCATAACCTCAGAGGAGGAAGAAGAAAGGAAAGGGATCCAGGGCATGATCACAGTAGTGGTTCACCAAATGATTTAACGTAAATTAAATCTCAATCAAAGGACTGAGATCAAATGAATATAATAGTAACAAGCAAGATCTATCATGCAAGAAACAAACAAGTATATGCAATAGTGAAATAGGAGTGACTTAGCTTATATTCAAAGATCTAGTCTGATTCTAGGCTAGAAACTGAGTGGAACAACCTAGATCTAGACTGAGTAAGATTTTTTCAAGAAACTGGAATTTGAAACTCCTTCGAATAGAACCTCCAAGATAAGGACAGGAATTCCTAAGTGCTAGTGTCTGAGTTGGGCACTAGTTTCTTAGGAGTAGCTATGGATTTGATCTTCTCAAAGTCTGATCTTGTCTTATTCCTTTCACTCTTTCTTGCTCTAGCTTCGTTGTAGGGTTCCTTTGCCGCACTTAAACCTATAAAACAAACCTTAGCTACCTGCACAAGCTAGAGAAAACATTAGATGAAATAAATAATGTTATGCTTGAGTTGGACTCAACTCGACAATCATCCCAATGCGATTATCACCGCGAGTTGAACTACATTTCAAACTCTATGTAGTTATTGTGTGTGTGTGATTGAATTGTGTCCCTTGAAGCTTGGCTTCCCTTGTGCTAGTCACACCAAGATAACGAGTTACAACTACCCCCCCCCCCCCCGCCCCTCCCCCCCCCCCCCACAAGATGAATATGTGAAATGGAATTTAGAAATAACCCCTCCTATGCAGTGAATAATGCAACTCAAATGTAGTCCTTGATTGTTGCTTTATGCCCAAGTAGTAAGTAGTAAGTAATATCCCAAGTTGTCCAACCCTTAATGATAGTGAACAAGTTATGTATATATATGATTCCCTTATTTGAATTTCATCATTAACAATTAAACAGGCTGACCCAAAGTGATAAAAGAGGATTTGTAAAAGATAACAAATGATGTGGCATTTCAAATTTGAGAAAAGGCGAGAAAAGGACAGAAGTGCCTAAAGGGGATAGTAGTGCCTGGGTGCTCTTGTTCCTAATGGATAGTTCTGTCCGGGATGCTAGGAGGATATAATGGTAAATACAGAGCTAGGTCACATGTTATCAAATGTCCAAACATAAAGTTGTCATTCGAGAAAAGTAAATGATAAGAGTATGAAAATGATAAAGCAATGTAAAAGCAAAACAAGTATTGTTAATGTCTAGTTTACTTGCTTAGGAATCATGCATATAATGACATAGTTAGAGGTGTGATGTAAATAGTAAGTGTGTGATTTTGTGTCTATAGTGGGGCAAGAAACTATTTCACTAACATAAAATGTTGATTGATTGCACGATGAGTACATATGCTTGCTCAACATTCCCCTTTCCTCCTTAGTGGTTTTAAAAATTAGAGAACATACTACCTGTAAAAACATGCCTTACTACCCAAGTTGGATATGCATCTTTAGCGCATCTTAAAATTGCTTCCACAATTCTAAAATCCTCATATTTTACTATTGATATAGTCATAGCACCTCCTTTTTATGTGGGTGGTAGTTTGTATGGATAGATCAAAGTCAATAAGAAGCTGCATTGAGTATGTGTATCTAACATCAATAGACCCTAGGGTTACCAAAATTAAGGACGAGAAAATTAAAATAACTTCTCTACATTACAGCAAACTATTAGGAAATTTTCGGATAAAATATTAAAATAAATTATAGGGATTTTTTAACTTTAAATTGGTTTTTATTATTAAATTATTGGCATTTAGCGATCGTCTTGGAATAGAACGTAGAAAATGGCGGATACACCAAAATGATTTATCGGTGGACCATTTTTGAATTAAATGAATGTACTCGTTAGTCAACAATTATAAATGTAGCTACTAAAATGTATAGCAGAACAAATGGAGGAGTCCTTGTCAGAGAAAAAACGCACATTATAAAACAAAGATAAAGTCGATGGTAGCTCATAAGCTAACAACGTCTTAATGACAAGATCACGATTCAAATTTTCAAATATTTTTCCATTCAAACTTGGCCCTGCAAACTTCTATCGTTACAATTTTTTATTAATGGATTTCTAATATATGAAAATCCCTGGTCCAGAAATCCTGTTTACGTTAATTCGTTCAAACACCACGTTTGAATGGCTGATTAAGATGTTTTGAAAATTGTACAGACAGTCTGTAACTCCATCCCCACATCTTTTTTTAACAAATTTTAAAACATGCTATTAACTTCTGTAATCAATTTATATTCATGTCGGCGCCCACTTGAATGCTATTAACTTCTCTCTATCTTCCACTATATAAACAATGCTAGCCCAAGCTCCATAATTCATCATGGCTTCCTGCCAAGCAATGGATCAGAATCCTTCAATGGTGTTCTTCACGTTTTCATTCCTTTGCTTGATGGCATCTGCAGCTCTGCCTCGCGTTCAAGCAAATTACTATTACAAATCGCCTCCTCCACCTGCACATTCTCCTCCCCCTCCCTACCAATACAAGTCTCCCCCACCGCCATCTCCTTCTCCGCCACCTCCATATCACTACAAGTCTCCTCCTCCTCCCTCTCCTTCTCCTCCCCCACCTTCACCATCCCCTCCGCCTCCATATCACTACAAATCCCCCCCACCACCACCACCATCCCCCTCTCCCCCTCCACCATATCACTATCCATCTCCTCCTCCACCCTCTCCTTCTCCTCCCCCACCTTACCATTATAAGTCTCCTCCTCCTCCCTCTCCTTCTCCTCCTCCACCTTACCACTATAAGTCTCCTCCTCCTCCCTCTCCTTCCCCTCCTCCACCATACCACCACCCTTCTCCTCCCTATAATTACAAATCACCTCCACCTCCATCGCCTGCGTACAAATACAAATCTCCACCTCCTCCAGTCTACAAATACAAATCTCCACCTCCTCCAGTCTACAAGTACACGTCTCCTCCTCCACCCCTGCTCTAGGGAGCTCAAATATCAATGAGGTAACATATTCTTGTAATTTTCTTTGATGTCAGTTTATAAACGAATTATCGGAATTGTTTCCAAATTCAGACCATGGAAATTAAAGTTTATATTCTTTAGATTTAAAAAGGCATTTTAGCAAAAGATTATGTTTAAAATTGGCTTGGTTTTGTGATACAGAGGAGACGCAGGCACTAAAATAATGCAGATTTCTTAATAAAGTACATTTCTACATTTGCAGTTGCCTTCTACAAAATGCAAATACGAAGGCTTAGATTTCTGTACTGGCGACTATCCAGAGATGTGATTATGAGGTGCTGAAATATGAGTAGTTGTGTTATAATAATACAGTGATTATGCTTGTGGCGTTTCCACAAAATTATATAAATATATATTTGTGTCAATCTATTTTACCACTAGTCGGGTAGTTTACTCAATATTTGATTATAATTTATTTGTAAATTCATTTCTAATGTGACTGGTTAATAAATTTTAGGCCTATTTCAGCAATGCATCCATATCAAGAAAATTATGACATAAAACATAATTATGTTTTTTCGTTTGTTTAGATTTTATCATAAATTGGCCTTAAAATATGTGTCCAAAGTGGACTTTAAAAGAAATTATAGTCTCTTTTTAATTTTACTACTTGAATTGAGAACAATTATTGAGATGATAATTTTGTATGTTCCATAATGATCTATTAATATTGAATGATCAAAATAAAATATTTATGGATATGTGGAAGACATGTCTAAAAGGTGATACAAACAACTTCCAAAGAAATATGACCAGAAAATTATGTTCTCTGGTGTTTTCAATTTGTAATCAAATTTATGGAAGTCATAATCCTAAATTACGAACTCTATAAGAGTAATAAATCAATTTGTGAAAGGTTGAATCTAATGACATGAATGCATTTTTCTTGTCCTAATCTACAAAATATTTTCTCAATTATCTGTGTTCTATTTTGAATCATGAGGAATTTTATCCACTTTGCTACTTGTAAACCCCACAAAACAAGGGGATGTTAATGGGGGGTCATGTGTTAACTCTCAATTATTATCACGACCCTCATGATTTGATGAAATTGTAATAAGTACTTTGTGTAATTGAACAATCAATTTGGTGTATGCACGTGTCCCTTGAACCTTATCTTTGAATGCATACAATAATAGAATATGCTACGATAAATCTTTAAAAGCTTGTACTCAACTTTCGAATATAGAATAGATTCTAATCTTACAACTTCAATGTCACTTTTACAGCTTAATTATGTGATTGCTTCATTGCCGCACATGTGCTAATAATTTTGTATGCAAAGGCTTCTTGAATTCAAATTAAAACCATATTGGCATGCACATAAAAACATAACATGTTGGAAAGATGAAAAAAAAGGACATGTTGATGTATAAACACAGCACCCCTGAATGTCTGCAACTCGATGGGTTGAAACTCTCAGTGTGATTGCATAACATGGAGATTTTCCCAAAGTGAGGGACTTTGTAATTGGGAAATCTCTTCGGATGAAGGCCAGTTCCTATTCCTCTGTTTAGGTGCACACATACAATTTGCTGAGGATTCCCTCAAAAACCTACTCTAACTTGCCAAGGAGACAAGGTTAAGAAGATGAAATAAAATAAACCTAAACTAACAAAGGTGATGCACTAAAGGAATGTTGAACACTTGCTTTTCCATTAAACAAAAACCATTAAAGTTAATAAAACCACCATGCACAGATAAAAAGGATTGTAATGAAAGATCAGGAGAATGCAATAAACACATCAAGGGTTGAAATCATCCACATACATGCATTATTGCTCCAAAATTGATACAGTACACTACTATGGCCAAGAGGCAAGATTTTATTTACAATTTAAAGGGAGGTTCTAACTCCACAAATCCACTTTCAGAAAAGAAGAGAAGGGAGGGTGCAAAGCTAGATTTTCCAACCTTTAGAAATATGCCCCTCCTTACAATATATAGGAAGAATGAGAGAAGAAAGAGAGAAGAAAGAGAGATAGAAAATCTAAAATCCATCTTCAACCACACCAAAACTGCCTTGAATTCATTTGCAAAAATGATGGGCTCTATTGCAAAACCCATACCTCCATGTATTGTTCTTTGTTGGGCAAGAAAGGAAACCCATACTTCATTATGGTGGTAGGTGAGAAGCCTGATAGCCTCAAAAATGGTGGAATGCATTTCTTCATTTTGAATAACTTATTCCCACTAATTTTAATATATCCAATCATTTTTAAGTAGCAGACACCAATATATTTCCAAAAATTCTTTTCTTGTGCAAATCTGAGCTCCCAATCAAAAGTTATGGCCATCTGAAGGTCGAGCTGTCATTCTGCAAAAAATGGTGGGTTCTTGATCTGTCCTTTTCAAAGTCCGAAATGCATGCAACCTCCGAAAATTTGAAGTTTGGACTTTCAGACATTTTCATTTCAGAATTTGAATCATTTTTCATCCGCCAAATCTAATTTGAGAGTTCCGAAAGTCTGAAACCTGAAAGTCTGAAAGTTTGAAATTTCGTACTTTCAAAATTTGGGATTTCAGACATTTGGGGTGATTTTCATGTTTTGGGGATCAAGACTTCCGAAACTCTGAAGTCCGAAACCCCAAAACTCTGAAGTCTAAAATTTTGGACTTCAGACTTTCAGGATTTTGGGCTTTTCCTCACTACTTTCCTGGCACGATTCCCAAATTTCTTGGAAACTTGAAAGTCTGAAATTTCAGATTTTCAGACTTCAGGATTCTGGGTATTTCCGCTCCATTTTTGGCATGCTTCCTAAGGTATCCGAAACCTTGAAAACCCAAAATTTCAAAATTTCAGACTTTTGGACTTCGGGATTTCAGACATTTGGGGCCGATTTTCCAACTTTGCGCCCAAGAGTTCCAAAACTTTGAAATTTGAAAGTCTGAAATTTTGGACTTTTGGGATTTCAGGTTTCGAACATTGTTTATCTATTTTTTGCCCTATTTTTTTTTGAAATGCCAAAAATGTAAAATACTTAAAATTTCGAGCCTTCTCCATTGTCAAGCCCACCTACAACTTGATTTTGTGGGATCGAATGTGAGCTCGCATGACTGAACCAACCTCTCCATCTCTCCTGTGTAATATTTTGTTCGATCAATTTTGTCCGAGGGGAAAAATTGGATAACATGACCCAAAACTCAAAAAAATGAAGTCTAGGTCAAAAAGACATAAAACCTAGAAGACTGCTTATGTAAATATTTGATCTAAAACATATAAGTTACATATTTATGACACGAGTCCTACATAAACAAGTTGTTATCTCATAGTAATCCCAAAATAAGATGGAGGAGAGGGGAAACTTAGGGAAAGGAGAAAAACCAGGGTCATCAAAGGAAAAAATGACATGTATGTCAGAGAGAAATGAAACAAAGAGGCAGATAAACCAATAGTAGGGGACATACATGATCTAGTTGACATAATGTTTTTAAAAAAAAGATAAACAAGATGAGAGGTGATGGCACATGGGAACACATGCTAATAAAATCCTCACTTGGAAAAACAATCAATAATCATGAGGTTACATGTTCATTTCATTTCTAGTTTGTAAAATTGAAGATGTGAAAAGTGAGTTTACATTCAACAATGCATTGAACTAACCATAACACATTGCAATTCTGATCTAAATACATATAAATCAAACATATGACCTAATTACATTAACAAAATTATTGAGGCCATAAGAAAATGTTTTAAAAATTAAAGTACTCAATAAATTAGGGTTATTGACATAAATATATGAAAATTCATGAATCTAGATGTAGTCTTTAAAGTGAGTATATGGAAAACATAAGGTGATATGAATAACTCCCATAGAAATAATACTAGAAAATTGTACTGACCAAAATTGTTAAGACACGAAAAAGATCATGGAGATCAAAAGCATATGAAAAAAATCACAATATTTATGAAAATGACTCATGTTCCATAAAGGAGTGATTTTGAGGGTGCAAATATATTTTTTGTTCCCTTATTTGTAAAATCCTTTCCCAATTTACTAGCTTTTATAATGAATTTTTCTTAAACTGATCTCCTTTCCAAAACCCTAATCTACACTCAAATCTTTGGATGACCCATAAAAATGGGGGATGTTAAATGGGGTTGTATTATCCCTTGATCATTATTAATCCTCTTATGGTTTTCTAAAATTGCAAGAAAAATTTCATGCAAGACAACAATCAATATGGTGTATGTAATTGTCCTAACCCTTAAATCTTTTAATGGCTGCAAACACTACTATAGGTTATAACGAATCTTTAAATTATTGTATTCAACTTTTGGTATGGGGATACTTTGAAAATAAAATTCATAATTTAATATCACTTTTACAATTGATTTTCTATGATTGATTTATTGTGCTAAATGCTTTAATGCACTAGTGTATTTATAGATTTTTTGAATTCAAATTAAGACCATATTAGCATGCAAGATGAAACATTATGGGTATGAAAGGTAATAAAAAAAATGATAAAAATTTGAAGGAACCCAAGATTGGAATCAAAAGCGCCCAGAGAACCAAAAGAACCATAAATGTAGAGATTTGGCCATAAAAGTAGGTATGAAACTAGTTAGATCTTCACATTTTTTGTTGGAATGACTAGAATAGTGAACATGGGGGTGTCACTAATTAAAATATGTTCAAAGCACATGTAATCATTAGAATCTAAATAACACCTCTTATTTTAAGGATTTACCCCTATATATTCTTATTATTCTGGCCTTCTTTTACATGACTACCCCTATTTCTACTAATGGAAAAAATTTAAGTAAAAAATACCCCATGTATGATTATGCATGTTATGTATCATGCTACCAAGGTGACTCCCCTATGATAGTGGTTGAAAACAATGTTTTTGACAATTTGATAACATTAACAGTTGCACAAGGGAAAATAAATACTCATGTTCCTATTTTTTGTTCTTTTAGTAGATAAGTCATGTATTCAAGGGCCTAAGATAGGCCATTTTTTCTAAAGAAATGAGCAAGGGGAAGAGATAAATCGGTGAAATGGAGGCATACAAGGTCAAGAAGAACAAAGAGTACAATTGATAAAAACATAATTTATACACTAGTCCCATATTGAAATTTACTTTACATAAACATTTAAAACACAATAAACAATTCCTAATCATTTTATTGATCAAACATTAAATGAAAGAGGGTGCAAAAACATGAAGCGTGAAGATCATGAGGGATGACGTGAACATCAATGGATGTTTGAACGACAGCATGGCGAGATCTCGAGAGGAGAGAGGATCAACCGAATGTGCATGCAAAGATTCAATAGGGGCAGAACCTCATTACAATCCACAAATTCTCACTGATCTCATAGATCCAATGGGGTGTACATATAGGATGTGTTGAGTAACCCTCAATGCTACAATCATAACAACTCGAGTGTAGAGAGGGAGTTACATTCCCATAATATAAAATTAACTCCCAATGACACATATGATGCACTGACACATAAGAGAATCTCATAATGAACCCTAAATAACATGCAGACCTATGATCTCACCAAAGTGAGATGAGTCACCCATTGATGTGGAAAATGACTCACATCAACACCAACCCTTCATCAAAACTTAGGATGAGGCGGTAAGTCAGAAGAGAGAAATGGGTCCCGACAAAAAATCCTAATGAGGTACCCATGCACAACAAGAGAAACTCAAGAAGAGAAGGAAAACCCAATGGGAAAAACATCCACCACAAGAGAAAAACACACTCTCTAATATAAGAAAGATGCCAAAGATGGGTTCCAACCATAGACAAGCCTGATAAGGTACCCATGTACAAGAGGGAAATCTCTCAGAAAGAAGAAGAGGGGAGAAGAAGGGGGAGATGAGAGGAATGCAAAAGATGTCATGGACGGATCTGAACTCTGTAACTCTAGGAAGTCTCCCAGAATATTTTCAATGACGTGATCATCTACCTCTGGATTGAAGAAGAGCCACCCATATCAAATTATATGCCTACCCTTAGGAAGGATAGAAATGGAGTTTTAGAACTCTACCCACTCCGTGAAGGAAACCAAAGGCAGCAACAAAAATAACTCTGAATTTGGTCCATGGAAATGTTACATAGGTCTAACAAATGAGCACCAAGGAACCGAAGGTAATGTCACGTGCGTAGAACTATCATAGTGAAGAAGAGGAACACCTACAAAAAGGATGTCTAAGTGATGTGAAGGAAACAAAATAACCCCCACAATAGAAAAGGGATCCACAAGCAAGGGTGGATCAATGAAGGTCTCCTTAAAATTATAATGTATAAGAGTCCCAGAAGGGGCACTCCCAACAACAAAGATGATAAACTCCCCCAAAGCACCTGAAGAAGGGTTAGGAACCTGTAGTGCATCACAAGTGGGTTCTACAAAAAAATGATCAAGGTTGGGTAAATAATCATCCAAACGAGGGGGATTGACAAAGAGAAGAGCTATGTCAAATAGGTACAAGTCATCCAATGAAGGTAGAGGAGTGGAAAGAGCCTTGCACACTAGAAGTGGAAGAGAGGCAAACACAATGGTAGTATGAGGCTGAGAATGGGAGTACCCAATATCTGATGAGACGTGGGATGTGTCAACACTCTCTGGAAAGGTGAGAGAAGGAGGAGAGAAGTCCTCTGTAATACTCTTAGCATCAGAAATGGGTGCACAATCCTTGTCATTAGAAGAAGAACCAAGTGATTCTATGTCAGTGGAACTACCATCACATGAAGAAAAAGAGGAGACAACTGGATCAACAATAGTAAAAATGCCGCCAGTATGTGAAGGGTCTCCAAATAGGGATTGAAAGATGCTCCATATACTAGGGAGGATCAAACTCAGCCACGTGAATGCAGAGAGGTCTGATGAAGAACCACAACAAGTGAAATAAAACATGGTCACAAGTGTTGAGAAATTCCTAAATATGACTGGAATCAATGGGTGCAACAAATGGCCCAAGCAAGAAGTGTGTAAGACACTTTTAGGCGAAGTAGCATTCCATAGAAGCACGCCATGTTGAATAGTTCTCTCTCCCAATAATAAGTGGTGGAGGCTTTAAGGTGATTCTGCGATGATCAAGTCTGGAAAGAGCATCTTCCATGATGTGGAAGTGGAAGTAAGAAGTTCAAGTTGCATAAGAAGAAAGGTTCAAGAATGCAAGATGTCAGACTCAGTCGATAATGCGTCCACAAGCAGTACGAGACCTGAGAAGAATAGTGGCAACCCCCCTTTTACTGTGGCACTTTATAAGATAGTTCGTTACAACAATAAGGTGCATTCATGTGATGTCAAATAGTTGACCACTCATCTTGCAGTAGGCAATAAGTCACGCAAGAGTGGAGGCCATAATGGAGTCCTAGTTGGAAGTAGAGGAACACACACAATTGAGGCACAAAGGAACGTAAGTGATAAGGTACATAACATTGCTACTCAACATGAGAAAAAGGGAGTCTCACTGGCGTCAAATATAAGGATCTTTTTCTGTAAAGATGTTGATGGATGTTTCCACTATTTTTAGGTGAAGAAGAGTAGTGCATAATGACATGAGCCAAAAAATGGCCCAGAAAGCCCAATTACCCTATCTAGGCACCCCAAAAAAAATCTCCCCCCTAATAATTTTTTTCCTGCATATAATGTGCTAAACAGTGTCAAAAAGACGGAAAAAAATGAAAAAATTCAAAAAAGTGTAGGGGTGTCGAAACTAGGAGGGTAAAAAAAGGGCACCAGCTCAAACAAATTTGTAAGCGTCTCGGTGAGTTGAGATGGGAGTGAGCTAAGAGGTAAAGGGGGCAATTTTCTCATGTTTAACACAGGCGAGCTGATTTGTATCCTTAGCGAGTTAGCGGGAGAGCTTGTGAGTGGCTCGGTAGGGTGAGGTACATGGTGTAGCATAGTTTTTACCCACTAAACCCAAGGCGTGCTGACACATCACTTAGCACGAGACTGAGTGCTCACCTCAAGCATTACGCAAGGGTACCGCGTCCCTCTTTTATGTGAGCTTGCTTATCCAGAATTTTGGCATGATTGTGCATGTGTATAGTTCCAGATCCATATACATATAATCAATTATAATGATAGGTACATGAACCAGATCTAGATCTAAACCACATGCAAGATATTGAATAAAACAACGATCCATAGATAATATTTACCATGCAAGAACCAAACTTAGCCACATGTCTACACACCAATATCCAGCCACAATATGATCCAATATTTTAAATATTGTAAAACATATAAGCTTCATACATATCAAGATCACACTCATCCATGGTTATGCACGCTAACAAATCACACAATTATAACTCTACAAACTAATCAGAATCTCTCAAAACCGTGAAAATCAATAAATATATATATGGGGTGGGTACTTACCCTTCACCATCACATGCACCTTTCAAAAATAGGCCATACATGCTAATAATAGCCATGCACCTTTACATAAGGGATACAAAAGTATGTAAGATGCTCTAATAATAGATCATCCTAATAGTTACAATCTACAGTGGATAATCCTATTATTAGCTACAAAAACTATGCATGACACTCGAACTGATGCTTGTCATCCCAAAATAACCTTTGTGTGATCTACTAAGTCTTCCATGTCAAAACGTGTTCTGCACCATGCTATCTCCAAAAATAGCCTTAATCTGCATAAAAAGTGTCTAAGTCCTGAATTCAAATTGTTCCTAGTGTGCGTTCCATGTATCCTCCCTGAATCGTGCACCTTCCCACACATCTATGCTCCTGCATGCCCAATCATTATCGTGCTTTTCATACTTGAGCTATATTCCTTGCATCTCAATAGAGGGTGAGTAAAATAAATAACTCGGTGACGCATAGAAGGTCACCGAGGTGGGGTGAGCTTCTTGGTGCAACTTGAGTAAGAAAAATTATATGACTCGACTGAGTTTGAGGAAGTCACTAATCAAGTTGTGAGCTATTCTGAGATGTGTAACACTGAGCTGTCGGATGCATGTCGACGTATTCTAGAGTTGCCATGTGTGAACATAACATCTGAGTCAGAGTAGGAGCATGTCACTGAGGGGAGCTGGACATGATTAGCGCACCAAGTCAAATGGTCTAATGCATTGGAGGTCAATTTTAGAGCAGAGAAGGTCCACACAGATTTAGGATTACAAGAGGATGCATGGGCACCGGTTGAGCCAGAAGTCAGCGTTGAAATGACTGAGTTATCCTAGGTGACTACCCCAAGTCAGGAGGGATAACGTCGAAGAAACTGGAATTGCACAACTCATCGATTTATAGTTGGGGTCAAACTGGGAGGTCCTTGAAAACTGGCGAGTAAAGCTCTGCACAGAACCCCTAAAGGAGTTCAGAAAAAATCCTGATGAAAACACTGCATATGGGATCCGCTAAGGCGATGTAAATAGCACTAGCAGTGTGGCTAAACCAATTAAGGGACGAAGCATAAGAAAATAGTGAAGCTCGAGGTGACAAAAGTTGAGATCTCTAGGGTATGCTCAAATGTTGAGTAGGGAAAGAGATTACATGGAGTGTGATGAGACCCAAGCACAGTGAACCAAGGAGTGTAGGTTGAGATAAAAAAAAAAGGGGGTCAAGCCATATGAGAAAATCTAAGCAGCCCAATGAAAAATGCACGTGAGAAGGAAACAGAACCAAATGGTGCCAATTCATTGTAGAGGGCTTGCAGAAGTTAGGCACAAAAACATGAATGCCCAGAAGCCACGTTAGGCCAAGGATGAGGGCATATTGAACCAATGTCCAAATGAATGGTTACACAACCTAGAACACAAAAATATATAAATAAAACTAAATATGGTGGAGGTAGAACTAGGAGTCAAGCCGAAGTCAAAGGTAATAAGCCAAAACACGTAAAACCAGACTAAGTTAAAGAACACATAGCAGAAGTAACTGAGTTGAGGTTTGAATGAAGTTGGTAGGGTCTAGCTGGGGGGGCCAGTTTGGTTTCCAGCTCAATTATATGGGGCCGAGTTGGACCTCAATGGTAGCTTTAACAACCTTTAAAAATGACACTAACAAGTACCTTTGAAATCTGAAACTGAACCTCAAACTTGTACACATGGAAACCCAATGAACCTCAAGAAAACACCTCGAAATATGCATGCAACCCCGAAAAACCCTAGAAAACTAGAAAACCCGAACAACCAAACCATACAACACTAAAAACAAGGTATGAATCCCCGAATCAGTGCAAGAAGAGAATGTACATGAAATATCCACTATGAGGAATGTCTGTGAGAAACTATATATCATGCCAAAAATATAAAAATGCAAAAACACCGTAGAGTTACACGGATCCACAATGTGTGCTTTGATACCATGAAAGAGGGTACAAAAACCTGAAGCACGAGAATCACAAGGGATGACGTGAACATCAACGGATGTGCGAACAACAACGTGAAGAGATATCGAGAGGAGAGAGAATCAACCAAATGTGCATGCAAAGATTTGATAGTGGGAAAAACTTCATTCAATCCATAAAATCTCAATAATCTCATAGATACAATGGGATGTATATCTAAGAGGTGTTGAGTAACCCCCAGTGCAATCATAACAGCTCAAGTGTAGAGGGAGAGTTACATTCCCATAATAGAAAAGTAACTTCCAATGATACATATGACACACTGAAGTGTAAGAGAAATTCATAATGATCCCTAAATGACACGCATTCCTATGATCTCACCTATGTGCGATGACTCACCCGCTGATTTGGAAAATGACTCACACCGACATTTTACACAAATACCTCTATTTATAGTGATGGAAAAAATGTAAATAAAAAATACCCTATGTATAATTACGCATGTTGTGTATCACACTACCAAGGTGACCCCCCTATGATAGTGGTTGAAAATAATGTTTTTGACAATTTGATAACATCAATAGTTGTGCAAGGGAAAATAAATACTCATGTTCCTATTTTTTTTTCTATTAGTAGATAAGTCATGTATTCAAGGGCTTAAGATAGACATTTTTTTATAGAAATGAACAAGGGGAAGAGATAAAACAATGAAATGGAGGCATACAAGGTCAAGAAGAACAAAGAGTACAACTGATAAAAATATATATTATACACTAGTCCCATATTGATTATTATTTTTAAAAAACATGTAAAACACAATAAACAAAGCCTAATAATTTTATTGATCAAGCATTAAATGAAATAGAGAGTATATATTTCTATCTTGAGTAAACATTGTCGTGAATCTATTCCCAAAATTTGAACTTCTAAATGTGTGTATGATTTAACCCATAAATATAAATAAGAGAAAGAATTCTTTTACTTAATTCCATATTAGGGTTGTAAAAAATATATATATATGGATAAAACAAAGCATTTCTCTTTTTAAAAATATATATATTAAAATAGAGAGGATATATATTGGTTTATGTAATGTAAAAATTAGAAGTTATTGTTAAAAAAACATATATATTTTTTGATATAGGGTAAAAGAAGGATTTTGGCAGGTTCCCTACCCTATTACAACGATGGCCTACTAACCAGATAAAATGTTGAGGATCACATGAAGCAAGAATCTAAAACATCATGAATGACCATTCCTGGAGTGATCAAGAACTAGATAAAACCAACAATTATCATGGGGTTGGTCATTATGAAACTAGAGCTGAAAATGCTAGACAACTAGAACTACCTCAAAACCAAGAGGAAATCTAGAGATAAAAAATATAGAAAAACATCGATTAGTCTAGGGGTGGCCAAAACCAAAAGAAAACTAGTAATATACCTAGAATAGATCAGAAAGAAGCTAAATTAAAATTTCATGTTTGTTCTGTGACTCCTAGTCACGATGGGGTGACAAATAGTACGTGGAATTTTCTTTTTTACTTTGTTCCATCCTTAATCACCCTCACACGAGGGTGTTTGTGACACATTCCCTAATGATTTTGTGCTCCCTAAGAAATAGGGGGGACCCACTTCGTTTTTCCCCACCAAATCGATTTGATAGTCAACCTGTTCCGTATGATCCATCCTGGATCTTCCATTTAAGCTCCCATGATTTCCGTTGACTTCACTGGCAGTTACATCAGGCGATGACACCATTTTTAAAATATTACAATGCAGAATCAAAACAAGCACATTTAATGACTCATGGAAATTCAAAAGGTATCATGCCTACCTATTTTAATGGAGACGGCTACCCTCCACTCAATCTACACCCATGTATGGTGCGCTCCCCCCTTAAAACATGGATGGAACATATAGATGGCCATATAGATGATCAAGTAGACATACGATGTGGTAGGGAGAGGACTGTTCGGTTAGGCTAGAAATTGTTGTCAGTGCCAGAGGACAAGAGCCCCACCAGATCTTTCGCTGAATCCTGTGGCATCCTCTATATCACCGTCTCCCAGTCACATTGCATTAACATTTCTTCGGAAAGTGAGTTTACCGATGTAAACTGGTTCATCTGGTTTCCCACGGCCACCCGGTTCGCCAACAAAACATCCTCTAAGAGCCATGAAACCACGATGGTTTAAAGCAGTTCAACAGATTAACTTGATTGAAGTTTATATGCATGTAAGAATAGTAAACAGTTATAGTTAGCCTCTAGTTTAGTAGTGAGCAAAGGACAATGGCTATTGTGGAGGGTAGCCACCTGCATTACTTATATTTAAGCTCTGACACAGGTAATTACATTACAATGAATTAATTTGCAAGAGAAAGAAAATTTTCATTCAATTTTAGTCACAGTATATTTTCTGTCCAGAGAGATTATTCATCAATCTACATTTGCAAAAGAATAGAAATATAATGTATAAAATACATTGTTAATTGCATGTTAATTACAAATATATTGTGTATAAAATTAGAAATAAACATATTAATACAAAAAAAACTCACACTAATACAACAATATTAGATTATATTTATAATGTATAATTATTTATTTAACACAATTTTTTTATTGCATAAGTGGACAAATGTGTGGAAACTTTTAGTGTTTTTAAACACGGTTACAAAACACATTGTGTTTTGTATGTGTTGAAAAACACACTGTGTTTTTCAACACATTGGATTCGTAAATTTATTACATTATATGTTAATGTTGTGTCATTAATTGATTATTTTGGAACTCTTCATTACAGTGAAAACTATGTTTTGAATTTATTTAGTAGCAATTAAATGACTTATAACATCATAAAATATGTTAATGGTGTCTTAATAACTTACAACCTATGTGACAAGTTTGATTGACCATTAAACACTGTTACTAATTTAAAATGAACTCCTCTCTATGCCACTTTATTTTATAAGTAGTACTTATTTAACATTTTTTTTATCATGGTTTTTGGTTCCTATCATGGTCATAGAGACCTTTTCCCCATATAGACAGAAAAGTCCTATTTCCATTGACTAACAACTAAATGTCTATATGAAAAGATAAATTTCATAATGACTCATCAATGAAAACTAAGATTCTATAGACAAAAATGAATCTCTCAAATTTGAATAGTAATTAATGCTTGGTGATTAACAAGTGGAAATCAGAGTGTGTTCTTCAAAAGTGAAACCTTTGAATAATTAAATTCATGTAAAGTAATGTGCATGTAGGAAAGTTTTAGTCACTTAGAAATAAAATTTAATTTTGGCAAAAAAGAGTTTAGGTTGTCATCAAGTGTTTTCTTTACATGTTTCTTACCCACACTAGGGGTCTAATGTGTCCTTTGTGCCCATGGGATAATATTCGTGGAACATATTATATAACAACAATATATGCTTACATGGTTGTTCAAACATATAGTTCCAACACCTAAGTTATTACACCAAATTGATGTAAATCAAAATCATTAAAATGTTTGATAAAATTAAATTTATATAAATTCCAAGAACTATGTAGATTATGGTAAAGGGATGAACCCTCAAATAAAGGAATGTACCTTCTTGTAAAGGAAGGAAAACTGATAGGCATTTTAAGGATTAAAAATTCTTTGTTTTGGGATTAGACAAAATGTTAATTACAATAGATTGTTTGATAGAGGATAGAGTATTTAATATTGTAGAATGTATAAATACGGGAAATAAAAATGTATATTCGTTTGGTATAGATAATAAAGTTAAAGGTATAAATGTCCTGTAATAAATCATAGAAGAAGTGGAAATAAAGAGTAGTTGATACATATTGGAAACATGGAAACAAATAATTGGAACTTGATATTTGATACATATAGTGTTTAGGTTTTTCCAACGACTGTATTTTAAATTTGAATATCTTATGTGTCATTTAAACTTCTAAGGGGCATTCTTGAACCAAAATTTTACCTATGGAAGCCTACATAAGCTAGTTAGTTTCCCTTCATAACTCACCTAGAGATTTCATAAGATCTATTGTAAATATCTTTACAAAATCCTCTTGCAGTATGGCTCTTACATTCTATCATAAGATGTAGTAAAATCTCTGTTAAATTTGTGTATATATCCCTAAAACTATATTAGAGACCTTTAAAAACCCGTATTTTTGCAGACATTCAGGATGTTTGCAAAAACTTCAGAAAATAAAATATATTTGGAACATCAAAATCCAATGTTTTCACCCTCTGTTGGATGATTCCATCTAGATCAAATATCTATGAATGGTTTTTATTTGTACATGTAAGTATGTCCCTATAACATATTATATTGTATTTTAAAGTTTGTAATCTTTATGTGTCTATGAATTTCCTTTCTATTCTTTGTGATAACCACATTGAAAGCCCCCTTTTTTGAGGTGAGTGAGATATACTATAGATATCTCATCTCAAAATAATTGAGGTGTATTCGTGTCATACATAACATATAATAATTATAGAACACATACACTCAAAATGCACACCTAATAGCAATACTAGAGCACATCCACAACCTTATACAAAAAGAACAATCAAGATACATTTGAAACTTCATGAGTATGTACTGTTGGTACCCAAATTGATTCTTCTTCAAAGTTTGAGCAGCATCATAGGTTTGGCAGGAAGCTTAGAGATAGACAGATCATAGTGAGTCATTTTGTAGCCAGGGATGGGATCTAACTAGTCCTCTGTCACTCAGATGTGGAGAAATGGATAGCACCCTCAAGAGTATTTGATCTATCCTCACTACTTTATGGTTGTGTCTTTCAACGAGGGTGAGAGGACCCTTTTGGAGCTTTCTTTTTATAGAGTAGATGGGGAATTCCTTCCTTGTTAAGTGTTTGAGAAGACCTTGAATAAAATATGATAAATACAACAAAACATAACTCTTACAAGTTGTCACTTTAGATAATGGAGATATTTTCAAAGCAAGGTTAAGGAAACTAAAGACAATGAAAACTTGAGTGTTTCTACATGTTTTGGTAATAGAAATTGTGCTTCTGTATACACACAGGAAAAACAGGGGTAGTATGAGTAAGATTAATTGTTTTTGAATGGTTTTGATGGTAGGTGAAGAAGGATAAAGTTGATTATACCAAATCTTTGAGAAATTTTACAAAAATGGAGAGCTCGAACAACATAATGCTTTAGAGTAGCTAGGATGTTCCTTTAACTAGAATATGTGCTTCAATGGAGGCCCAGATCAACACTTTTCACAGAAACTTCAAGGATCCAAAATGAAGGCTCAAATTGGACAGCTTAACTAAACATTATCAATCTTTGTTTCATTACGCATAAGATACCCTAAAAGGCTAACAAAAAATCTTATAGTCATCCTAGGAGTCACAGTGATTTTAAATTTTTTTATTTCACTATCAAATGCAAGCTCTTCTAATAAATGAAATTGCAAATGCCACCAAACTATCACAAGGATATGATCTTGTGTGATTAACAAATATTTCAATGTAAGAATGCAATGAGAACAATAAAAAATACTTACAGACATTCAAAAATGAAGAAAACACATATTTTGCCCAAAAATAACATAGATTAACTCAAGTTCGATTAATTTTATCAGTAGGGGAAAGTTTCTCAAACAATCTCAGAGCTTGTCAATGGCTGTACACTCGTAATCACCTTGACATGATCAAATTTAACACAAAGGAGATAAACAGGTTTCTTTAGATAGTTTCTCAGCAAGATGGCTTCTATCAAGCTTTTCTCTTAGAAAATTAGTTCTAACCTATAACACTCCAACCTTCCAACCCTTTTCATGGCAAAAATCATGCCATTTATATCATTTTAAGATAGAGTTTTCCCCTGAAAAAAAACCAAAACCCTGAGTGTACCAGTGCTCACCATGATCTTGATCGCGATTCCCATAATCAAATCTGTAAAAATTTGTTAGGTCCTCAGGGGGTAGATTTCTTCGAACATCTCCTGCATTCAACTCCTTCTTCTGGTAGATCACTCTTCCTTCTACTCGTCAACCACTTTTGTCCCTAATCTGTCCAATCTAGTTCTTTGCATGCCTGGGAAGGAAAAATTGGGAGATAAGATTGAGTCCAAAGATCAGATCTCATCTTAATGGTAAAAGACATGCCCAGATTTTCCTCACCAGACCAAGATATCAACAGGTCTTTCACGTGCTAAGGAAAGAAAAACAAGGTCGAATCTGACAGTCAGATTACATATTTAATGGTGAGATATGTTTGTAGACCTTCCCCACTAAACCATTCTACCAAATTAATGTTCCTCTTCATTTGGCATGTAGGAGACTCCAAGAAATGATAAAAAAACATAAGAATATGCATCCCCAGGAGCTTTGGAGTGAAAATGGTGGAAAAATCAGATACAGATGCATAACTACCATTGATTTATATTTTGAATTTGTACCATCCATGTGGGATATCCACTTTAAAATGGGACTACGGGTTTCTTTTTTCCCTTTACAACTTTTGGAAAAATGTAAAGTTTTCACATTTTGCTCCGCACCTCCACCCTTGAGAAGTGACCCTAAGATGTGTCCTAAGGTGGGTCCCAGAGGAACCATGGCCAAATTCTTCTATTTCACCTCCTTTTTGGAAAAGGGAAAACTTTCCAAGTTTCCTCTAGAGCTCTTCCTTTCTGATTTTAGTTTCCGACATGGGTCCCAACAGAACCACGCTTCATTTCACACTTTTAACTCCTTTTTCCACAAAAGGAAATTTTTCCAAATTTCCCCAAAAATTCTGCACCTCCGCCATTGACCGGGGTAAAATTTTGACTATTCTCTATCGGTTCTATGGGCCATTTTGATGTTTTAATCCCTATTGTGATAAGAGGAAAAACATCCAAGTTTCCCCCGATGGTCTGCTTCCCCGCCCCTTTGACTTTTCAAACTGCCACGCGTCACAATGGCGCATCTTGAGATGGTCCCCAAAAGTTGAGACCTTGAATGAGCACGGACTCACCACGTGTCCTCACCTGACAAATTTTTTTTGAAGGCTTGAATCTCAGTGGAAGGCGCCATGTGTCAGGGTCCGAGGTAATCTCCTTTGGCCATTGAAAAGTCCAATCAAAATACAAAGTGAGCGAAGGCTTCCAAGTGTCCTCTTTGTGCGTCTTTAAAGTAAACTTCAAGGGCCAGTCCTCCAACATGCGTAGTCCCTCCACATGTCCCAGGGCTCTCAAAACCTTTTTGAAAAAATACTAAGTATGGGAAGACCTGGCAGAAGCCTCCACCTGTCTTCATGGTGAAATTTCAAAATGGTACCCAAAGCGGAGACCCTGAATGAGCGTGGGCTCACCACGTGTCCCTGTCCTACCAAACAGTACTGGCTGCATTTTGTTTTTCTCTAAATCTGGGAAAAGTAGTGGAAACCTCCACGTGTCCTCCTGATGCAACTCCAATGTGAAACCAAAAAGAAAATCTTCAAATGAGCACCATTCTTCCATGTAGATAGGTTTTTTAAGTTGAGGCAATTCATGAAATGTTTGAAGTACCTTTCCGAGCCACATCTAAGCAAAAGAGGCCATGTTTACTGTTGATGCAAGGATGTAAATTTGACCAGGAGAAATTCCCTTCAAACAGTAAAATGTAGAAAAATGACCATTTGAGCCCGGAGATGAAATTCTCTCCAAGGACGAAGAATTTAGAAATGTTACAAGGCTCAAATGCATTCCTCTAACATACATCCATTCATTTTTCTTCAAGTATTTAGGGAAAAAATGAAAAGGACAACAAATCCCAACTGTGGAAAATGGAAAGGATGGGACAACCTGAGTTTTACACCCAAATACAGACCTTTTTAGATGAACAGAGAAATGAGGAAACAATTTTGGATCTATACATGATCCTTAGTCTAGGAAAGGACTGATTACGGAAAGAAAAGGAAGGCAGATACTTCTCAGGCACAACAGGGGGTGATAAAATATGGCAGAGGCCATAAATTGATATATTTTCAATGGAAAAATGGGGTGAAACTATTTTGAGCACCAACATCATCTCCGACTCAGGGATGGGCACTCCCTACGAGTGCCACAAGAACAAAGGTAGACCAAGTGCCGAAAGTATCCGTTGGGCAAAGGAGTCAGCTTGTAGATCAGAGGAACAAAACCATCTCGCAAAAATGAACAAAGGAACCAACAAAAATAGGTCACCAAGGACTAGAATGAGAAAAAACACAAAAGATGGGAAATAAACAACAAGCTATACACTGTACAAAAGATGTTTACCTTGATTATGGGGAATCAATCCAGGAAATGTTTCAGATGCATGCCATTAATAGGAAATTCAAGAAATTCCCCATCTAAATCCTTCAAGAAGAAGGTATGTTCACCAATCCTAATATCAATGGAGTAAAGGCCCATCCATAAAGCGTCAAATTTTCCATGCTTGCCCTTATCTTCATGACTGCTATCCCATAATAGCACATGATCTCCAACATTGAAAGCTCTGGGAGTGACCTTCTTCTCAAACAACTTCTTCAACTTTTCTTTGAACTTTACATGCCTTTGATGGGATGCCCTCCTTTCTTCATCAAGTTCAACAATTTCAACAATCTGGTTAATGCGGGCATCATATGGACTTACTTCTTGATCTTTTAGTTGTTGCATGAACTAATATGAGGATAATTGCATATGTAGGGGCAGTAGGGCATGAGTTCCATACACCAACTCAAATGGATTCTTCCTAGTGGCTCTTTTAATAGTAATTCGGTCAGCCCAGAAAACAAACTTCAACTACTCACCCCATTTTCTCTTGTTAAGCTCCAAGGTTCTTCTGATAATCTTCAACAAATTTTTATTACTGGACTTAGCTTTTCCATTTCCCTGGGGATTATAATTAGAGGCATATGTCAAATTTATCCCATATTCTCTGCACATTTCCACTAAGGGTTTAGCTTCGAAGCTCATGGAATTGTCAGCAACAATTTTTACTGGCACCCAAAACTTGCAGATGATATGGTTAAGCATGAAGTCCATGACAATTAGGTGTGTTTCTCTCTTGGTGGGGATGACATCCACCCACTTGGTGAAGTAATCAGTCGCTACAAGAATCCACTTATGGCCAGCACTTGAAGGGTCTAAAATCTCAACAATGAAATCCATTCCCCATTGTTTGAATGGGGCTTCAATTGATACAGACTGTAAAGGCAAGGAGCCTGAAGCTTTTAGTATTCCAGAGAAGTGTTGCCAACTCTCACATCTTCCAACCAAAATATTTTCATCCTTGAAGAGAGTTGGCCACCAATAACCTGTTGGTGCTCAAATTAGTCTCGCCCCATTTTTCCTTTGAAATCCATCGATTTACAACCTCTTTCACATTTCATTTTCCTTGTGTTGTGCCTGAGAGGTCTCTGCCTTCCTTTTGTTTCCATTTTCAATCAGTTCCTAGGTCGAAGATCACGTATGGGTCCATATTTGTCTCCTTGTTTCTTTGTTCCTTTAAAAAGGTTTGTAATTTGGGTCTCCTGTTCTCTATTCGTCTAAAAACTCAGGTTCTCCCATATTTTCTATTCTCCATAGTTGGGATTTATTTTCTTTTTCATTTTTACCCTAAATACTTGAAGAAAAATGAATGGGTGTGTATCTGATGGATGTATTTGAGCTTTGTAACATTTCTAAATTCTCTGTCCTTGGAGAAATTTTCATTTTCAGGCTCAAATGATCATTTTTTTTTATTTTACATTTTGACGGGTGTTTCTCCTGGTAAAATTTACATCCTTACATCGATAGGGGATGTGGTACCTTTTGGTTGGACACGGCTCGGCTGGGTACTTAAAAATTTCTATGAATTTCCTTAACTTAAAATGTGTCCACGTGGAGGAACAATGCTCATTTGAAGATCTACTTTTTGGTTTGGTCTTGGAGTAGCACCGAGAGGACATGTGGAGGTTTCTGCTGCTTTTTCTAGACTTGGATAAATTTTATGTAGATAAAATATTTTGGTAGAGAATAGGGACACGTGGTGAGCCCACGCTCACTCAGAGTCTTTTAAAGAAGTGCTAGGAGGAGACTTGGAGGCCTCTGATCACTTTACATTTTTCTTGGAATTTTTAACGGCCAAAGGAGACTACCTTAGAGCATGACACTTGGCACCTTCCATTGAGATTCGAGCCTTCAAATAAATTTTTCCAGGCCAAGACACATGGTGAGCCCACGCTCATTCAAGGTTTCAACTTTTGGGGACTATCTCAAGATACACCATTATGACACATGACAATTTTACAAGTCAAAAGGAGCAAGGAAGCGGACCATTGGGGGAAACTTATAATTTTTGCCTCTTATGCTCAAAAGAGTTTAGATATCAAAAATGACCTATAATCCCATCAAAGGATTAGTCAAAATGTGTTTCAAGTCAAAGGGGTGGGGAGGCAGACCATTAGGGGTAACTTGCATTTTTTTCCCCCTGATATTCAAAGCATCAAAACATCAACATGGCCTGTAAGCCCGATGGAAGAAATGTCAAAGCTTGCTCCAGTCAACAACATGGGTGCGGGCTTTCGGAGGAAATTTGGAAATTTTTTCCTTTGTTGGAAAAGGAGTTAAAAGTATAAAAGGGAGTGTGGTTCTGCTGGGACCTACATTGGAAACTTGGAGCAGAAGGGCGAAGCTACGGGGAAAACTTGGAAAATTTTCCATTTTCTAAAAAGAGGGTCAAATGGTAGAATTTATCCACAGTTCCTTTGGGACCTGTTGGTGTGTGTGACTGTCCAGTCATCATCCACATCACCTAAGTGAGTCATCTCACCTTGCAAGAGTCATAGGTTTTAGGAAGTCAAATGACAAGTGTCAAATTCTGTCATAAAATATAACATTGTCATTTACGTCAATGCGTCATAGGAGTTACATTCCTTATTCGGAATTGTAACTCCTCTTCTAGTGGCGTCATATGCATCAATCAACGTCATATGCATCAGTGGCGTCATTGAGTTTCTTTCCATGTTTAGGCATGGGGGTTACACATCACCCATATTTGTACTTCCTATTTTTTGATCTATGAGTATGATCAGACCCATTCTTCTTACTTGCAATCTTCTTTCCATTGTTTCGAATCTTGCGTATTGTGTTGGCTTGACGTTACCATCAGAGTGTAACTTCGTTGTGGAGCATCACTTTTCAACATCGATTCTCGTGAATCCCTCTTTCATGGTATTAGAGCTGGTTTCGGTAAACATGCACTCTTCGGTTCTCAGTTGTTTATTACTTCTGGTTTCTTCTCATTTCCTCGTGTGTAAGTTTTTTTTCTATTATCATTTTGGAATTATTGCTCACCTCATATTGAGGTTTCAGCAGTTGCAAGTTAAGGTATTTGGTTGGTTTTCTTATTAGTTGAGTTCGTATTTGGATATTTCTAGATCCTTGTGGCTATTTTTTCTGGTTTGCTTGTGTGTTTCTTGCTAGTTGTGTTCAGATTTAGTGCTTGCAGGGTAAAAGAAGAGCTCATTTTTTGGCGTGGACCTATGATTACTGGTTGGAATCGTTGTTTTTTCTTCATCGGTGTATACTCAAACTATTTCAAGCTTTTTCCTCATCGTTGTGGTTCATTGTTGTCTCGAAGTTACCTTTGTATGCATGTTTTGGG
>CM034151.1:17680092-17694702 GCA_019776745.2 Taxus chinensis | reverse complement strand
TGATATATACTTAACAAGTTGTGTTATTTATGTGAGTAGATTTTTTGTGTATGTGAGTTATTCCACCTACAAAAGTCTGGTCCAAAATGGATCATGATGAAATAAGTAGAATTAAGAAGGTTAGTAACATTTCCGCAAAAGTTATGGAAAGAATATCTAGAGTAGATAAAATTGCTGCTTGTAAAGATCCTATAATCAAATCCTTGTGGCTTCAATTCAAACGGACTGCTACTAGAGGAAGGAAAATGGGAATTACACCCGTGGATGATCAAGAATCCAAGATCTTGATGAGAAAGATGCAGAGGAGATATAAAATGTTGTATGAAAAGCATGAAAAGGAAGAATCTCCTGAAGGCAATGTTTTGAATTTCACACAATTGACTGAGAAACTCGAAGCCTTGTATTTTGTCTCTCTTCCTTTGGATGATTTTCTCATTATAAGATTAGCAATTATAAATTTTTTTTAGTTACAAATGCCATTTTCACATCCGTTTCTTAGATCAAGTGTTTTGTGCTCCTAGTGAAGAAGAAAATAAGTAACAAGAGAAAAATGCTAACAATATTTTCACATTCTTTTATGAGATCCAAGTCTTTAATGCTCCTTGTGGGGAAAAAACTGGGAGTAAAATTTGAATCAATATTTTTGTAAAAGATAATAGATTGGATGGCGTATTGCCAAAGAGGTGTGGAAGATAAAACAACTAAAAGGTAAATTCCATGAGGTCCAATTCAGTCACATTCCTCGGGAAAAAAACAAAGTTGCTGATGGACTAGCTAACTGGGCTCTAGACAACAAGGACCTGTTTTGTTATGGATTGCCCCCTCCATGGTGGTCGAATAAGATTAAGGAGGATATCAGACTTAATTCTTAATCTTGATTGTCTGTCATGATTGTCTTCTTTGCTATTTTGTTGTATAATGCTCAAGCTTGGGCTAATAGCTTTCAGGCCTGGCATAGCTGAATATGTAACTTTGAGCTTTACATAATATAAGGTTTTGTTGTCGGTTTTGGAAAAAAAAAAAACAAAAACACAAAAGGTTACATCACTGAACAGAAATCAAGAATACCAAAGATTACAACAACTGGACATAGGCAAGGAAAGAAAGCACCTGAGCCTGTGCCCCAATGGGCAAAGAGTTAACATCTCTTTGAAACCACTCAAACTTAATTTGAGCAATCCAAGTAACTCTTGTCTAACAATCTTCAACTTCCCCATATAGAGAGGGGAGGTGTCATTGCGGAAGACATCTTGGCATCTCGTCCTCCATAGAAAATTGATTGCTGCCAACTGTGCTGTATGCCATAAACTCTTGCAGCTGTCCCTAATCATCCAAGAATCCCCTAAAGGAGGTTTTTTTCAGTAGCGAGGTGCAATAAAAAGGAAATTGAATTCAGCTTGCAGCAACCCCAAAAGGCCTCTTTCCAGAAGATATGATCAAGTGTTTCCTGTTTCTCACACAGCATGCAAAATGCATCTGTAAACCAGTCTTGTTCAGCCTTGCTTTAACAGCTAGGCCCTGTTGTAAGACTACCCGTCCTAGCACCATGTTTGAAGGATGTTCTACTTTTCCAAATAGCTTGACAATGTCTTTGCCATCTTACTTCAGGATCTTGAACTTGCCATTACTTGTTCAGGTGGGGTGCAATGAAACTGGAATGGTGTACATGCTCATTGAAGTCCTTCATTTAATAATTGAGGGCTTTTCCTGGGTTCCAGTTCCTATCCCGTCAATAGGGGCCTACACTTTGTAAGTGCATCTTGAAAAGACATTGTTTAGGAATCATACAAAGTTCTTGAAAAGCACTTTTGTCTTCTGGTGACAACACTTGCCCCCTGTTTGAGTCCCTCCAAGAGTTCCATTGTGAATCACTATTAAGGGCTTAATACTTCTATTTGAGAACAATCAATTATGAGAAAATACTTTGAATAGTTGCATTCTCTCAAAATTACGAGTCTGATAATAATATGCAAAGTTGCATTCCAATGATAGGGTGCGGGAACTCACATCATTCCACACATCAAAACTACATCCTAGAATACCCATCCTAATCCTCATTATTGTGACCTTGAATGTGGAGTTTCATGTTATCATAAATTAACTAGATATAATAGCAGCATTCCATTTAGATGACATTGGCACAACAAACTAAAATTGTAAATGAAATCAATAGCCGGGAAAAAATAAAATAGAAGTATATAACCAGTATTTAAGTTATTCCTAAGATTTTTAAAAAATTGCAAGTTATTCTCTAGTTTTTTCAAAAAAATCGTGTGTTATTGGGCCATTGACATTGGTTTTTGAACTTCATGTGGTGAGGTAGTTCAACATGGTGTTCAAGGCAAGCAGCGGGTACTATGAATAATTGCAAGCTGTTAGTGATTTCTGCTTCTATGCTTATAGGTGTTGTATTTTTGTCAAAATTGTATTCTTGTAGTAGATATAAAAAGGTATGTCGCAAGCTTAGCGACGTGTTTGGTTTTCTAATGGCAAGTGTCATCAAGTAAGCCTAGGCTACAATAGAAGTAAGCTTGAGAGAAAAATGATATCGTATTATAGGTGGGTATCTATAAATAATATGCTATTTAGTGAGAATAGTCTTCAAAACCATTGGCCTTATATAATTATTGTTTGCCACTTAAGTCCAATGGGGAATGTCATGCTTTGTTGCAATGAAGATTTAATTACCAAATATCCATTGCAACATAGTATGGAAGGTGCATAGAAAGTAGATAGAGTGGATGTTAGTTTTTTGCGTAAAGAAAATTGTGTAAGCAAGTGGATGCTTTGGTCCAAATTTATTATGGACTGACTTTAGTGATTTACTATTATTGCAGTATTCCACTAGGACGCATCCCCACCAGCCCAAAATCTGACGTTTCTGGGGCGGGGGCATCCTGAAGATTTGGGGATGCCTGGGAAGCTTCCCCCCCCGCTGTACCACCACAAGATAGGGGACATCCTTGGGATGTTTTTCTCAGAGAGGGGACCTTTTGGGGACTTCGGGACGTCCCCGAAACTTTGAAGAAAATTGCCCAAATCCCTTGACAATCTCGGAAACTTGGGGCTGTCCCTTGTGCCAAAAACGCCAAAAAAAGTGATTTTTTAATAAAATGGTCTTATTTTGGAGGTTTGTGCCCCCAACCCTAATCCTGATAGCTTATGGGCCTCACTGACACTTTAAGAACTCAAAAAACTATAAACGAATCTCACACCCTCACTCCAAATCACTATCCAAGCTTGAAAGCATTGAGCAAGGCTGCAAGTGCAAGAGTTAGAACAAGAAAGATTGCAAGAGTGAGAGGCATTTTGGATGTAATCATCATTTTGAAAATAAATTATGATATAAATATTAATATATTGATATTCGACATTTTCATTATGCAATGCAATGTGTTTAGTATTTCAAAGTTTCATTTGCTATTCCATATACTATACATTATTTTATAATTAATTGTTCAAGTACCATATATATTTGCTCCGTTGTCCCCAAACCTGGGCCCTTGTTCCCTTTGTCCCCAAGATCTGTCCCCATGTCCTCCTGTTCCGAGAGTCCGTGGAACTATGCATTATTGTGGTAATGTGGTTTTCTCCCATTACACTACTAAGAGCCGCTGCTTAATAAAAAATTCTTTTTGGCAAGGTGTGTTGTGATTTAAAAGAATCATAGAGGACCATTTTCTCTCAAAGAAAATGGAGTTGATATTACAACAAATTTAATAGCATTTCCATGGATGATTGGTGATAAACCATTTTTTATCGTATGTATATTTTTGTGGCTGAGTTGAACATTTACCTCTGGTTTTGAATTGTAGTTAATGTGTTACTTCATTATGTGTATGAGACATTTATTTAAAGTTTAAGAGAAATAATATATATATTTTTTCTGTCAATGGTTATTTGCAGGAACGTTAGACACAAGAATGTTGTTCGATTCATTGGTGCTTGTACGAAACCACCTCATATATGTATAATTACAGGTTCTATTTTTTGTCTCTATATCAGATCTTCTGCCAATATAAAATAACAATTCATTACAAGTATCAAAGAAATGAGTATCTATCTTCTTATGTCATATAATGCATAGAAATGGAAGATAGGGAAAAGTAAACTTGTATTTCATAAAATAATTTTCAAGCGTATTGTCCATTTGACATATTATTTGTATATGTGATATACGTTCACAAATAAATCAACTTGAACTGAAGTGTTTGTCTAATACCTTTTGTTGAATCATGAATTAGAACTGGATTTGAGCGAGTGTTTTTGGTAACGTTGTCTTTGGAATTCTGGAATTTAATAAAGAAGCCATATTTTTTATTTCCTTTGGAGAGAAGTTATGTGCAGATGGTTTTTGTCAACCCTTGCGACCTTCCAACTGTTCTTCAGTACAGGGTTTTGTGGCTGTTATTAAGGAACATGAGATCTCACAATGCAACCACATTTTGGTACGTACCATGAGAAGACCATACAACACACTTATAGTTCCAACAAACAATGGAGATGTCACTGTCACTGTCTGATACCCCAATACATTATCATTTAGATGGTGAAGGATGAGCACCCTAGGGGCGAGGAAGCATGATTCACAGCCCTGCAATTCCAATTGACTACCCATTTGTTTTCTTTCATGACATTGACAATTAAGGCTCGAGTCCCTGAGCCTTTTAAAGCTCCTCCACTTGGAGCTTAATGAGATCAACATCTAAGTAGATTATTTTAGGGAGGCAAAAAACTTGCTTTTAGATTTCAAAGCTCTTCAACAATCCTCTACTGATTGGAACTTGATAATAAGAGCGTTATCGGTTGTCGTCCATGCTTGATCGAGGGACATGCCATTCAAGTCTAGGGAATCATGTAAAAAGGCTACGCATTTGCTGCTAAGACCTTGGGAATAGATCAACATGTTTTCAACAAATCTATAAAATAAGAAGAGCACTTGATATTAAAGTTTGAGAAAGAAGTGAACAGATGCATCCCTAAACTCATAGGGGAAGTATTAATTCATTGCTAAGAAGGATTATTAAATATAAAAAGAAAACTAAGGTTGGTGTGGGTCTTCTACGGGCCTCAAAACATCAGATGGGGTTGAACTATTGTTGGCAGGGTTTTTCATCAAAGTGAAAATGAAAATAAAATATAATTCAGAAACTGCAAACCATATTGTGGCATCAACAACCATAGGAGCAGAACAGAGCATTGTCCTTGTTGGACATTTGCGACATCTTATGGTGCTTTGCATAAATATAGTAGACATGCCCAAACCACTTTGTTTGATATTATAACATAGTAGACAGTACTTATACAACAAGTAGGATGGATTGTAAGGTGCCACATATTAGAGAGATACAAAGAATTGTGTGAACTAGCAGAATATAGTGGTAGATATGTAATTGTGGCATAAGGGGTCGTCATCTGAGAATCATTGAGTGTGTTATATATATATATATATATATATATATATATATATGAATATGAGGAGTTAGATTAGGGCATATATTTGTGTTCCATGTTATGTGTGTAATGCATTAGACTAGAGTACCAACTGCACTTTTTGTTGAAGCAAGATAATAAGTTATCTATTCTCCCTCGTAGTATTAGCTCTAGTTGAGACCTACAAATTGAGTAAACTATTACATGGTATCAAGTTTACATCTACATGTGGTGGTGCTGCCTAGGTCTCTACTAACTAATCTCCTGGGGGATAGCGTGAAAAGAGGAGATTGGAAGAGCTAAGATAGAAAAGGACATGAATTTCTTTTAACAGCCATATGCACTGTAGAGAGAAGATGTAATGTCCCCGTTTAGGACAAGTTAGGAATTAACACAAATCTCTGATCACACACAACTGAAAACAATTAATATTCAAACCCTGAACTGCTGCAATTTTTAAAAATTCATAACTTTGGCTAGAGAAGTCCAAATGAGCTGAAATTTTGGATATTGGGCCACAAAATAATGACGAATAATATCCCAAAGCCAGTTTTTGAACAGCGCACATGAAACCCTAATTTTGCCCTAAAAATTAGGTCGCCCAGCACATTTAGGGCACCAAATCTACTCCAAAAATTATAGAATCGCTTTCTCCTTATTTTTCCTAATTTCTACAACCAAAACCAATATTAATCTGACCCCAAAACTGTAGATCTGAAATAAATACTAATTTATCACAACCAGAAAGCTTGCAAACAGCTTAAATCTTCTAAAATTCGCAACCCTTTCAATACTTAGAATTTTTCCGTGAAACAAGATGCAAAATAGACTAGAAATTTAGGGTTTTCCACTGCATTAAGGATCTGAATTTTCTGAGCATTAAAACCTAGCCAAAACAACCCCAGAAAAATGATTTCAAGTCGCTAGGGTTAGAGGAAATTAATTAAATAATTTCCAGCTCTTTCCTAGCCTCCAACTAGACCAAAAATTAGCCCTTCGCTCTGAAATAATTAACAACACATATCAGATTGCAAATCTAGCATTTATGACATCAAAACATGAACGAATCATCACCAAACCAAGTCGCTATGGCTAAAATAAATTCAGCAGTAACAACAGAAATAAAAGGAGCAATACCAATGACTTTCACACTCTAAACTTGGCGCCAAAACTGAAATAGCTCAAGCAATAATGGCAGATCTAAAATTCACTTGAGAGTCTTCAATAATAGATCCAAATGAAGCTTACAATGAGGGAGAGCACAATGAAGAAACTAGGGCATACATCCCAATACTCCAAGCATGGAGTGAAATGAAAATGATCAATCAACATAAGTTTCACAATGATCCTAAGCTCTCCTTTTATAAACAAGGAGGCATAAAATTTGAAATCCCTAAGAGAGGGAAATCATTTAATAAAAATAGTTTATCCTCCCTAGGTGCGGCGTCCCTTTTCTAAGGGTGATTTTAATATTAAAAGCCACCCAAAATTTATTTAATTAATTTCCCTTTTAACTTTGCATTATGAGAATTAAATTAAATAAATTACATAATTAAATAATTATTGCTTTATAATGTTAAATGATAAAAATCACTCTGCAGGCAATAATATTTAATTATTTAATATAATTTTTCCCCTTGCAACATCCCAAAGCTGTAATGTCCCTTTTTCGGGATATTATTAATATTTATTTTTCATTTGCATTGTAACCCCTTGGCATGCCTAGCGCTACAAGTGGGAGTCTCTTTAGTTAGTTTAATGTGCACATAGGTTAGTTACTTTTATTTATTTAATTAAAAAATAAATAAAGTGCACATAGTCTTAGTATTAAATATTTTAATGAGAGTTTATGTTTTCCCTCCAAAAGAGAAAGGTCGGTCTTTATTGGATATTGCACCCCTTAGTTCTATAAAAGGGAGGTCGCATTTCCTTAGAGGGTTATGTTGGATGATCGTTTGATTTCACTGCATGCTTGGAGAATTGGGATGTATGCCCTAGTTCTTGCTTTTTGCTCTCTCTCATTTGGAAGCCATTGTTGAAGACATTAAAAACTTTCTTGTTCCATTCATTGTGTTTCATTATGTTGAAGTGTCTTTGTGCATAATTTTTGCTTTCTAGCTTTGGTGACTTGTCTAGAGTATTGGCACATTTTATCGAGAGTAAAATCTGCATGTTATTGAATATTGTGAAAAGTTTTATGGTGCTTTAGATCTGCTGGTTTTATTCTAATTATGGCGACTTGAATTGAACATATTTTGACATGTTTTAAGGGTGAACAAACTATATTTGTAATCTGATTTGAGTTGGCTTATTTTTCTCAGTGTGAGTAGCCATTTCGGGATGTTTTTGAAGGGTTCTAAGAGCTGGAAATAATTTACATGTTTTATGCTAACCCTAACGACTAGTTTGGGGATTTTGGGGGCTGTTTTGGAGGGTTTTCGGTGGTCTAAAAATTCAGATTTTAATATCTTTGGAAAGCTCTTGAATTATAGATTAGTCTGCACTTTATTTTACGGCAAAAGATGAAGTATTGAGCAAGTTATGAATTTTCCAAGTTTGAGCTGTCTATGCCAGGGTTTTATCTACACATTTTCAGATTTCGTTGGTTGATTTGCATGCCTTCTACTTATCCAACAATTGTGATCTATAGCTTGTTGGAAAGCTAAAAATATAAAGAATCTTGGCATTGGTTTGATAAAAAACTATTAGATGGTGAATGAGTTATTAATTTATGAAGTTTGCAACAGTCTAGTGCATTTATTAATTAATTACTGCTGTAATTAATTTCAGATTTGAAGTGATTAATTTCCTAATTGGTTCTCCCATCTAATCCACCACCTTGGCTCACTCCAACCCTATTTGGGTTGTGTTGAAGCTAACATTGGATTATTTGCGGTCGAACTAGGAGGGCTTGGTCCTTCTAGAGTCGATTCAATAAATTAAATTGTATATTTGAATAATATATTCCAAAAGGGGATATTACAAAAGCCCATGGGGAAAGTTATGCTAAGGGTCTTAAAAAATGGGGACATTACAGAAGATTACTTTGAAAACATGTGCTGCCCTCTTCTAAAGGGGGCTAGGCACCTAAGGGGTGGCATGTAGGAAATAGGGGGGGTATTACAAAATGCAACTTTTGGAAAATTTGATTTGTTGGTTGGGGGGTTCAAATGGAAGAGGAAATAGAGGAAAAATGATAAAAACAAAGAGATTAGGAAGAGGTGTAAGTTTAGAGTGATAAAATGAACAATTAAATTATTTAGAAATGTATAATGTCTTGTTGGCTAGACTTTATGCTCAACATAAAACCTAGACAGTCATGAGATAAATCTCTCTCATTTAATGGTGAGGCTCATGTGTGAGATATTTATCAATTTGGTAAGGGTGAATCCTAATAACTATTTTCAGGAGTTTTAATTTAATTCCCACAACTCGTGAACCATAGCTGGACAATTTTGCAGCAAGTAAACAACTGTGTTGGGGTTATTTGCAGGAGGAAAAACAAAAGTAAGGAAAGAAGAAAGGAAGATGTGTTAAATTAACCAATAGTTATCAGAGTTGGTCTCATCCACACAAATTAAATAAACAAAGAAAAATCACATCGTTCAGCAGTAAGGGAAAAATGCAACTCCTAACCTAGATCTAAGATAACATAAAGTTTATCTACAACTTTAAATAGAAGTGATCAGCAAAGCACTGTAGACACAAAGTTCTCTAGAAATCCACCTTTTATTCAATCCCCTAGCTTTCACAAAAATCACACCAAGGGTTTTAGCATAATGTCTAAAAACTCAAGAATGCTCTGCTAAACAAATTTTGATCCGTCAACCCATAGACTCTTCCTCTATTTATAGTGAGTGCATAAAGGGCAATTACAAATAAGAACCTTTTATGAATTCCCGCATGTGGAAGCCGTAAAGGAAACAATTGGCAATCTTCCTCCTAGAATTCCTCTTCGCATGACATGCATGATTTACAATTGAAAATAGAACCTTCTATTCTGCATGTTTGCTACCTATTTCCAAGTAATTGACGACTTCCAATAACTTGAAGTAATGGCTTTTAAACCAATCACTTAAGTTTTACAATTCAATTGATTACTTAATTACTTTGTCGAGAAAATAAGAGAAAGAAGAAGAAGAGGAAAAGAAATTATTTCAGTTGCAACACTCTCCGTTTTGTTCTTCTTTCGCACTTTGCATGTTGATCCAACATACATTGCACTTCCGCCTCATGAATGATATGAATGATACCTTTGCCTTGAATCTGAGAAGCTCTTTCTTCCGCATGATGTTGACTCTTTTCCTTTGATTCTCACCAAACTGGATCTGACATCATTGCAGATTTTACCAACTTCTTCGACTGGATTCCCGTGAGAAGAGTAATAATTCCATCTATTTCCCTTGAGCAGCTAACTGTGATTTGCTTGCGGGTTTTGCCTCTGACCTGTCTTCCCCTCTTGTCCTTAAAAGCTTTTGCAGTTCTTCTCAAGTATGTGCACCAGTGAAATGTTTTCCATAAACAATTCAGACAAAACTCATCACCCTTTTATTTTTAATTGCATATGAGCAATTTTGAATTCTGGAAAGTGCTCCAGGTGAAGGCGAATATAAGTAGACTCAATGTGGGCTTCAACTGGAAGATTGGGAAACACATGAATAGGTTGTGAGAGGGAAATTGCATGCGATGTATGAATAACTTACACGTGGCCACAATTTGCACTTGGAATTTGCGTTGAAACTCAAGGAAGAAGGCAACTTTAAAATGGAAGAAAAGACTTTGAAATCCACGATTTGCCTTGATACTTGCATGGAAAATCATTAGGGACAACTGTGTGGAAAAGAAGAGTGATTGCCCCTTGAAATTGCATGGATTTAAGGAAGACAAGGAAGCTTGCAATGAGAAGACTCCATGAAAAACCATGACTTGACTTAGTGTTTTCCCTTTAGCATTTGCGTGGATTTCGCATGCTAACGATTGTGTGGAATTCCAAGGTGGAGGATGTTTTTTTAAAATAGAAGACAGCAGGTTGGCATTTCACGATAATTACTTAAAGGAAAAGTGCGTGGATATTAGAAGGATTGTGTGGAATTCCAAAGTGGAGGATGCTTTTAAAATAGAAGAGAGCAGGATGGCGTTTCACAATAATCACTTAAAGGAAAAGTGCGTGGATTTTAGAAGACAAGCTGCTCCAAATTCATGAAAAACATAAGTAATTGCCCCTCTTTTATGAATTTTGTGGAATTCCAAGGTGGAGGATTGTTCACAAAAGAAGACAAGACACTGAAAAATCACGATTTGCACTTTAACTGACTTTGTATTGGCTTCTTGGATAATTGCGCTAATTTCTAGAGTGAAGGTTGCATACAACAAGAAGACAAGATACAAGAAAACCACAATTTGGCTAAAAGCTTCTTCTTTTGAAAACTATGTGAAGTTTGGATGATGGGGGCAGCTTTAACTAATGATTTTGCACAAAGAAAACAATCCTTCCAAAAACTGCGACTTGTATCCAAGCTGCTGCGTTGAAAACTGACACTTCATAATTAATTTCACCTTTGTCTGAGGTGAAGAATGACTTCTCAAAAGCTTATGCAATTGGACTAGATCTGGTAGGAAGAAAGAAAAGGCGACGGGGAATTGCTAGATAGATTACAGAGAAAGACCAAAACCAAAACACAAAAGAAGAAAAAAAACCCGAACGAAGCTGCGGGCAATTGCTCGAAAAATTTCTCCAATTAGCTAGTCTACAAAAACTCTTCCTCTCGGGTGAATGTTTTGCGGTAATAATGACGGGGTGAGGTGGTTATATAACCCAAATTTCTTAATTTTAGCTGAAACTATTTTTAAAAGAATTTTATTTATTTAATATAAAAATAAATAAAATGCTTTCAGGCTAAGTTTGAGAAAGGAATGAGTGAGCTTTAGCATGTGGGTATTTGACGGACGAGACTCTAAGACTTCCTGAAAGTATCTTTGAGCAATGCGAGCAACTGTAGGCAAAAAAAATAAACAAAAACATGACCCTTCACTTAGAAAGAACGAAAAATTTAAACAAGGGTAGTCTCAGATGTCAGGGTGAAATCCTTGGGACATCATGTCCCCTTTTTCAAATTAATGGATATTAATAATATTTCTAAGTTGGGCCCAATCAATTCATCATCTAGGGGCAACTTATTAATATTATTATAAGAATAGAATGTATTTTTAGCCTATTTTCCTTAAATATCGCTTTTAGGATATCACTTTAAAACTCAGAAATTTATCAAAACCCACAAACTGTAATTCTGATTTTTCCAGGACAACAAGGTACAAAAATCTAAAAAAATTATACCTTCCAAAATAACCGCTTCCTACAATACCTTGAAGCTTCAAAAGATACAAAAAAATGTAGAGAACAATAAACAACTAAGAAATAATTTTTAATGGCCAAGGCTGAATTTATTTTATTAATTTTATGACAGAAAATGAGGAAAAAGTACAACTGACCGTAAACTCCAAAATATCAATAGATAATGATTGGAATGATTTTCTTTGGCATCATTATGACAACAATCTTCAGATCTGAAATCTCTGGAAATGGGCCATGGAAATCCATTCAAAATGCTTCCCGAATTTCCCGAGTAGATTGCTCCACTTTTGGGAGACACCCAACAGCCCCAAATATGAAAATAAATGAAACCCTTGTTGAAGAATGGTTGTCCTTCTCTGAATCTAAATCTGAATCTCTAATTAATTCTCCAAATCTTATCCAAAAATCTGAACCGTGCAAACAAGCTAGGGATATGGATTGGAAAGCCTCACCGAAGAATGCTCTACCAGCTAGAGATGGATCTCTCACCACCGAAGCTAGGGATCCTGCGGAACCTAACCTCCACAAGCAAAAAGACTGAAAATAACAATAGCTGAAAATAGTTGAATGTGTGAATGAACTCCAAAAGACCTCAAAGATATATATATATATATAACCTTTTTCCTCCAATAAATCCTAATCGCCCCCCTTTGAGAATTTGCCATATGCATAAATATAACTTAAGTGACTTTATTGTGCACGTGCTAAAAAATACATTTAAGTTGTCTTAACGAAGAAATAGAACATAAAGTACCACCTAATCGCCCATCACGTAAGTCAATGATGAAATATAACATAAAGTGAAGTTGGTAACAAAATAAACCCATACCTAATAGCCTCTAACGTCTCTAGCCTCTTGGGTATGACCAAAGCTAAGACGGAAATACGCCTCTAGGCCTCTGGCGTAGGAACATGGACATTACATTTCCATTGTATTTAGTCGGCTAAAGGGAGAATAAAGGAGAAACTAATAATTTAATTTTAGTACCACAATAATTCTTCTTAGTGGTACTTAAATTAATTATTAAAGGTGGGTGGAAAAAGTAAAGTAATATTAAAATAGAAAATAAAGTTTACTAATCCCACATGAAACACCCCACTTGAAAAATAGAGACAAGAATAAAAGGACGTGAAGTGGGGTTCATTTGGCATCTTTGGTCATTTATTGAATTTCACTTTGGAGAGTTGAATGCATTTGCTTTCACTTTTAGCCATATAAGACGGAAACCCTCCTTGGTATCCTATTGAGGACGAAACCCCTCAATAGATTTCAGATTTGAGGACGAAAACCTTCAACATCTATTGGGTGACTTCATTCGGAGGTCATACTTGGGTGCAAAGATCAGATTTTCAAAGCTAGGGCACATTTTCCAGGCACGTTCTTGTTTAATGAGAATTCCTACTCCTGTTACAAGTTAATGCAAGTGGATACAAGAAATTGAGAAACTTGAAACTATGGGAGGGTTTAAAGCTACCTTTTGATGTATATGATGATGGCGATGATGAAGGTACAGACGCAAGAGAACTCTTTGCTACAAGCTTGACAACCTGCACAACAAAGAGAAACTAACAAACAAACAAAGATTAGTAAAAAAGGATTGTGGGTTGCCTGACAAGGTCTGTCCTGGGAAAACAACTTCCTAGGATGGATGTCAACCCACATTAATAAAGCGATATATAAGTGATAATAGATGAAAGGATGCATATAACAATTCTTCAGTATAAAGAATTAGGATCTGCATCTAGCATCTACTCATGCCTTTTTGGGTGGAAGGAGCCCTAGAAATTCCTTATCCAAAATATTCTCTAACTCCTTCTAGCCCTCCAACTCTTTTGTTGCCTTGATTGGCATGACATCAACGATGGCAGGTACTTATGCGAGAATCAAGTCATCAATTTTTCCCTTGAGCCCCGTGATCATTTTTTCAAGCTGCGAGGCCACATTGTTTAGCGCATCCATCGTATGTGTGACCAAGGGAAAAAGCTCTTTTAGTCTGTCTGTGAGTGTGACCTTTAAAGCTGTAATCAAGTCTCTCTTCTGCTCTACTTCGGCCAACACCTTCTCCTTCTCAGCCTTGTTATTCTTCATTTTGGCTTGAATTTTCCTTAACTCTTCCTCGTCATTGGTGACATGCACGTTTACAACCTGTTCAAAATCTTGGCAATTGTCGAAGACAGACTCTTCCCTTCGTTCGTCCTCCTTAGCCTTTGCAGCTACTGCCTTTTATTGCGCAAAATGTATCTCTATTGGTTCCCTGTCACTCTTCTTCTTTAAGGCTATCTCTTCAGTTGTTGGCATTGTCTCCAGACTCTTCTTCTCGTGTGTGAGAATCCACGCCAAGTCCTCAAAATAGTGTAACGCTGAGGGGTATACATCTTGGGCGTGCTCGACCAGGTCTGGGCAGGCGAAAGTGATGGCATTAACAATACGTTCCACCTTTTTTTTTGCCACGCGTATTCGGCCCGTTTCTTCTCTTAGTTCCTGTTTAAGCTCCTCAATCTTTTGATCTATTTCCCGAGATTCCTCGCACATCCTCTTGATGGCGGCATCCTTATTGAAAATCCTCACATCGATTTCTGATGCTATCTTATTTAGCGCATTACACACTTGTTCATCGGTGAGCATCTGTGATTCGACCACCAGGAAGGCTTCTCCTAGCGTAGATTTGAGCCAAGTCTCAAACAATGATTCTACGCTTATCTCGAACTCTGGCTCTTCCATGTGTGACTGATAAGCCCAAGAAAGCATCTAGCTGGTGCGCGAGAGGGCTTCATTCTTGTCGAAGAATGACCAAAAAAATAGATCTTTTGTGCCCGAGCTTTGT
>CM034151.1:17658516-17679592 GCA_019776745.2 Taxus chinensis | reverse complement strand
TCAAACTTGGTGTGGTGCATGTATTCTTTATTTATCTTCTCATGCAGACTGAGGGCGAAATCTCCTTTATCTTCTCTTCCCTAATTGAGTCCCCCGGAGTCCTCCTTGACAAGTTTTTCCTTAACAAAAGCCCCTAAATTGAGTCTTAATCTGGAGAGAAAGGCACACCTGAAGTCTCTCATGGAGGTGACCGTGAATATCTTAAAAGTCAGATCCCACACAAGTTTTGAAGGCTTCTCCTTTTGCCAACTCCTCCTCAATTCTCCTAAAGCCGCACCCCACTTTTATTTTCCCTCCACTTTGAAAACACCACATGACCTTGACAAATTATCTTTGGCATCATCAAAACTTAACTTGCCATCAATTATTTCATCAGCCTGTCCCATTAGGTTCACGGTCCTACTATGTAAGCTTGCTGACTCCAAGTTTACGTTCTTTTCCATATGTTCCAATGTGTGAGGAGAGCTTTGTGTTGCCGATTGTTACCTTCTCATTGAGTTGTTTGAAGCTTCTACCAATAAATTTCAAACCTGCAGATGATTTATATCATCTACCACATCTACGCTGCGTCCATAGCTCCTCCTGTATATGAATACCTATGTTAGGGATCCTTACTGCTCTGGAATTTCATCTTACTAGAATCACAAGTGGTTTAAAGGGCAGTCATGGTAGGATCCCAAAACCTGTCTTGGACAACAATGACTGATGAAACCAAAAGCACTTGAGCTTGCTCCTCTAGCTAACTCTATATCTGCTTTCCCTTTTTCTATTCTCCCATAACAACCTTGGTTATTTGTTTCCTGGAGAATTATGTATTTCACTTTCAGGGGTAGATTATCCCATTGAGACCTCGAAGTTCCAAATCAGCGGCTAGTAATCTACTCTTCCTATCAACCTTAGGCTTTGCTACCATCAAGAATTGGGTTGGCCCTGGGTCATCTAATCACTATCCTTGAAGTTTTTTTTAGCTCTCCTTTGCAGGAGCATACGGACTAGTGCCCATAGGCCGTCACAGCATCAAATTTTGTCCCTTCAACCGAGAAGACAGAAATTCCTCTTCCTACTATCACAAAAGGTTGCACCCATAGCAAAATGAGGAGTAAGAAGAAGGCGTATCAAGAAGAACCAAGAGGTAAGCTAACTTCTGGAACTTAAATTATTACCACTTGTTGCCTCCATTAGAGATGTAAGTGGAGTAGATGAGTCTTCTTGGATAGAGGATCACGGTACGTTAAGGCCGCATTGTATATGTAATTTCCTTCTCTTTATCCATTGTGGCTTCTGAAACTCCCTGCAAGAACTGACACTTTGCTATCCACACTCTCACTGAGAAACAATTATGTTCTTTGCCTCAAAGGAATTCTAATGTTTTAACAAGGATATTCCTCAATAGCTCCTTTTTGACCTCCTTCACCTTCTTTTGATATAACCTAAGTAGATTGAGGAAGGTTGGAGGAATTCAGGTTCTTTACTTACTTGATGAAGGGGGTAAGGGGTTCTGCAGTTACCGTCCGAGCTAAGTGTATGTGACCCCTTCCTTGGTGCTTGAAGTGTCTTTGAGGAAGACTCCTGAATTCTGTTCCTTCTTCCTCCTCTCAAACCTCTGTACAAACCCAGACCTGGTCTTACCAGGACAGGGGTTAGATCTCAGCTAAATCATCTTTCCTTCCTCCCTTTGAACCAGTCTAGATCCTCTAAGGGAGTATGCCTTGATCCAAGGATCAAGGGAGTATGCTGACTATTATCATCTTCATATGACAATAGGTTTTTGCGTTGTCATCTTGAAGCCCCTTCAGGATATTATATAGGTTGAGCTTCCTTTTCTTATCTTTCTCAGCTATAAGAGGGGAAATCTGCCATAATGCCTACCCTCCGTCTTGCTTCAAATTCATCCTGTGCAATATCATCCCAGTAGTCCCGTATCTACTTTGTTGATATAGGTGATCTTTGATATTTAAACGTCAACTAAATTGTCTTTCTTCAAATCAAAATAGGTTCTTCTGGGCTTGAAGGGAAGTGGACATGATGAAGCAAGGCTCTTCTATGTTCGAGCATCCAAAGCTATTTTAATGTATAGTTACCCAAAGATATGGGAAAATGCAGGCCCAAATTTTTCTGTCCCTGCAGTCTCTGTGTAACTGTCCATTGTACTGACATAACCGTCCATCAAAAAGCCATCCTATCATTACATAATATATGAATTTTGAGGATTTTTCCTCTCGAGTAAACCCGGCTAACCATATACGAAATCCTTCCTAAATTGATGAAGAAAGCTCCATACTTTGCTATCGGTTCATGGCTTCATCTAAAATCTTCTATCAAGTAACATCCTTGTCTCAAGCCTCACATGTACAATGGAAACGGCAATCATTCCACCCTCATAAAGTTATGAAATTGCTAGTTTCAAGGGCGAACTGAGGGCGGTAAGGCTTAGATGGGATCACCCTTCTTACCCTCATGTCTGTGAAACCAAAAACCAATTTTTGGGGATGACCGCTAGGGTATACATAAATAAAAGTCAGTATAACTTCCTGTTTTGTTTTCACATTTTACACCGCTCTAATCAAATCATACAAGATCTCTACCCAATGAATGTTCTAGGTACCGTTCACGATGATGTTGATGAGCGTCGACATCCAAAGTGCAATCACCTATCTACTGGTATAGTGGTTAAAGCCCATGCCACGGCAACAGATGATAATCGTAAATCTTCGTTGAAATCATCCCTAAACCATAGCTTTTGGAAAGTTGTGATGCCCCGTTCCCTTTTTTTAGGGTTAATTCACCATACTTTACTCTACCCTTGCTTTGTTTTCTCACTGTCTTGCTCGAAGAGAGTTTGTGCTTGATTTTGAGAGTGATAACCCACAAGTTTGTCCATTTCAAGGATCCCCGAGGGCTTGCTGAATGGCAGCAACTCTAAGTTTGTTTTGATTAGCTCATCCGTGTACATTAGTCCCAATTCAGCTTCCCTCGGGTCGGGGTTGAAGGAGCTTCGCGGTTGAGTACAAGTGTCAGCACACCTGTACTGAATCCGGGAACCTCCTGCAGCAAATGCCAAGGTGGTTTGTCACTTGATCGAATTTGCACCATGGGAGGAGGTATTTGGGTCTGTCACCTGCTCTAGAAATCACCGAAATCGAGTGACAACCCCTCAACTATCCCCCCCGATATCGGAACAGAAGACTCAGAAGAGAAACGTGCTTGCCTAACCTGTGGAAAGGTCATGATCTTCATACTGCAGTGTGCCGAGAAAACACCCCTCAGAGTCCGTCCGATCCCATCCACAATAAAATGCAAGGGAATGGGGCGCAAGCATAGCAACGGTTTTAAATAATTGCAAGGATCTGCGTGATGGTAAAAATAACGTAGTGTGAAATGCATAGAGGGGAGTCCCCATTAAATAGCTTTGTTTAGGAAGATAAAGTTAAAAGGTGCATTAAATTCATATGCAACAACTCTAACCATCATAGCATCAGGAAGGAGGAAGAAAAAATACTCCCCTCAGAGGCCTTTTGGTACATTTGGACATGAGTGACCAAAAAAGCGTGATATAGCCTATAATGCCTTCCGGGGACAAACGGAAAAATCCTCTTTTGAGACAACGTAACAAAACCAAAGGTACGTGAAGGGCTCTCGATGCGGCTGATGGCAGTGATCGGGGGAACTAAAGCCCTAATAACTTAGAACATTTTGGATACAAACAGTTTGACAGGTCCCGCAGTTTTAAAACAGATTTTGGAGAAAACGGTCGATCGTGAATGAGAGCCAAAGAACTTAACTTGGACACAATTGGACAAAAATGTTCCACGACCCACCAAATCACTCAAAATGACTAAAAAAAACGTGAATTTCCTAACTCCTCAACTTTTCTTCTTCACTAGAACAAATGGAAAGTGTGTTTAAACGCAAAAAAAAAAAAATGAATTTCGAAAGAGGGTAAAAATTTTTGGAGGACAACACATGTGGCAAACCTATATAATGGAATAGATGTACCAGACCAAGAGTTGTGAAGACTATGATTGTCGAAATAATCATAGATTGTAATAAAACATAGTTTTGCTCAGCATGAGAGTATTTATGTGTGGTATATGCCCATTTCCTCCCCAGATGAGTTGGAGAGAAGTTAATAAAAGGGAGAAAATAAAATCATTATTTATGGGATATAGTGTTTGAATCAAAGGCTTACAAATTGTATCAATCCAATACCAAAATTTTATAATCAGCATGGTGTGTAGTTTCATAGAAGAGGAGTATTGAGATGTAAGGTAGAAAAAATAGTCAACATATCAGCAAACATACCACATAGGGAAAATGAATTTTTATACCATCAAATTGACTTCAAAGTGACTCCTTCCGCAACTTAATTCAAGCTCAAAAAAGTGGTCCACAAAGAGACAAACCATCATCAAGTGGAATTAAAACCTCAACGCATATATCAAGAACGCTAAACAAGTGGGCCAACCAAACATCATCTACAATAGCAATATTTTTTAGTCCATGACCTAGTAAGTCCACATTCCACAAGTTTCTAGTTCAGGGATATGTCAAATACTACATTTTCAAAGCTTGGAGAAACAATAAATGAAAGTGTAGAGACATTTATGAGAAAATGAATGGCACTTAAATGAAAAAACAGGCCTTTGGTATATCTTTTGTGGATGACAAATATATGTCCATATGGAAAAGAATCATAAATGGAAGTTAAAGGGCATTCCAAAATTAAAATATGTCATAGGAGTGAAGCGAGTTTACCAAAACAAATTAGATGCAATGAGTGATGTGCAAAGCATAAAGTAAAACTATAGAAAAAGGGATATCCCACAACAATCTCAAGTTTATTACAATAAGAAATATTTTACTGCAGATAGGGGTCAATTATCACCTGTGAGAACTATACTTGAAATAGCAGCTCAAAACAATGGCCATCATTTACCAAATGGCTCGTGAATAATCCTTTTTGATTGGCTTATCTTGAAGAAGAAGTTTCAGGTGAAGCAACACCTTGGTATGGATATTTGGACAAGAAAAAAAAGTTTACAAAACTGAAAAAGGCACTCTGATGGCTTGTTAGGTAATAATACGCATGGTATAATTAATTATTACCTATTGTTATTAATTATTGATTGTGGTATATGGTTTTATTGGAACCATATTTGTTTATTATTTCTTGGGCTCTAAATTGTTATGTTGTATAAACAAGTATGTCATTATTCATTTGTGCTTCTACGATGTATATTTTCACTATATGTATTTTAGTTTAGGTTGTTGTTGCATAGTTGTAACTCCATATTTGTTGGTATTCCAAGCATTAATATATATAAAGTTGTAGCCTGCACATGTATTTGATTTGTGATTTAATATTTAATTCTACAGGATTTCATCCATGTTTCATTTGGTACCAGAGTGGTTGAAGCTCTTATAAGGTTAGAGAAAGGGTATATAGGAAGGGAAAATATTGGAGAAGGAAAATACTTCAGTTGGGAGAGCCAGTGCTACTCCTACACTTCCCAAAACTCCCTACAAGTCTCACAACCTCATGTGCGTTCTCAAGGTGTAAAAATGAAAAAGTCAATTTTTGTTGCCGTGGTGCCCTCTACACTAGGCAAATTGCTTTCTGGAGCATTTTCTAGTTTATCGCAATTAGATTAAAAAAATTAATAATTTTTTATCCCCATTGGGGTTTTGTCTCTAATTAGAGAAGAAGTACTATAGTTTCTGTTATTATTCGAGACCTCTGCGTGTGGAGGAAAAAAAACATTACAAGTCGATTCCCCCCTGACTTGGATGTGGTTACATTCCAAGGCTGAGCCGGTTATCTACACTATTGATAGTGGACCGAACCAAGAAGTTTTTGAACCAAACTATTTATTGTTTTGGTTTTAAAGTTAAAGCTGAGTAAGATCTTGTGATCAAACTTGAAGGCTGCCAACCACTGTGATATAGCACTCAACTTGTATTTACATTGAATGACCCATCAACTGTGACCCCAAAAAGGTTGAGCCTTCGCACACAGCATCGAGCCCACCAGTGAGCACCTACATACAAGATCCAAACTTTGAATCAATCCACATCCAAGAAGAGGCACCATTATCCTCAGTGACTCCAAACCAACCTGCATACACAGCAAAATGGTGAAGAAACGTCCTGAGAGACTGCCAAGAAATAAAAAATACAAAGTATTATATTTACAAGCAGCCAAAGCTGTGAATATCTCCAACTGAACTGAATACAAAGCACAAGGCATGATGCTCAACATTTCAGACCATATATAATCAAAAGCCATGAGAAATCAATGAAGCATCAACAAAAAAACAAAAAAGAAACACACTTAACCTTGGAAAAACGGTGGAATAAAAAATCAAAGTGGCAGAGTAAAATATTGAAAATCAATGCAAAAGGAGATACAAATGCTTCAGATCTAATTTCTATACAAATATAACCCCCAATCACCCTCCTCTAAACAACACAGCCATGTGGGACTCCATCCACGTCATATTTTTCAAAAGGTGAGTTGTTTTTTCCTCTTTATTAAATATAATTTGCTTTGCTTCAATAATAAGCGCTCATAGAGATAAGTTTGGATAAGAGGAACAACTTAGGGAAGAGAGGTTTGGAGTTCAAACCCCACCCCCAACAGCAAAATTTTACATTTTGAGATTTAGAGGAAAAACTGGTGAAACCACCAAAGTTAGAGGTGACCAAATAGTTTAGTAAAAGCTAAACCCGCCTCCAAAATTTTTAGCGATAAAAACCCTAATATGGGGCAAAAAATCTCTAATAGGCTTGTTTTTTTTATTATGGACAACATTCACAAAACGGGGGGGTACCGTACTTCAATTCCATTTTAAGTAAGTTTTTTATGGTTTTTTTCTTAAAAGCCATTTTTGGGCTCCGGAGACCACCAAGGCCTGTAAAACAAAAAAAATTTACCTACCATTCAATTTTTTCAAAAAAAATTGAATGTAATTGCATGCTTTAGTACACTGTACTAATTTGTAGGTGCCATAGTCAACCGCAAACTTTGTACCTGCCTCAGAAACTGGTAGAATATGTACCAAAAATAGTAAAAATTGGTTCAAAACACTCACAGATCCTATATCTCCTTCACTAGTCGTTCAATGTATATGCAGTGCCTATGAAGTTCTTACTAGTAACATCTCATGACTACTACTTTCACTTAATGCCTAAGTAGCTGCAACAACATCGATCTAGCATCAACCCTGTTAAATCAATGGGAGTAATAAGGCCATAGTGCCACACTATGAGACAATCCCCCTCTATCTCTGATGCTTGCACAACATAAATCCAAACTAAGAAATTATCTGAGTATAGAGCAAAGTTTACGCGTGTCGTATGAGGATATTTATTTGAGCCAATGTCAATAATCACATAACCCCTTAAGTACTATCTTGGAACAACTATTGATTATTTTCATGTATGTTATGCCGTCTTTCACATACCTCTGGGTATTAGAAGGGCAAGCTTCTTCACTACCAACGGTATAATCGGAAGGCACATATACAAAAAGGTTGGTATATCAGAATAACGTATATAGATAGGAGAACCCTCTTATACCTGGAATGATAAGAAGCCAACCCTATCAGTGATTTCTTTCTTTCGCAAATGGTGGCAGCAATGCCCCCACATTTTTTTCTCCAGATTCACACACTACTCAAGGAAACAACGATTTACCATGGAAGGCTAAGTATCAAGACACACAACTGAGTTTGGAGATTTAGGGCTTATGTGACTACTACTCTGACAATCAACTCTAATACACACAACATTGAAAATTTGACTAGCATATCATAAGGCCAAACTCATCAGCTTGTTTGGGAGTTTCTGATGATGTGCAACCCCCCATTCGAGATGGCGAAAAAAAAATCCAAAGAAGCCGTGGGATAAAATTGAGCACAATTATGAGGCTAAAATAAGAATGTCATACTAAATTTATAGATCAATTACATACACTGAGTTCACAGGAGAATGATAAAATTGAAAGCTTTCTTAGAAAGTTACAAAGTTTGAGGGCTCACTTCGAGGCCTGGGAGAAGCAGTCACATATGATCTCTCCATTCCCATGTTAAGCCACTCCCCTTTTCTACCACATTTTTTTGACAACAGTAAACTTGTCAGATAGACACTTAGTTTTGACAAGCTGATAAACCTACTGTAAAAAGAGGAATCCATGCATAACAAGATGATGAAGGGATCAGGATTTCTTCACATCAAAAATTGAAAGGAAAAGTACAGTAAACCTAATTCCTATGAAAATTCCCAACATCAGAATATATCACTCATCAGGGGACAAACTATAGAAGAATTAAAATGTCGCTAAATCTGTAAAAGAGGAAATAAATTGAAAAATTGTTCGTATATACAATACCAAAAATTTTCATCAGGTAATTTGGACCTCAACCCCCAAAATAATCAGAAGAGACATCCAAACTACAATCACGGGGAAAAAAAAGTGGGAACTGGAGAAAGAAGACCCCATCAGCAGGCATCTTGTTTGAACAAGAAGAACATTCAGATAATGAACTTTCTTATAACCTACTCGATCAGTGAACCTTCCACCAATCCTATTATGATTTTATTCGGGAGCCACTCGACACACTGACCGGGGTCCAAAGAGCAGTTGGTTTACTTCAATGAGGGGACACACCTTCAAAAAAAAAAAAATCAGGTTTCGTTTGGAGATTATCTTCATATACAGTTCAGGGGATTGGGAAACATTTCTCTCCTCCCTGGTTCATTGCAACTGTAGGACTATCAAATGTCTTATATGTCCCTGGTTTGACCCCAAAGAATCTACTATCATTCAGTCAAATCCTAGATCACAAACTTAAAAATTGACTTTGATCGTCATTTCGGAAAGAAAACATGTTTAATTTGAGACAAATTACGAGGCTTGAAAATCGTTTGAAGAAATCCTCCAATTCGGGAACACATGTTCCAACTTGAGTTTTTTGCCCACATAGATGATTAGAAACTGTGGCTAGAACTCTACCCTCAGCATAATTGTGGCATCGGAGACTTGGTCATGTTAGTTTCAAGTATCTCGAGACACTTCGCTGGCGTAATATGGTACATGGTCTACTACCATATCTCTAGAAGTATATAGATAAGTGTCCTCACTACCTAACAGGAAAGCAACACAAAGCTTCATTCCAAAAGAGGTACATATGAGCTCATTGTAAGCTTGATCTGGTTCATACTAATATTTACGGTTGATGCAACCTAATCATTTTGGATTTCAGTACTCATGCTTTGTGCTGACGACTATTTAAGAAAAAATGTGGATTTTTTGTCTTCGCAAGAGAAGTGAAGCTTTTGAAACCTTCAAGAAGTTAAAAGTAGCTATTGAGAACGAAACTGGTCTTCACATCAGAACTCTCTACTCTGATCGACGGGGGGGAATTCAATAGTAATGAATTCAAAGATATACCTACAAACTCACAGGATTCATCAACAAATACCTCCTCCACACACTGCAACAGAAGGGTGTTGTTAAGAGAAGAAATCATACTATCATGGAAAGGGTGTGATGCATGATCAATGATTCTCGACTTATAAAGACATGTTGGGATGAAGGCAGAAAAGACATCAATGTATTTGTTAAATAGATTGCCCATAATTTCTCTTGACGGAGTAACACCACAAGAAGCATGGTCAAAATAGAAACCATCTATTGCACACCTTAGAGTATTCAGTGCAAAGTAAGTATGCACATACCTAAGAAAAATAGAAAAAAAATTGGACATTAAGTCACAGAAACTCATCTTCATTGGGTAAAATGAAGAGACTCTTTGGTACAGATTGATGGACACAAAGACCAAAAAAATCTACACCAACTGAGATGTTGATTTTTTTGAGAAGAAGGAAGCAGAGTCTCCTCCTCTAGACTTTCCTGATGTAGATTCTTCACCAATTGTAAAAACTAAAGTTGATGTTCCCATAGATGATGAAAGTGATTATGGGGATGATGGTGTTGATCTGATAGAACCATGACCCACGAGAATAGTTCAATGTATGCCCAAGTGGTGTACTAGCATGTTATGAGATGCAAGAATGGATGCTCCATCGGATACATCCACCCCTAGACCATGGACTTGTAGTAAAGAAAGAGAAGAAGTTAATTTTTCTTTGATGAGTAGTTTTATTGAGTGTAATGATCTCTCTACATTCCAGGAAGCCCCATAATAAAAATCTTGGAAATATGTCATGGACTTTGAATATCAGTCAGTAATGAAAAATAACACTTGGCAACTTGTTGATCTTCCACTAGGGAAGAAACCCATTAGATGTAGACGGATATTAAAAATGAAGTAAAAAGTAGATGGGATAGTGGACAAGTATAAAGAAAGACTTGTAGCAAAGGGGTATGCACAAAAATAAGGCATTGACTACGAGGAGACATTTTCTCCCACAACTAAGATCAAAATGATCAAGATGATTTTTTCTCTAGCTACACAGTTTGGTTGGAAAGTCCATTAGATGGACGTACAAAATTCCTTTTTGAATGGAGATTTACAAGAAGAAGTCTACATGACTCAACTTAAGGGATATGTAGTCCCTGGTCAATAAAAAAAGGTATGCAAACTCAGGAAATCTCTGTATGGCCTCAAACAAGCACCCTGGGCATGGTACATCAAAATTAATGACCATCTCGTATAACATATATTTGTTAGAAATCCATACAATCCCAATCTTTACCTCAAAAAGCAAGGGGGGGAGATTGTGATTTTCATTATCTATGTTGAAGACCTAGTCATCATTGGAAATTCAATGAGGATGATCGATGCAATGAAGAAATATCTTAATCGATCATTCGACATGACCAATCTCGAGCTAATCCACTATTTTCTTAGATTGGAAGTATGGTAGAAAGAGAATCACATATTTGTTTCTCAGATGAAATATAGCAATACAACACTTGATAAATTTAGGATGATGGATTACACACTGATTGTTACACCTATGTAGAAAAAATTGTAGTTGTCTCGTTCAGATCCATCTTCTGAGGTAAATGCTTCTCTCTATCGGCAGTTGATTAGGAGTCTCATTTAACTGACCTACACTAGACCAAATATTAGCTTTTCAGTAAGCTTTTTATCTAGGTTCATTCAGGAACCCAAGGTGTGTCATTGGAAAGTAGCAAGGTGCATCTTTAGATATCTTAAAGGATTAGTGGATCTTGGTCTAGAATACAAGAAGAACAACAACTTCTTGTCAGGATATTCAGATTCAGATCATGCAGGTAATATTAATGACATAAAATCCACTTCAGGATTTGTATTTTTTATGGGATCTGGACCAATATCATGGGGAAGAAAGAAACAACACTTTGTTTCTCGTTCTTCCATAGAAGCTAAGTATCGTTCTACAAGAGAAGCTTTTTGTGAAGCGATTTGGTTACGTCGCATACTAGAAGGACTTGGAATACCACAAGACAAACCGACAACCATGTATGTTGACAATGAAGGTGTTCTCAAACTTTTTCACAATCTAGTGTTTCATGAAAGAACAAAGCACATTAAGGTACAAGTTCATTTCATTCACGAGCATGTGTTGAAGCACAACATCCAATTCAATTTTTTCCAACAACTGAACAACGAGCAGATATCTTCACAAAGTCACTTGCATGTGAAAATTTTGAGTTGTTTAGAGAGTTCCTCTCCTCATCCCTTGAGACAATGAAAAATTAAGGGGGGGGGAATGTTAAGATAATTAATTATTTAACTATTTTTATTAATTAATTATTGTTGTTATATGGTTTTATTAACCATGTTTTTCTTATTGTTTTCACGAGTATAATTTTCATGTTGTTATAAAAATTATGTCATTATTCATTTGTGCTTTCTAGATGTATTTTGGAAGCTATTGTATTTTAGTTTGGTTGTTGCATAGCTGCAACTCCATATTTTTTTATATCCAGGCTATCCAATATGTATAAATATTGTAGCCTACACTATTGTATTTGATTCTGTTGATTAATATAATTCTACAGGCTTATGTCCCTATTCTACAGGACTCAAGCAAGCCCTGAGAGCTTGGTATAGTAGAATTGACTATTATCTTTTGCAAAATGGCTTTAATAGGTTAAGTAGTGAGCCTACATTATATACCAAGATGAATGAACAAGGTGAGATAATAATTGTTTTCTTGTATGTTGATTATTTGATATTCATGGGTAATTTGGAAATTGATTTGTTCAAAGGAGATATGAAAAAACAATTTGAAATGATTGATATGGGACTCATGAAGTGTTTTCTTGGCATTGAAGTTATTTAAAGTGATAATGGTATATTCATATCTCAATCTAAGTATGCAAATGACATTTTGAAAAGTTTTAATATGATGAATTGCAAATCAACACTAACACCAATTTACACAAGTTTGAAGCTAAGCAAGGATGAAAAAGGATCCAATGTAGATCCAACTTTTTATAAGAGACTTATTATTAGTCTCATGTATCTAATAACCATAAAGTCAAGCATAATGTATGGTGTAAGTTTGATTTCAAGGTTCTTGGAGTCTCCAAAAGACTTTTTATCCATATTTCACCCCCCGGGAAAAGTATTGGATCAGCCATGACCCCGCACAGGAAGAACCAGAGAAAAAATGGTTAAATTTTGCAAACAGGTCACAGAATGACTCAACAATGGAGTGGTGGGGCCTGCGAAAGACCAAACAACCCTATGCAAGAAGAAATAGAAGAGACGGATCTATTGAGCGGATCTATGTCTTAAATCTATTTAACAAGTTACAGGTGGGCTCGAAAATAGAATAGCAGGGTTAGGGAAAGAGGAGTAGTGTCACAAAGAACCCAAGAGAAAGAAAAATAAGAAACAACGAAGATCCAAAGTCTTCAGGCTCAAAACGGTTCAGAACGAGTCAAAAAATTAGATAAGTATGGAGGAGGCAGTGGAGAGAGCCACGTGTTAGCACGATGCTTCTCCAAAGTTAAATAAAAAAATGGAAGCTCAAACTTGTGCTAGCCATCCATGTAGAAAATGGTCAATAGAGGTTAAAAGGAAGACAATGCGGGCGCTCAAAAAAGAGGCTAAGTATAGAAGCTCCGCAGAAGCCACCATGCATCAGTTTGGTGCATCTCCAAAGGCAGATTCAAAGGGGGAGGATCAAATAAGTGCTAATTCTCCACAATATCCCAAAAGCCCGCCCCACTAGCCCAGCCCAGTTCCAAAAGGTACGAGGGGGGGGCCATTGAAAAGTCTAAGAGCCCACGGAGGGACTTCCAAGTGTCACAACCCAATCTCTCCTTCAAAGGTCAAAATCCTAACGGGTTTCCAAGTAGGCGAGAGTCCTCCATCATGCCAATTTGCAAAAAATGGGATAGAGTCAGGTTGAATAGTCAATGTATTGTGACATAACCAACGGAGGGTGCTAAGTGTCAAAACGGCATGAACTCAAGGGTCTAATAAAGAGAGGGTTTTTAGATGAGAGCCAGACCGCTGCATGTCCCCGGTCAAGAAATATGACCCCGCCGAATAAAGGACTTAGCCAAAAACATAGAAATTGAGCAGCCTGGTGGAGGAAACCATTTTTCAGCTCCATGCCATTTCAAGAACAAAATACAGAAGCTGCCCTCGAACAAGCACCATCCCTCCACGTGTCCCATATAGAAAGGGGGACCGTTTTTCAAACCGATTTTCCCACCCTTTTGTATGGATCCGATACAAACTTTGAAGGGGCATATCTTTGACTCAGGGCTTGAAGTATTAAAAATCTGACATCGTTGGAAAGATCTCGGCCCCGTCTATGCTATGGAGATCTGAGACTTTAATTTTGGGGAGGTTAGGTTAGAGAAAAATGGAGAAATGTATTCAGGGCCATCAATGCAAGATCTATTTTTTCCCCAACAACTAGATCGGATTTCAATCTGATCTACTGTTTCCTCCTTCTTCGAGGTTCCAAATAAGAAATTGATACAGTCAAGACATATTTGGGAGAAGATTCTATGGGAGGCATTAATAGCGGTGGTTGAGCTTCAGACTATTTTTTTCTCGCTTCTCTCTCTTTCTCCCCTTTGTGTTGGATCTATAAAATTAGGGTCGAGACTCATTGTAAAGGGTTGGGCATTATTTTGTTTTACAGCCTCCCCTTTTCTTCTGGCAAAGGAATTCATGGAGTTCATATCTTCCATTTTAATTGTAATATGTTTCCTACCTTCTGGCCATTTGTAATTCATTATATCAATCTGTAGAGCAATAAAACATGTTTGTGATAGATTTTAGATCCTTTCTTGTCTCCTTTGCTCTTATCTAGTATTTCATTATAAATCTGGTCATTTGTGCTTGATTTTTTTATGTATTTTGTTGGTTTGTCTCTATCAGCAAAACTAATGTTCATCATTCCTTCAGTGCATCACCTTGTAGCTTAGTTTTGATTTCTTATATTCCTTTTATCCCTGTCTCCTTGGTAAAACTTAAATTAGGTTTAGGATTAGGTCCTCTGCAAGTTTCCGCGCATGCACCTAAATAGAGGAAGAGGAACCAACCTTTAACCTGGAGATTTTTCCCATTTGCGAAGTCCCACACTTTGGGGAAAACTCAATGTTATGTGAATCACACCAAATGACTCTGCCCTAGAAAAGCATATCTAACTACTCATTTGGGGGTGTTGTGATTTTTCATTAATAGTTTTGGCACACCCGGTGGGACAAAGAAGTATCCATCTATTACAGTAAGATCGATGTGCACTTGCTGTGATTCTAGCTTTTAAGAAGCTTTTAAGAACTACACATCTGGAGACTCCAAAAGGGACAGAATCCACTGGTTTTAGCAGTCTGAGTTCCCCAAGTTCATGAGAATAATACAAACAAGGTCAAGAACAAGAGAAGAAGGACATTTTGTACACATACACTTGTTTCCAAATAGAAGGAGAAGAGGAAGAAGAGCCCAGAGGTCTCTATCTCCACCAAATAGAGCCTTATCAACACCTCCTCCTTGTAGGTAGTTCTTTCAATCAAGAAGGGTGCTCAGGCTGATCAAGATGGCACATCCAAATCCTTATGTCAATTTCATTAGTAGCAGCTCACTTTCTCTAAATACACAAAATCGAGTCCTGATGGTAGCATTGAAGAGCATCCCATATTTCAATGGGGAAAACCAAACTTCTCCTAGTGACCACATTCAAGATATTACAAATGTCTTTACAATCCATGAGATCACTAAGGTGGACATTACAGTCAATTTGTCAGCCTCTTCACTCAAGGGTAAATCTTCACAATGGTTCCAAAGCCTAGAAGCAGGCTCTATTCAAACTTGGGACCATATGTGCACAACCCTTCATGATCAGTTTGGAGAAAAAGGAGATAACTTATCCTTGTTGGAGTAACTGACAACAATCAAGAGAGCTCTGAATGAGTAGTTGATGGATTTCAACCTCATATTTCAATGGACCTGGGAGAGTATTCCAGCAGCAGAAAATCCCACTAATGAAGGTTCCTTCTTATACTTTCTTAGAGCTTTAAATTCCAATATTGCTTTAATAATTCAGTCCATGGGGGAAAAAATTTACCTACAGCCTATATCATTTCCATAGGAACTGAGAATCAATTAATTCAGGATGGAAAACTTTCTCCTAGGCTATCCATGCCTCTATACCCCGAATTAGGAAACCCAAGTACCATCCAAACGCCCATAATAGCTCCTATACCTACTCCCAAGAGTCAAAGTTCAGTTGAAGCCTCCATCTCATCATCTACCATCTTAAAGGAGGTTCAAGAAATTATGAAACAACTTCAAAACCTAGGGAAGGAGTTAGTAACCATCAAAAGACAGCAGGCTCAGAGTTCTAGGCCATATCAGCCTCAAGCTCAGTATCAGGCTAGACCTCCGTATTAGTAAAATAGACCACAAGCCCAAGTTGTAACTCAAAGTCAACACAAAGGACAACCTCAAGATGCTAGACCTTTTAGGCCATATGATCCAAACACGGCTTCAAAATCAAGGGCATTGGTTTCAGCATAGAATAACATGGCACAAGAATATGATTGGTGTTTCTCATGCAGTCAGCCACACAATCAATCGACGTGCTTCAATGGTGCACTAAATCAGGATTTAATGGTGGAAACTGTTGGTATGTCATAAGAACCTAGCCAAGAAGAAAATCAGTAGCAAGGAGACCAGCAAGAGGGACCTCCGATTGAAACTATGCTTGTTAATTGGCAAGCCGAAGACTTTTATGGAATGAATCAGAATCTTTCTCAAAGTACAGTTGCTAATACATGGTCCAAGAAGATAAATATTAGAGAAGGACATTCACTAAACTCGAGAGATCCTCAATCCTCCATTTCTCCACAAGGAATTGGCATCCAAAATATAACTCCCAATATGTAAAGCCAATCCAAACCCACTCAGGCACTAGTTGTAACAACCCATGTGCAAGAAAAAAATGTGCAAGGAAGGCGCAGTGGAAGGATAGCTCATTTAATATTATTGAGAAAATGAAGAGTACAAGTGTGAACATTTCACTATGGGATTCACTAGCCATTCTAGGGGAAAGGGATCTATTGTAGACTGCCATGCAAAATTGGTCAAACTCAAATCAACCCCCTAGCTAGCAAGAGAAAGTGCTCACCAATACAACTCAACCTGGGGAAAACCATCAAGAGCAACAAGGTAAAAACTTGATACCTCCTCCATTCTATGTTTCATTAATCATTGGGGATAAATTGGTGCATAATTGCATGATTTATTCTAGGGAAAGTAGTTCTATAATGCCCAAACAAATAGATGATTAACTGGGTATCATGTATGAATTCATCTCTAGAGGGTTGGTACAATTGGATGGGACCAAAGTGACAACTATTGGAATCATCAAGGATCTCAGCCTCACTCTACATGTCTTCCCCAATGTGCATGTGTTGCAAAACATATCAGTCATAAACTTTCCACCACATTTTACATTGTGTTTGTCCAAGGAATTCACTGCCAAAATTGGAGGCTATTTGTCTGCTAACTAGTCACATATGCTCTTTAGAACAAGGTATGGGGTGAAGACCACAATCAGATCCAAGCCCATAGTAGAATATCACATTAAGTCTTATGTGCCTAGCCCAATCAATGTAAATTGTTTGGATTTTGATCAAGAATACCTTCTAAACATTTTCTAAGTAGATACCAAGGTGGGGTGTATCTCAGACCTGACTCTCGATGAATGGGCGGTCAAAAGACATGCTTTTTATCCCTATAAAGAGATGGAAGAATATGAGCTAGGAGTCTACTGCCTACATGAAGAGAATCATCCTCTTCTTGAAATCATTAAGCCAGAATATAAGGATGACAATGAAGTATGGAAATTGTTCTTTGATGGCTAGAGAAGTAGGCAAGGAGCCGGAGGTGGAGCTATGATTGTGTCACCCCAAGGTATGAAGTATTACTCAACTTTCTGCTTCCAGTTTTCCTACTCAAAAAACATTGTAGAATATGAGGCTTTGGTTCATGGATTACATTGGGATAGAAGACGAGGAATCAAGAACCTGCAAGTGTTTGGTGATAATGAACTAGTTTCCAATCAAGTCAAAGGACAAAATGTTGTCTAGAATGACCTGCTCAAAAACTACAAGAATAGGGTATGGGATCTCATTGAGGATTTCAAAGCCTTCAACATTGTGTCCATCCCTAGGAAGGAGAACGAAGCTATTGATAGGCTTGCAGTAGTTGGAGCAACATTTGATGTGGTTGACAGCATCAAGAGGGACAAATGACAACCACATATCCATGTGATTGTAAGGTCAGCAGTGCCAAATAATAACACATGCTGGTAGGTGTTCGAGAATGATCATCAAATCATCAATTTTTTGCAAGAGGAAGCTGCGTTCTCAGCTAGGAATCAAACATATTAGAGAAGTAATATGGAGATCAAGTAGTGAAGCTACATAGAAACAAGCTTCCCAAAGGCTTAGTGACATTGAATTCTATCTTCAATCCTAATTATCAGTTTCAAAAAGAGAAGTCTAATATTCATATCAAAGGAGAAGATTCAGAGTCAATTCTAGTTGGAGAAGGAAAAACACTTCAGACTGTCAAAGTGGACACTGAGAAAGAAAGGTTTGAATTCATGCAACTTGTCCAAGAGTTTCCAGATGTATTTTATTGGAGCTATGAAGACCTAAGAGGGTTCAATCTGAAGCTAGCACAACACACAATTGAATTAGATCCAGCTGTTAAGCCCATCAGGAAAAAGAAGAGACCAGTTAATCCACACATTGAACCTCTGATGAAGAAAGAGATAAACAATTTGATAGATGCAAGTATCATATTTCCAATCAAACACTCAAGTTGGGTTAAAAACTTAGTCCCAGTCAGGAAAAAGGATGGAGAGATTAGGTTGTGTGTAGACTTTTGAGACTTGAACAGAGATTCCCTCAAAGATCACTACCCACTCCCCTTAATGGAGAAGATCTTGCAAGTGGTGTCTAGATCAGAGAGATTATCTCTCCTAGATGGCTGCTTAGGGTACAACCAGATAATGGTGAATGAAGATGATCAGTTCAAAATAGCTTTCACCACCAAATGGGGCACCTATGCCTACAAAAAAATGTCATTTAGATTGTCTAATGCCGGAGCCAATTTCCAAAGGACAATGGATATGGCATTCAAAGGGTTAATCAACAAAATAGTACTGATCTATCTGGATGACATTACGGTGCTCTCCAAAAATGCATAAGAGATTTGGGGTATCATTGAACCCTAAAAAATGCATATTCTTGGCAAATGAGGGCAGGATTCTAGGTCATATTGTGTCAAAGGAAGGTTTGGAAATTGACCCAGAGAGAGTTGAAGCAATAAAAGCATTGCCATTGCCAAGCCATAAGAAGGCTCTTTAAATCTTCTTAGGAAAAATTTATTTTGTCCACAAGTTTGTACCAAACTTTTCTGCCCTTGTCAAGCAAATAATGTTGATGTTGAAGAAGAGTTTGGCATTTAGGTGGAAAGATGAAGGAAAAGAAAGTTTTGAGGCCATCAAAGAAGCCATATCACAAGCCCCAACTCTCATGAATCCAAATTTTTCTAAGGATTTCATATTATATGGCTTTGGTGGTAGTGACACAATTTTTGCAATTCTAGTACAACAAAACAAATTGGATACATAACAACCAATTGCTTTCTTCAGCCAGGGTCTAGAAGACTATTAAGTGAGATACTCCTTCATCAAAAAGCAAGTCCTTGCAATGATCAGAGGGTTAAAGAAGTTTAAACATCTGGTTTTGAACAATAAAATCCAACTGTTAGTCTTCCTTGCAGGAGTTAAGGTATTCCTTCTCAACAAGGATCTGAATGAAAAACGTGCGGGATGGATTACTCATGTCATGGAGTATGACATTGAGATCAAGGTCACTAAGCTGGTCCATGGGAGTGGATTGTGTGAACAACTAGACTCAAGTCAACAAGATGAGGAAAACAGTGAAAAGGAAGTTGTTTTTGTTTTGCAAAATAGTCAAGAGGAAGAAAATGATGATGTACCCACTCCTTGTTGGACTCAGAACATGGTGCACTTCCTTCAAACAAGCATGTGTCCTCCAGAAATGAGTAAAACAAAAAGGAGACACTTCAGACTACAGGCCATCCCATACATGCTTATTGATGGCATTTTGTTCAAAAGGGACATCAATGGTGTTCTGTTAAGATGCATTGGGATAGATCAGATTGAGAGAGTGTTACAAGAGTTCCATGATAAAGCAATTGGAGGCAATTTTTCTCCATGGGTGATATCACTCAAGATCATGAAGGAAGGTTATTATTGGCCCAAGGTGTTTAGTGATTGTTATGCATGGATCAAGAAGTGCAAAAATTGTGCATTCTTTAAAGGAAAGGAAAGGCTAACAACACTACCATTGCACCCAATTTCAGTTGACCAGCCATTCATGCAATGGGGATTGGATTTCATTAGGGTCATTAATCCAAATTCGAGCCAAGGCTATAAATGGATTCTGAAGGCAACAGACTATTTCACCAAGTGGACCGAGGCAGTGGTGCTCAAAGAATCTAATGATTCTAGGATAATATATTTCTATAAAGGGATAGTGGCCTAGTTTGGAGTGCCAGCCACCATTATATCAGATAATGAATTGGAATTCATAGGCTCTAAAATCACAGGATGGGCCACTAGGAACAAGATTTACTTGAACACTTCATCAAATTATTACCCTCAAGGTAATGGCCAAGCAGAGTCCATAAACAAGAACCTGCTAAATATGGTTAGAAGAAATTTGGATGAAAATCAGAGAACTTGGCACATGAAACTCAAATCAACCTTATGGGCTGATAGGACAGGACCCAAGAAGTCTACAGGTAGCTCTCCATTCAAACTTGTCTATGGGAAATAGGTAGTGTTTCCTATATAACTTGAGTCACCAGTATTGGAACTCATGAAGCAGTTGGAGATGTCTGAGTTTGAACCAATGGAAGCTAGGTATACAGAGTTGATGGAGTTAGAAGAAACCAGAAAACATGAACTTCAAACAATGGAGAAGGATTGGGTATCAATTAAGAGATGCTTTGACAAGAAGGCAAGAACAAGGGCCTTCCAGGAAGGAGACCTAGTTTTGAAATGGGATGTCGATCAGGAAAAACTAGGAAGGCATTCCAAGTTTGATGTCATTTGGAGTGGCCCTTACATGGTCACAAAATGTAAAAGTAGAAATTTCTTCCAATTGTCTACATTGGATGGTGAAGAGTTGCGGATTCCGGTGAATGGAATTTATCTTACATACTGCCACTAGAAGGAAAGTTCTCACCTTGTACATATTAGTTTAGTTTCTCATTCCTCTAAGTGCTTGTGCACATTGTCTTGTTGTAGTTTAGGTTGCTCTTCTCCTAAGTGCTTTGCACGCTCTGCATGTTCTACTTGGAGCATGTATGATTACAAATTTTGTATATAGTTCTGGTGTTGTTTTGTTTCTCTTGCATAACCCATTCAGAAACAGATGAAGCCCTAGGTCAAAATAATTTTCTACTCTCAAAAACCATCATTTCAAGATTTCTTATGAAAATTGAGAGGAAACAGTCATGTCATGCTTAGAGGAGGATAAGTATTATACTAT
>CM034151.1:17346595-17658016 GCA_019776745.2 Taxus chinensis | reverse complement strand
CAGAGAGTGGCGTCTTGACAGGTAGTCTTCCACCCCACTTAGTTAAGTAATCGTTTCTGTGAGGACCATAGCCAATGTCCGACACTCGATTGAGGATTGAGTGCTCAATAAAAGCATTCCCCTTGCCTGAATGGTTCATTGATAATGACCAGCCTTAGGGGAAGGGCAGCCATTTGGGCTTGCCGCGAATTGCTGACATGGTTCGCACTTTTCCCACCCAGGTAGGCCCGCAATCTTGAAGAGCGCTGGCCACTAGTACCTGGCTTGAATGATTTTTGTGGCTAGTCCACGGAAGAAGCAAAATGACCCCACAGGCTGAATTGTGAACTTTCCATGCAGTTTTACTTGCTGGGTTTGTCACACATCGCAGAAATGACAAACCGTCTTCCCGCGCTTATTAAAACACCGTCAGCCCAGAATGACATTTTTAGCTTACCCTGAGCTTTCTAGTTGGGGCGCTTCCCTTTGCAGTTAGGGTCATTGGGCATTCGCCGAGGTAAAGAAGAAAGCGATATCGGAGTACCACTCATCACTGGTTTTCACAAATAAAACCTAGAGGGAGAGAATCAGCCCTTTAGAGGGCTTTGCTCTTCTTTTGGTACAGTCCTCTTTTCCTTTTTGTATTTGTTTTCTGAATTTTCATTTTCAGCCATGACTGACAGCAGGCCCTTGCCCCTCACCAGCTTGGGGTGGCTTAAATCCAGGTCCTATTCCCTGAACTTTTGCGATCCCATTCCCTCTACGCTTCCTAACGCCTACTGGTTAGATTGATTTTAACCGCGTTGTCTGGACCTAGCACTACCGTATGCCGTAGTTCAGAATATATACCTGACATGCTTCACTACTTGACAACGGCAACGGCGTTCTTTTCTCGCTGAGTCATTTTAGTTCATGCGCTTTGAGAGGAGCCCTCATGAAGCGTTGGAGATTCAATATCCCCGAGTCCTTTTGCATTAGGATGCAACCAGTAATGGTTCTGACCGTAACTATACATATGAAGTTCTTGGAGAAATCCCGACATACCAGACCGTGCATGATCCAACATAAGTTTGGTATCTCCTCAAACGACATTTTCCCTCTTCACTCCATCTGAAAGTGGGTCACCCTTTCATCATGTCAGTATGTGGCGGTTCTTCCTCACAAAATCAGGACCAATAATGCTAAGAACGTCACCTTCCCAAAAAGAATGAAACACCATTCTTGCTTGTAGCAGAGAATTTCTTTAGATATCCTTAACTCTTTCGGCAATCGATCTTGGTTCCTTCTTTGCTAACCAATGGGCCCCTAGTCAATTTCCCTTCTTAACCCCGAAAAAGAGACTTTTTGGGATTTAGGGAAATTCCATGTTCTCGGCACCTGGCCAATAACTGATCCACATGATCACACGATCACTTCGGTGTTTAGAGAAACCCGGTCAAGTCATTAAGATAAACTCCAATGCCTTTTCCATCTGCTTTAAAATGCGAACATCATGGCCCCGCTGAAAAGGGCACCGCGGTAGCTTAGGCCGAAAGGCGTCTACTGTGGCAACGGTACCCCAAGGAGTAGCTGAAGCTGTTTTGATGATCTTCAGGCGAGAGACTTCAAATAGGTTTAGCTGAGAAACCATCAAGATAGACAGCATTTCTGATCAGTTAAGGCTTGCAGAACTTGACCATGATTGGAAGAGGGTAGTGGTTTTCAGCGAAGATTGGTTCAAGTTTCGGAAGTCTACGCCTATGTGTATCTATCGTTTTCGTGCGCAATGGCCACAATGTTGACACCAGTGCTGTGCATGACAGGGAAGATGATTCTTGCATTCCAGCATCTTCTGTGATGTCGGCTAAATGTTTGCCCGAAAATCTTGGGATTATATGTTGCCTTTGGCTTATGACGGAAAAGGCTTGAATCGTCTATAGCAGTTATGTCATGTGAACGTCTTTGGCTTGAAGACTTTAATCGGCAAGGACCATGCCAATACATCAATATGTTACTCTTCAGCAACTTGACGAATTTCCACTTTTCCTATGGACGGGGTTGCAACATTTCCCGATGTTCACAAATGCGATGTTTCCTCAGAACTAGATTGACTGGTTCTGGTCTCTGGGCCATGAGAAGGATGTCCCGTTTCTTATTTTTAACAAAACGGTCATGCCTGTAAACAGGCGGACAAGAGAAACCAGGCCCTTCGGAATTTTTATTTCCTTTGAGCTAAACATTATTGCCCGTCTTTCTCTCTGATTCATGGTTTTGACTGTTTGATGATTCGCGGCATGCTAAGGTGGATCCTTCAAAATACAAACTCATCAAAATTTTCTGACTTTTCTAGAAAGGCACAATCAGGTGATTATCAGCGTTTGAATACCTACCAATGCTGAGAGTGTCTGGCACGCTCGGGCGGAAAACCACTTCAATGGTTGTATTTTTTCGTTTTCAAACCCGGGTGCGGGAGCATGAGGATGATGTGAACGGCCAATGAATCGGCCATCTCATTTTGGCTCTTGGAATTGCCCCTATCGAAAAGGCATTCAAATTCATCAATGCTGTCCCCTACTGCATTACGGTAGTGTGAGCCTTTCATTTTACTGGTAAAACTTTGGAATGATTTACAACAAGCGCGGCATCACCTTGAACTTTAGATTTTTAAGTCTCTTTCCTTGCAGCTTGCATACGAGTAACAGCGCACTATATCAAGCAGTATAGTATGTTAGTGTTGAAAAAACTGGGGGGGCCAAAAAAATTGAACGAAAGAGGAAGGGACTATCTTCCTCAGGACGATATCAGCACAACCCCCTAGGGCACACTCAACTAGTGAGTTGTGACAACTGCCATCAACTTGCAAGGTCCAGATCTTATTAAGATCCTTTCTGGAAACAACCCTCCTTTGTATCCGACTTAGTAGACAAAAAGTAGTTGTCCCATCCCTGAGATCAAAAAGGATTTGGGCTTTGGGATCTTGGAGCTAGTGACCAAGTCTTTCTTTTGGGATTCCGGTTCCAACTTTGCATACGCATATTGATGGAATCTAGCTTTAGACCATTCCATGTGAATTTCTCCACCAACTTCGCTGCAAAAGCTCCTTCCTAGCAGAATTCCATAGGCTGCCGGAATGTCGGTGACAAGGACGGTCATGTTTACTCTTTTATCCGGCGAAGGCTGCAAACGTGAATTGCGCGTCTTTGATTTGGCCAATCACTGGCACTTGCTTGGTCTCCAATGAATAGCATCTGCCGAAATGGTTTGGTAGGAAGAGTGAGGCCCAAAGCATGGGTGACGCTTTCGCCGGCATGACGTTATCGGAAGCTCCCGGAATCAATTCTACAGTTGCTCAACTTATGGCCGTTGATTAGGAGAGAGAGATAGAAAGGTTCTATCTTGCCTGATGCGGATGTTGAAGCAACATTTATGTGGGATTCAGGAGGAGTGGAAAGGATTCCTTTTGGGGAAGTCTGATTAGATATAACAGCTTGACTTTGGATATACTTAGTCAATCTTACAAGCTGTTTGGGGGTTTGACTGAAGATACTCAGCTTCAGACATCTGGATCTTGGTCTTTTTTGCATGATCTATTATATCGAATGCGGCCAAGGGTTACGTTGGTAAAGGAATGAGTCCTTCACTTCGCGATTGTGGAACAGGGTTACTGATCTTGATAGCAATATGAGGGGGCTGATTCGGAGGAGAGATGGGCGGAAAAGACTTCTTTGCAAAAGATTTAACAGGGAGTTGAGTAGGAAGAGGATTACCTCTTTTAACAATGGTTGGAGGTGTACTTGATACGACCTTCTCTTTCTACACATGGGCAGCAACTTCTGCTTCTTTTCCTTGCGAACGGGTAAAAACAGCGTAGGATTGTCCGCTTGCATAGCCCTGAGTACTCTCTTCTTCGTCAGATTCATCCTCATCAAATTCCATGTATCCAATAGTAGAGTCGCCAGTCGATTCACCGACATCTTGATCATCTTCGCCTTGAGACGAAGGTTCTTCATAGTACTGCTCTTCCTCTTCAATTTCGGCCAAAGCATTGACCGGAGGAGCTTCAAGCGCCAACCGTGGAGTAGCTGTAGGCAAGCGCGGCCTTTGTGAAGCATTGTTAGGAACAAAATTCCTTCGTGGAACGTCTCGGTATGAGGAACTAGGAGCCTGGGCCAACTACTTTTTCAATGCGAGCAAATCGTTCGCCATCTTTTGGAATGCTGGGTCAGACGAAGTAGCAGGCGAGGGGTCTGAAGATTTGGACTTTGATGATTCCTTTCTCAGCTGGCCAGATATTATCAAATTGTCTTCTATCCGGATGGCAGCAGCCTGAGCGAGAGGTAGAGTAGCTACTCGTTCTTGAAGGAGCAAGAAACTGACTTTTGAGCTCATGGCGTTCACGAAGAAACACTTCTTATTCTCCGGTGTTGGAAGCATGGCAGTAGGGACACGGTTGATTAACGCATTGAACTGGGTGAAAAAATCGCGCATGGTCTCATTGGCCTCCTTCTTCAGGTGGGTAATCCGCGATAGCAACGCAAATGCATCCTCTGAAGGCTTGTATCTGTCTTCAAAAGCTTCCCGCAAGGTAGCCCAACTGGTGATAGATCCGGCCGGAAAATGCGGAAACCATTCAGCTGCAGGCCCCTGTAGGGTTTCCAGAAAAAGGCGGACTGACACATCTTCATGAGTCACGTCCAAATACTGCATGACATAATGAAAGCAGATATGTGGGAATCCGTGCTTTGATTTCCGCTCCCGTCAAATTTAGGAAAATTATTTCGATTTCCGTGAGGGAGCGCATGAACTGGATGTGGCAGTGCGAGAGGGCCCATAGCATTTCCCCATGGTACTGCCATTTGAAAGGCTGGAAAAAGCACACGAGCTGGGAGGGTGGTTCCACTGAGCAGCAAGGCACTACAAAGGGACGTGGATGCTCCCTGCAAAAGACTTTTTCTTCGTGAAGGTGAGGCACTCCTGGACGACCGGCTAGCCGAGCTTAGCGCTGAAAAACATGCCGGTGTTACGCTGAAATTGTGCCTTTGAAGCAGATCGAAAGTAGGATCAGCTTCTCCACGGGCTCTCCTGCTGCACGTAAAAGGTTCACTCGCCAGTGTACCTTCCAGATCTGCAATATTACGGCGCAGATTTAAACCTTATTTTTGGGTGTACTTGCTGATTTTCTGGTTTTTCTGATTTTCATTAATTATATTTGTGTTTTCACCTTCTATGTGTGAAAATTTAATCCATTGAATTTATCTAATGGAATTTCCATAATAGGTGTCGAACTCAGTCAAAAATGCACCCTTACAATAAAATTTAAACACTGAAAGTAAAATTTTAGGACATATTTGCCAAAAATGGAAAAAATATTTTTTTTGTCCAATAACGGAAAACATAGGATCAATGTGTAGAGATCGAAAAAATACACATTTAAAAAAAAAAATGGCACATTAATTCGAGTTACCAGCTGAAAGTTATGGTAATTTTAAGTTATAACTCCAACATCTTCCTGGACCCTTCCCAAATTTGGCAAAAAAAATTCTATACTTTTATTTTTTTCATCTGCGTCCAAAAAATAAAAGAAACACAATACCTCTTTCACTACAGATCTAGATATTGGAAGAATTCAAATCGCAACCAAGTATGGATTCACCTGAGTGAAGTGCCACCATTGTAGGAAGATAAACATGTAGGTCACAGATTTGATTCCAAGAAAACGTGCATGTCATATATTTGATTCAATTGAAACAAATTAGTTCGAGGTCTAAACTCCTCACAAAATCCTACAGGTTATCATTGCGGTCTAACTTGCTCTAATACCAAATCTTATAAATATCCATGATTTAATCAAATAAAAAACAAAACATTGCATAGTAAAATAATAAAACCAGAGATATTGTAATTCATTCGGGACAAATTCTCAATGGAGAGATTACATATAAATATCTAAATGAACTCCTATAAGTAAGGAGTCAAGGTTAATCTCTAAGTCCTCTCAATATCCCAAATATCTCTCAACTATGAGTTGTGCATTACAACTATTTTGCACACTCATATATTATTTTATAAATATTAAAAACTATTACTACCAAATAACCCAAACCACTCCTAATTCTTCACACTATGAACAATATTTCTGTAACAAAGGGCCCTTTGTTAAAGTGATGCATTCTTGAGGGAGGATAGCCTTTGCCCTCGAAATGAGGGGATTTCACTATTGAAACTTTTCCCTTAAATTACATTTAGTGATATATTAGAATAAAAACTACATAAAAAATGGAGAATGCACCAAAGTGATTTAGTGGTGTATTTGTTTTTAATTGAATACATTTGTAACTCATTAGTCAACAATTATAAATGTAGCTACTAAATATAGGTGAGGGATATTCTCCCGAATCCCTATAGAATGTACCTATGCCCATAAAATGAACATACATCCATCCCATGCATACATGTTGCGTGATATTTTACTTAGTTTTTTTTTAATGTTGAAAAACACATTCTATTTAGCTGCAATTTCTAAGATTCAAACATGCGATCTACTATTCACAATGTATGGTCCAACCAAATGAGTTACAGAGGAAAACATATAACCATTTATTATCAAAATCATATATTGAAAAAATATGACACTTGTGATGTGACAATGGGACCCACCCATGTATTGACTAGCATAGATTTAATGGGGGCATGGTCTTAAATGATGTATTCTATCAAGAGAATAATATATATTGAATAAATATAACACCTGTGATGTGACAAGGGGATAGACCCATGTATGGACATGCATAGATTTAATGGAGGCATGGTCTTAGAAGGTGCAATCTATTGAGAGAATAACTATTGGCCTAAATATATAGTGGAACAAAATGGATTCCTTTTCATGGACCAAGAAAAGGACATTAAAAACAAGATAAATTAGTGGCATCTCTAAACCTAACAAGATCTTAAATTGAAAAATTGTTTTGTATAAGGGGTGTTACTATAATGATTCAGAAAAATTAATATTTTCCTGTTCAAACATGGCCTTGAAATCATTTATATTTACATTTTTATTAATGGATTTATAATTTATGAAAATCCTTGGTCCAGAAATATTGTTTATCTTAATTCGTTCAAACCATATCTCTTCATCCATGCCATGTTTGAGTGGTTGATTAAAGTGTTTTGAAATTTGAAACACATCCACAAGTCGTAAATTGTACAAATACTATTTAAATCCATCCCCGCATATTTAAAAAAAAAAAACATATTATTAAATTATCTAATTACATATGTAATCAACTTATATTGAGAAACACTAGAGGCTAAAATTAGGTAAGGGACTCCAACTAAGTCATGTCAGTGCCCACTTGAATGAGATATCCTCTCTCTATCTTCCACTATATAAAAAAAGGTATCCTAAGATCCATAATTCACCACATCTTCCTATAAAATAATGCATAAGAATCCTTCAATGAAATTCTTCACGTTCGCATTCTTTTACATGATGGTATTTGAACAAGCTACCTCACATTGAAGAAAACTACTATTACATATCCCATCCTCTACATGCACATTCACCTCCTCATCCTTCCAATACAAGTATCCCCCACCATCATCTCCTTTTCCTCTAGCTCCATACCACTGAAATTAACCTCCTCCTCCCTTTCCATCTCCTCCACCACCTTCTTTATTCTCTTTACCTTCATATCACTAAAAATACCCACCACCACCATCCCCATCCACCATATCACTATCCATCTCCTCCACCATCCTCTCCTTCTCCTCCCTGAACTTATGTTTATAAGTCTCCTCCTTCCATGTTCCCTTCTCCTCCTCCAGCATACCATTATAATTTTCGTCCACCACCTTCTACATCCCCACCCCCTCAATATCACTACAATTATCCTCCACTACCTTCTCCATCCCATCCACCATATCCTTCTTCTCTACCTCCATACTAATACAAGTATCCCCCATCACCATCTCCTTCTCCTCCACCTATATACAACTACAATTATCCTCCTCCATCATATCGTTATGATTTTCATCCTCTACCTTCTCCATCGATACCCCCTCCATATCACTACAAATCTCCCCCACCACCTTCTCCATCCCCTCCACCTCCATATCACTACAAATAGCCTCCATGTCCACTCATTTCCTCTTCCACCATACCTCTTTTCATCTCCATCACCACCTTCTCCTTCTCTTTCTCATCCTTATTCACCTTACCACTATAAGTCTCCTCCTCCTCCCTCTCCTTCCCCTCCTCTACCATACCATCACCCTTATCCTCCTTATCATTTCAAATCACCTACTTCTCCATCATCTTCCTATTGGGATTTTGTGAAAACATGTAAGCAATAAACTAAACCATATAAATATGTAAAAATAATTAAATCTTAAATAAACTAGATCATATGAATAATATTGACAGTTTTTAATCAAAGAAAACCCTTTTGGGTTAAAACCTTAAAAAACTTTAACCTTCTATTAAAACATGAAAATCTTGTAAATACAATAACTAACATCTAGAGTTATAGCCTCCAAAAACTAAGTATTTCTAGCATACCTCTCACAATTAGAGAATGATTTTTTATAACAAAAACACATCCTATAAATAACCTTGATTGGAAAGAAAGATAAATTATTAAAAATAATACTTTAAAGAAGATCCACTGCTTTTACAATGAAATCAATTTAGCTTTACTATTATTAGGAACATGAATCACTTTAAAGAAAAGAACCTAAAAATAGCCCAAAACCCTTGCATAGATGCTACATGGGTAGGAAACTACCAACAATCTCCCCCTTATTTCCTAATCCATCAGGAAGAGCATAAAATCATTCCTCAAAAGTTGTGGGCTATTAAGTCCATTGCTTTCCTACACAAAGTAAACTTCCCAAAACTCACTTCCTTAGTCAATGAATCAACGACATTCATCTTTTTCTAACTTTTTTCCATCTTCACCCTCTTCTCTCTACCATTTCTCTTACAAAATGATATAACAAATTGATGAGACCAAAATATGTCTCATTATATCACCAAATAACACTCTTATTATCTCTCTTAAAATTAAGCTTTAATATGAATTTAAATGTACTTTTAATAACAGATATCATATTATTGTTATTTCCTGATATTTCTCCTAAATTTGGAATGCAACAGTGTGTAGAAAACATGTCATAAGCAACTCTAATCCAAGTTCATAGATTGCAGCTACTGAAAGTCTTCATGTAACTACTGAAATTCCTAACTACCGAAAGTATTCACACAACTACTGAAACACCCAGCTACCGAAAGTCTTCACGCAACTACTAAAATGCCCAACTAGTGAAATTTTGTTTCTTTGTTCCAAATTAATGTAAAGGAGCACCAATCTATTCAACCCATGCTTTGCTTCTATGTCATCAACTAAGAATACAAATCCATAACTGTTGAAATCTAAAGTCATGCATGCATGTGGCATTTCAAGAAGAATTCAAAGTCATGGACTTAACACTTCTCCATTTTCTCTCCATGTTTTAAGGATGATCAAATAGTGGAATAGTATTAGGAATGTTGAATAAGTACTCTCCCACTTTGTGTTCCTAGTATAAAGGGATGAGTTGTAGAAATATTCTTCATGATAAGTGGATTGTTATAGTCAAATTTGTTTAGGATGTATTGCTTTGAATAAATCCACCAAATAATAGGTGGTTAGTTCTTGGTGTGTGGAATAAGGATTTGGTTGGATGCATGAACTATAAAGGAAACCTTCCACACTCTTGTATGTAATATTTTACCAATAAATGAAAAATTTGTTCTTTTCTCTCCAATATTCTAAAATTTTGAATTAAGATTTTGGAAGCATGATTTAAATCATCTTCCAAGGAATGAGCTCGCCACTCATTCCAAGGAAAATGGATATGTGTATTTATGTTTTTGTCTAGTAATAATTTATGTTTATGTTTACTCCTTTTTATGTGATTATCATTTTGTTGTATTATTTTTCTCATTGAATTGTAATATTCATTTTCATTAAGTTTGGGGTGAACTTGTAGGTGTTTCATTTGATTATCTTTATTTCTAATTCAACAATTTCCTTTATGCAATCATCATTTCATTTCTACAAGTGTGATTTCTTTTATGCAAGTGTGATTTTGATTTCTACAAATGTGTTTTTCTATTTCTGTGAGTGTGATTTTAAATTTATGCAAGTTTGGATTGTGCTTGAAGGAGTTGTTTTCCAAATATCTCTTTCGCCTATTGCATACAACTCACCAGCCCTGGATTGACAACACTCATCATTTTGACACTATTATCAGGGATCATGGTGTTATTAGGAGACTTCAATTTTTCTAAAAGAATATTCTAGTGACAATAGAATACCTCTTAGAAACTTCTATGACATGAAGTATTTGGTGGTAGTTTATTTAAAATTTTAGTTTTTACAAAATAGATTAATATTTCTTTTCTACAATTAGATCTAGATACTTGTCGGAGATTGCCAAAATTAAACCCCCTTGAATAAAATGGAAACATCGTTTCATGTTTATTATTTTCCTACAATGAGGGTTTTCCATTCTAAAATATTTATTATTTACATGTATTGTTACTTCTACAAAGATTAAATAACAATTCATGCATCCAAGAAATAGAAAAAAAAAAAATAGTTTAACATAGATAAAAATTTATGTGGAATATTTATCAAAACATATTGGGAGTTGAAGAAAAAGTTGAGTTGTTTCTATCACAAAGGAAGGAAATTCCATGTTGAAGAAAAAAATGTAGGATGTCTTCATGCTTGCATCCTTTAATTTGTAGCTCTTTCCCTATAAGCTAAAACCCTTGGCGTATATTTTGGAAAATTATTTTACATGCAGCCATCTCTGCAACTCGAATTTCTTTACCTGCAATAAAAAATGAATCTACGACAATAATGAAAGTTATTAGAAAATAGTATACAAATGTAAAAAGGTATGCATTATTCTCTCATATAACAAATCGTTTGGTTGTGTTGGTCCGAAAATCTGTCGCGCGGACAGATCTATGGATAGACGAGCCAACAGTGTGCAGGGCTTAGCCCCTCTTTGAGACAGCAAAGCGAAACTGGTTTATTGCTATTCCTACTAGCAGGAACCTATGCAAGTCTCACAGATTATGCCTTCGGTGGTTGGGATCTCATCCCAGTAGAGTGTTTCAGGCTGCGAAAAGAAAGTAATGAAAGAGGGAGAAGAGAAAGAACAGATCCGAAGGGAGAAAAGAAATGAATTCCAAAGCAGAAAGGTCAGAAGATTTATGTTTTTAGTTTGGTAGTAAACAGAGCCAAACCTACTTGCATAAATAAACAAAGCAATACTGATGAGCAAATGACAGAAAAGTAGATATGAATCCAACAGATTAAACACATACAGATCTAACGTAAGAAAGATCTAATGTATAACACAGCTATTGAGCACCAAAGTCTGAATAATTGTATTCATTGTTCTTTTCTGTTACAAGAAAGCTCAAAGTCTTTCTCTCCTCAATTCTATTTCTATCTAAAAAATGTTCACCTCTGAATACAACAAGTATTCTCATATTTATAGAAGATGAGGGAGAGAGAAGGCAAAAATGGAGCCAACCACTTATTTACAAAGATATTTACAAAATATCCAAAAATCATGTTGACTTTGACAACTTTGATGGATGACATCATCCCATGATGCAACATGGATGATGTCATCATTTGTGCCAACTTACTTCAGATATTTCGAAAAGAAAGTCGGAGAATAGAGAGAAGAAGAAGAAGAAGAAGAAGAAGAAGAAGAAGCTACTCATCATCATCATCCTGCGGCCGAAAAGGGGTTGCCTGTTTCTGATGCTGCTCAGGTGATGATATGTGGAACTGAGCGCGGTATTCCAAAAACTTGCTGATCATTGGCCCAAATTGATCCTGTGATGGATCCTTGTGCCATTCACTGATGGCTTCGCAAGTCTCCCGCTCGTTTATGAGCTTTTCCGGGAGTTTGGAATAATCTTTCTCCGCCTCGATAAGGAACCCGATGAAGTCCCTACAGGCCAGTAGGTTGTTGATAGATTCAGTATCGAACGTGACCTCTGGCCATGTCCCTTGAGAGGCTATCTCCTTGAAAATCCGGATAGTGTCATCAACTGATCTTAAGGTAAGGGAAGGAGTGAGCAACCCTGGAGTCATAGATAGAACAATTTTCTCCATTTGATGCATGGCATCCAGGGTGTCTTCCTTTACCTTGTCTATCTTTTCCAGAACAAATTCTAGCTGATCTATCCGATAGTCCAGAGTGGACATAGTTTTGTTGAGGGCCCTTGGGTGGCCGAAGACTCCGAACTTGACCAGATCTTCAACTGAACAGTCAAACATTTGTTGGAAGGCCTCATGCTGGAGTCTAGCATGCTCCAACTCTTCTGATATCGGACCTGCTAATGCTTGGAGTTCCTTGTTCGCCTTCTCCGATGTTCAGGTATAAACTGATATATTCGGCGATTACTTTTTCACTATCCTTGAGGATTTGGCTCCTCCAAGCAGAAACAGCCATACCTTGCTCGCCGATCTTAGAATACTCATTGATCTTCTCCTGACTGAGCAGCTCAGGAGTCTCGGCGGCAGTTGTGGGAGGTGCACTTCCCATCTTCTGTAAGGCCTGAAGTAGATATTTGTTCTGCTCCTTCAGTAGCCTTTTCTCCTCTTTCGTTTCCTGAAGCTTCTTGCAGAGTGCATCCACTGCGGAAAGAGCTTCCCCCTGGAGACTTTTTGAGGATGTCCCCATTGTGACTTGGGTCATGGTGAAATCTGTTGGAGACAGATCTTCTTTTTCTTTAAGGGGGTTGGGGTATGCTATTTCCATGACTCTCTCACCTGCAGCGCTCTTTGAGAAGCGTGTAACCGGCTTGTGCTTCTTCACTCCTTTAGCCGGAATGACCGAAAAGTCCATCGGAGCGATGGGAACTTTCCTCTTTTGTTGGCTTAGCTGCTGAGAGATCCAAGCTGGTCCTATGGAAGAAGGACCAGAGACAGAGGGGGAAGCAGCAACGGTAGAAGAGGGGAAAAACTTGGAGACACGTGGCGGCGGCATTGAAAGAATAGCCGAAGAAATGTCCACGGGAGGGAGGGAAACCGCAACTGCAGAAGAGATAGGAAGGGAAGGGAGCTCGGAGATGAGGGAAGAAATAGAGGAAGACAAATCAGCGAGGGAGGAAAAGATAGACGAAGATGCGGGGGAAAGAGTAGAAGAAGGGGCAGAGGACACGACCAAAGGGATGGTCGCTTGAGTCACTCGAGGAGGGGAAGGAAGAGAAGAAGAAGGGATAGAAGGGACCTTTGAAGTTGTAGCGACGCCGACATCCTGGGTGGATGGGCGTATAGGACTATCCTTTGTCAATCCCTCATCAAGAGTTATGACTTGTTCAGGCTCTGAAAGAAGAGGACTTTGAGGGGCTTCCTCCTGAATGGTGCTGGGTTCACCTTCGGCACCTTTGCCTTTCAGCTGCTTCTTCGACCTTGGAGGTGTGTTATCCAAAGGGGAAGTTGTGAAATCTACCCCGAGGTAGATTAGTCCGTTTATGCGGCACCAATGCTCTGTTCTCCGCATAGTCTCTTTGACCCTCTCCTCAATTGTTTGAGGAGCTTTGCTTCTGTCAATGTCTGGGAAAGGCCAATCATCCCCTTCCGTGTCATTGTACACCTTGTCAGTTTCGTCTTCCGTAGTTTGGAAGCCTTTGGGGACAATGGCCACTCCATATTGGATGATTTCCGTTAATGCCAAGCGCGAGTGATCCTTTCTTCTGAGTTCCACTTCATGGAGAACGTCAATGTAAATATCCTCAATTTGAGGGACATGGATCGGATCCATCTTAGCCCTTGGTAGGCAGCCCCTAGGATCGAAGGTAGGCCTGGCTGGGAAATCATGTTTTAAATTTAGCAACTCCAGCTCTGTGAACATTTCCTTCACTTTGTGATAGGAAGAGCATGTGTACCGGCCCACTGTGAGGGGGAAAGGAGTTCCGCCCTTCTTTCTTTTGAGGCACTTTTCATGGTATGTGACCAGTTGCCTTGATAACTCCAGTAGAATCAACTTTGGTCCAACATACCTTGGTAGCCTGGTTGGCTCTCCCAAAAAGTTGACAGCCCTTAGATAGGTGAACGTGGGAAATTGGGTGAACAGGGCCCCCCATTTCTCTGTGACTACCACTATGTTTTTGGTCGTCCGGCTATGAGTCATGTTTGGCCTTAGCAGGCAGATGACATGATAGAAGAATGCATCATTAACTTTTAGCGAAATTGTTGGATGCTATTCTCCAGCCTCAGCTCTGGGTAGTAATCAAATATCTTGGACTGAGGCCATACTCCACTTCGGTTCAGCCCCGGGTAATCCCTTGCCGACGCTACAGCGTAGGACTACATAGGAGTTCATATGGAACACTCCTGTTGTCGCGAAGCTGTTGTAGCTGCTCAGAGATGGTGCTGCTTATTATTTCACCCCAGCAAAAGCGCTGATTGGGTAAATTTTTATTCATTGTCTCCAAGTACCCGCAACATCCACTTATGGAAATAGTGGGCATCTGAAAGCCCGAAGACTCTGCTCAGGAAGGTGATAGTATCGCTGAGCTCCTCTGAGAAATCACTTCGGTGGATAGTCTGTGGCCACCGGGTCACCACCTTCTTTGTTCTTTAGGTAGACCTCATTCATCAACTGCATGCACTGGTCTTCGTTGTCTTCCCAGGCCTTGATGCATTCTCGTTGGCTAACAGCCACGAAGTTCCGGTGGTGAGGGATTCCGAGCATTATTTCAAAATGACGGGCAGTGAGGTTTATGACTACCTCGCCCTTGCTATTTTCGACACATCTTGTGTCTTTGTTGTAACATTGGGCAATCACCATCATGAATTCGTTGTTGACAGCGCTGACGGGGATTCCTCCGGCGAAGTGCAGGGCACTGCCTATTAACTTGTCCATCCATGGACTTCTTGTAACTTTCTGAGTTCTAACCCAGAATTCATCCATGTCAATGTGACCCAATTCTGAGTCTCTGACATCCATACTGCATTCAGCCTGTGATTCGGGCATCCTGACCCTCTGATATTTGTATTTCATCTCTTCTTCTGTCAGCTTAGCCTTTCCTCTTGGTTTGGTGGGTTTCTTTCTTGACGTAGACATGTGTTCTTTCGAACTCAGTTGCTGATATGCATGAAGAAGAAGTGAGACCCAATCCACAAAAGTTGAATTAGTCATTTGATCTTCCATTGGAAAGCTAGCAGAAGAAAGAGTTAGAGATTTTAAGGCTTAGGGCGCAGGGCGCATGAAAATGCAACTTGACAGGCCAAATGGATAAGGCGCACAGAAAAGGAATGTTGCAGAGGTTAAACTGGCGCCAAAGGCGCATGGCGCATGGATGTAGCAGATTGCATTTTATGGCAGGGCGCATGGGAATTGTATGTTACATTGGTATTCGGTGCGCCCTTTGGCGCATGGATGGATCGTGTAACATGGACTTTTTGTGCGCCAAAAGGGTTTACACAACATCATGTTACTGCAATCGGGGGTGCGCCCGCGCCTTTATAGCTTTATACTTGCGCGCAGAAGGCTTGTGTTGCATCAAAACTGGGTGCGCCCTTTGGCGCATGGAAACGGGATGTAACATGGATAAATGGTGCGCCAAAGGCTTTTAAGGAGGCGCGGGATTTATACTTGTAGCATGCAAAAAAGGCGCGCTTTGAGGGCGCATGAATTCTAGATGTAGCAGGACAAAAGGCTGCGCCATTGGTGCGGATTTCAATTATGCAACAAGGCGGATAGATGCGCCGAGGGGCGCAACTGTCTTAAGTGCAACAAGACGCGCCAGTAGCGCCATAGAACTAAACTCTTTGCTCAAACCTTTTCATTCTTTCCTCCATTTCAAAAGTTGCTTGCTTGGACATATAAGGTTTCAGAGAAAAGTTTATCAGACCAAGCCATTTTCAAAACAACACCCCTTTACCAGGAGATCTGGAAAGAGGGAGGGAAGGGAGGAGGAAAAGAAGAAAATGAGACGGGACAGCACAGGGGGGGGGAAGCTAGTTCAATCCAATTCTTATTTAAACACCGGCTAAACAAACCAAAACACAGACCAAGAACACTCAAAGAACCGAAAGCACAAAAATGGAGAAGAGGGAGAACCTCTCACCTTAGATATATAGCAAAAATTTGGAGAGCGGGTCCACAGGGCGACGAAAAAGACGGAGCAGAGGCTGACAAGTCCAGAGTGATCACGTGCTTTACAAAAGAATGAAAATGACATGGGCGCAGCACGTATATTTATAGAAAAACTGGTCATCAATGCACCAACAACTTTTGAAATGGCGCATGAAAGTTACTGTCGACAGGAGAAAGCGTGCGCCCTTTGGCGCACCAAAACTTTGTGTTGCAGCGAGATTATGTGCGCCCTTTGGCGCACCGATAATTTTAGTGGAGCAACAAAATCAATGTCAACAATAAGGCGCATGCGCCTTGGCGCACGCAAAATAGACTCAACATCCTTTGGCGCACCGAAAGACGTGCTAACATGGAAAACCATGTGCTAAAGTCTTTTAAGGGGGCGCACCAAAACTTCGTGTTACAAGGCAAATCTATGCGCCCAGCCAAAAAAGGCTCAAAAAGACTAAGTTCGAAAACTAGATTTCCTGGGAAGGGATTTTATGACGTTTCGAACGTGAAGGATCCCTAACGAGGGATCGAAACAAAATTTTGGGTATGGTTATCGGTAAAATTGCCCTTGTCAATTTTACGGGATAACAAGTCGTGAGAATACAACTTAGTGAGACCTATTTTTAACTCCTATGAGGGATTTTTTAATTGAGACATTCCCTTATGCATGCAATGATGTCATTGAAGGTATTGACACAATGGAAATTGCAAGTGAATCCCTATGTTATATCTTTTATGGAATGAATTGGTGACAAATATTATGACTAGTTGCTTTTCATGGATCTGTCCCATCGGGATTAAGTCTCATGCAAAGAATGCTCCTAAATTGACTCAATTTATTTTATGAGAGATACATGTTCTAAATGGGTTTCAATAATTATTGGAGATTCAAATTTTGAAGAGATAATTATATGTTGCAAGCATCTATTTTTTAGATGACATAATTACTGCAGGAAAGTGAAAAATCAACAGAAATAGAGCATTGTAGAGGAGGTTAAAGAAAAATATTCAGTTGATAAGGAATTCTCGTGTGAAAAAAAGTAGCACTTTCTGATGTAAAACTGCTCGCAGCTCACAAATAAATAACTCAAACATTTTCTGGGTTTTTTTCTACATACTCTTAGCTTTCTAGATCATTTTGTAATCACTCATTTTCATTGAGAAACCGAAGATATCGCAACTTGAATGCACGTAGCTCAAAAAAAATGTTGACTATTTTTTTACAAAAAAAATATATCTTATGATGCATGTAAGTATTCTGGGTTGCAACCCCTCAAGTGTTTTTACTTCATCGATTCTTCATGCTACCCTCTTTCCAAGGTCATTTTTGAGGGCTGATTAGGTTGCTAAAACTCAAATTAGTTTGTTGTAACCACCAAAAATGTTGAGATATTCCATGTCAATTTTAATTCTTCTCATGATTGTATAGGCTAATTATATCTGGTTACTCATTTTATTTGTATTTGGGATCATACCCGACATCCTCTCAGATAGATGGGAGTTATTGGTGTTCTCTCATTTTCCCAATAAATGAAGAAATCCTCTGAATTTGATGCCGTTTCCCATGACACTTAACCATTATTTCTCAAATGGGGATATGGTCGTTTTCCAATGCATCCTGACTCTTCATCGTGGAGGAGACTACAAGTCATGGTCAAAAGTAAAATTTCAAAAGTAATTTTAGATCCCATGTTCTCAGATAAAAAAGGTTACTTTTGAAGGAAAAGAAGACTGTAATTAACTTTCTTCTTGGTTGGATGCTACAAAAACTATGGAAGACATGCTTCTTGATTTTCCATCTATGTTGACATTTCATCAAAAGGATCAGTGATACTAGGTTAGAAAATCAGTTTACTGGTTGGCCAATTACTTAAAAAAAATTACACTTCAAAGTCTTTCTTCGATACATATGATTGTTTCTCTTATGCCCACTTGGTTGATGAAATTATTTGCTAATGAAAATTTCTGTGTTGCAGAGGCCTTGAATTCATATCTATTTGTTTTGTTCAACTGTAGATAGAAATCAAGGTTATACAACATGATGAAAGCAAGGATAACTCCTGAGTATAGTATGGTAACTTCTATTTTTCTAGAAAGCTTTGATTATAAATAGATTCACTTCTAGAAATCTTTAAAAAAAGAGAGAAAACAAATGAGAGAGACATTTGTCAAGATCTACATGTGTAAATGAAGTTTTTCCATTTTTCAGCAATTAGGATCTATAAGCTGCTAAAAAATATAGTTTGTATGAGGGCATCCACATAGCTAAGTGTGGGGGAGACTCGTCTCTTCCAAATCATTTGAAGAATGCATGAGAAAACAAAGAGATAAGTATGGGGAAAAATCTCAATACATTATCTAAGAAAAACCTCATGAGAGCATGAATAAGAAAGAAGTAAAAATTTTACTTCTAGAAATCTCAATTTTCTTTTATCATGAAAAAGAGGAGAAGACAATTTGAAAGATGTAGAAGTATTGAAAAAAATCAGATTCTATACGAAGATTGGTAGCTTGCATGAGGGCATGCAAGAAGTTAAGTGTGGGGGAAATGATGAGACCAAACTATGTCTAATTATATCACCAAATAACACTCTTATTCTCTCTCTTAAAATCAAGCTTTATGGAAGTGAATTTAGATTTATTTTAATAACATATAGCATATTTAAGGTAGAATATAGGATTTATACTTATCATCTCTTTAGAAATCTATTTGCAATCTAATTTTTTTTATTTTTTGATGTTTCTTTTAAATTTGGAATGCAATCATGTGTAGAAAACAAGTCATAGGAAACTCTACTCCAAGTTCATATATTGCAGCTACTAAAAGTCTTCATGCAATTACTGATACACTCTTTCAAAAAACAATTAGTCTTCAATTGCAACTACTGAAACACCCTAGCTACTCAAAGTTGCATTCAAGCTATATCTACTGAAACCACCACCGAGCTAGTGAAAAAGTTTGATTGGTTTGTTCCAAAGTAATGTAAAGTAGCACCAAACTATTCAGTGCATACCTTTCTTCCACGTCATCAACTAAGAATACAAATCCAAACATGGTGGCAATCTAAAACATGATCACTATGTGGCATTCCAAGAAGTTGTTCCTAAGTCATTGGACTTAACACTCCTCCACTTTCTCTCCATGTTTCAAGGATGAGAAAATAGTGGATTAGTATTTGAATAAGTACTCTCCCACTTTGTGTTCCTAGATTAAAGGGATGAGTTTTAGAAATATTCTCCACAGTAAGTCGAATGTTGTAGTCAAGTTTGTTTAGGATTTATTTCTTTGAATAAATCCTCCCAAGAATAGGTAGTTAGTTCTTGGTGTGTGGAGACTACAGGAGTTGATTGGATGCAATGAACTATAAATGCAACTTCCACACTCTTGTATGTAATCTTTTATCAATTAATGAAAAATATGTTCTTTTCTCTTGAATATTCTAAATTTTTGAATTAAGATCTTGGAAGCGTCATTTAAATCATCTTCCAAGGAATGAGCTGGCTAGTCATTCCAAGGAAGATGGATTTGTGTATTTATGTTTTTGTCTTGTAATAATTTATTTTTCATGTTTACTCCTTTTTCTGTGATTATCATTTTGTTGTATTGTTTTTCTCCTTGTATTGTAATATTCATTTTCATTCAGTTTTTTGTGAACCTCCAGGTGTTTCATTTGATTATCTTTATTTACAATTCAGAAATTTCCTTTATGCAAACATGATTTCATTTCTGCAAGTGTGATTTCTCTTATGCAAGTATGATTTTGATTTCTACAAGTTTGTTTTTCCATTTCCGCAAGTGTTATTTTCAATTTATGGAAGTTTGGATTGTGTTTGAAGGAGTTATTTTCCAAATATATCTTTTTCCTATTGCATACAGCCATCAGACACCATCCCTAGATTGACATTATTAATGAAGAGGATTGATAACACTCATCACACATAAATTTTCTTTGTGAAAGTGTGATACTCACAATTCTTTACTAGAGAAATTACACTATGTGAGTCACAATTTATCCTTCTACCATTTTTATGAACGCAGTCGAGGAACATAGTCTTTTACGCTAGACCAATTCTTTGCAACCATATGTTCTTACCATATATTCAACCTCTGTGGTGTAAATAAAAACACTTGCTTGATTTTTTCTAATCAAACTTACCACTCCACTGAACAAGTTGAAAATGTAACCATATATTCAAAGCACAATTCTATGTCCCACTTCGTGTCCCAAAAATGCGAGTAAGAGGTTGGGTGGGATGAGAAATTATGGTTTTCACGTAAAAACCCCTTTCGCGTGAACCCCCTTCACCTGAAATGCCACGTAGACTGAAAAAAGTGGTTCGCGCGAAAGGGGGTTCACGTGAATACCCCTTCGAACAAACCCCTTTCGGTTTAAATAATTTTGATAGCATGGAGTTATATATAGATATTTATATAGTTATGAGTGGCAGATTTAGGGTTTAGGGGGGTTTGGACAAAGGGGGGTTCACGTGAACCCCCTTGAGGGCAACCCCTTTCGCGTGAACTCCCCTTCACGCAAACCCCCCATGTGGCACCTATGTGGCACATTTTGGCTCCAAATCCATTTGGAGGATGATTTTATGCCAAAATTTTCCACTTAGGTGCTACATAATTAGGGTTAACGAATTATAAAAATTACAAAAAAATTAATGTAAAATACATAATTTTATTAGCTTTCTAAAAATATATTTTTCATTTTTATTTTTTTTAAAATTTTTTTGGTAAGATATGCTATTTTAGGACAATCAATCGTACACAATCAACCCAATTTGAAAAATAGAAAAATATATTAAAAATTTTGAAAAACATGAAATTACTATTTGTTGAAGTCTTCTTCTTACCTGTTGAACAAAAATCAATTTTGATATAAATTTTAAAAGTTATTGGCATAGACATATGTATGCCATTTATTTGAAAACATTTTTACTAAATAATTAATTTAAAAAATAGATAAGTCAAAAAAAATGAAAATTTGACACGACCACAAAATTCAAATCTTAAGCATATATCTAAAATTTCATGGTGAGAAAATAACTTTTCATTTTAAAAAACTACTGGGGGACAGTCATTCCACTTTTAAAACATAAGAAACAACATATGAAAAAAATTAAGAAAAAGGCCATATTTTTTGCTAATTTTTTTCAAAAAAATATACATGTATTCTACACTCTAAAAACATTTCTTTAGTTTATGGAATTTCATGAATGTGTACGGTTTTGTGGCTATTACCTTTATAAAATCAATGCAACTGAAAATTCATGTTTATAAAGGTATAAAACAAATCAAAAAGTGGGACATTTTATTGTGCTTTGATTTGTAGATCAAGATCACCACCCAATCAAAATCCACAAAATCATATAGATGCAAATAGTTTTTTGCACTAAGGTCCTTCCTTTGATAGAAAATAACATGATCACTAGTTCCTTATATATATATATATATATATATATATATATATGAAATTCCGCTTAACCACATTCCAATTCTCTTTACCCATATTTTCCACACATATAATTACTACTCCTACTGGATGCGTAATATAAGGTCTTTTGTAGAACATTGCATACATCAAGATTACCACTGCACTTTAATATGACACCTATATATTTATTTTTACTAAATGGAAAGGGTGTACTTACTGTCTTGCTATCTTACATCCTGAACCTATCCAACACTATCTTCACATACTTACTTTGATTTAGGCAAAGCTTTATGTTCACATGATCCCTTTTTTATCTCCATGCCCAAAATTAACTTTGTATCACCAAGATCCTTCATGTCAAACTACTTAGAAAGTTGATCTTTCACTTGCTTGATCATTTCCCTATTGTTTCCAACCAACAAAAAACAATCCACATAGAGCACTATGATTATAAACGTATCCCCTTCTTCTTTGAAGTACACAAAAGGATTCACATGTCTTATTTGAAGGAAAAATTTATGAATGCGCCCATAAAACTTTTGAATCCACATCCTTGGTTATTATTTCAGACCACACAAGGACTTCTTTATGAGACTGACCTTGTCTTCTTTACACTTGACTCTGAAACTTAAATGTATCTTCATCTAGATTTATTCCTTAAACGCCCCATGCAAAAATGGTGTTTTAACATCAATATAACACTTATTTCACTAAATCTAGACATAATCTAGTAAATCGAGACTCCAGTATTACAAGTATTGAAAGAAATCCATCTCCATTTTTACGTGTATTAGATTCCATTTTTGGCTATACTTGATTCCATTAACAACAATATTGGATTCCATTAGAAACAATATTGGATTCCAATATTGTCATTATTGGACTTATTTGAGTTCCAATTTCTCTATTATTGGATTCCAATTTCGCTATTATTGGATTCCAATTTCGCTATTATTGGATTCTGATTTCCCTATTATTGGACTCCAATTTTACTATTACTGGATTCCAATAATGCTATTATTGGATTCCACTTTCGCAACTATTAGAATTCAATTATTAAATCCTAATTTTTTGGATTTCAGTTTCATTATTTGAGGATTTTCATTTTGTTATTATTTGATTCCCCCACATAATCCTGACAGTCACCCACTTACATAATCCTAGTGGTTGTTATCTTACATAACCCAAGTATTTTTTAACTTACATAACCCAAGTAGTTGCAAATTTATATAAGCCAAGTGGTCGCTAACTTACATAAGCCAAACAACTGCTAACTTTAAGATAGTGCATAAATGATTTTTGTCACTTATTCCACATATCAATCCTAATATCATCATACATATACGACTATTCATGCATACCTTATGTAAATCAATAAATGTTGATGTTGAAAATCCCCCCATTGAAAATCTCTAAATGGTGTTAAATTTGACGGTTGTTTAGACGTTTTTTTGTGATTTTAGACGTAACATACTTTCAAATATTTTATAGAACTGGCACGTGTGACGCACATGCTTAAAAGGTGACTGTCAATATTTATATACATTTATTAAAAAAATGTATTCGTATATATTAACCATTCTTAAAAAATAAGGAATTTTCATTTATAAATTTTGTAAGTAGTGTATAAGTGTGAGTGATTGCACTTACAAGTGTGATTGGTCGCACGTCTAAGTATGAGCCTCAATTCACACTTCTCTCGACTCATAATTTAAGTGTAAGTATCAACTCACATTTCTAAGTGTCAGTATCAACTTGCACTTCAAAGTGTGAGTCTTGATTCGCACAACTAAGTGAGAGTCCTAATTCACACAGCTAAGTGCGATAACTCACCTTTCAAAAAAAAATTGCGTAAAGGTAATTTTTCAACACTTCCCTTCAAAAATACAAAACAATGTTTATTTATACTAATTATTCTATATAAATTTCATTATTTTTAATATATATTGATGTAAATTTTTATAATTTATATATAAATCTATATTAATAATTGACGGTTAAATATTAAATATGCAATTCACGTTAGACGTTTATTATAAATATTTGTAATTATTTTATGGTTACAATCAACAAAAACGTCTAAACAGGTATCAAGAGTCACACGTCGAAGTGCAAGCACAAGAATTATGGGCTTTATTTTTACCCAAAGTATATAAGGGATTTTATGTATAGTACAAAAATTATAACATTAAATTCTTACATTAATTATTTACAATACCAAATGCAGTATTAATGATAACCATTTTGTAAGGAAAAATGCTAATTAATGTTGTGCTTGCCTCAACATTAATTATCCATTAATTCGAGCTATATATAATTCGTCATTTAAAAGTACATGCATCATTCAAAATATGTGCTCCTTTTGGTGCATGTAACTATTTTCATCCATTAATTATTTATTTAATAAAAAAAGTAAAATCATATGTGTGCCCTCTTAAATTCACGTGCTAATGAAATTGACGGTTGGATTCGTCAATTATATATCATTATAAGTAGACATTTTCTAAGTTTATATTTTTAACATTTGCCTTTCTATTCTCTTCATCAATGTGTAAGCTTATTCATCAATAGAAAAATCTCACTAGCACAAGTGTCAAAAATTTTGTGCTCAAGTTCTAGAAACGTTTTGATTTCCTCTCCATGCCAAAAATTGGTATGCATTCTCACCTTCAGTCTCTCCAAAATTATAAAATTTTATTAATGTAAAATTTTCCATAATTGATAAGGGATTATATCCATGTAAAATTTTTGATAGATATTTTATAGCAGGTAGTTTTGTTTATCAAATAAATAATTTCATAATATAGTAAACATTTGCTAGAGGAGTGAAAGAGGATGGAATGGAGCACATATTGATAGAGAAACAACAGAACTTAATATGTAATAACATGAGAGGAATATTTACAAAATATTTAAAAACCCAAAACACTTGCCAAGAACTTGTTTTTTTGTGTCTTGAAAAAGAAGCCTGGTGGTATGGATGGTGGCTCAATTTGCACAATAACAAAGTGAATATCGGAATCAATTAATGGTCATGGTGGTCTGCAGGAATAGAAGAGAAGATGTATTTTATAAAATCGATATTATTTTTTTGGCCTTGTTGTTGTCTGCAAATAGTCCTCCACTGCACATACTCATTAAAATTCAATGGTTATGACATCATTAACATTGTCAATGACAATATTCTATAAGACATTCATGTTAAGAATGAGTTGCCATTGAATGTGTTGGTGTTGGATTACAGTGACCTATTTACAAAAACAATATGGTAACACAAGAGTAGGAGAACCAAACATATTTTGGAGAACAAAATAATGAATACAAATTTGTGAAACGAGAATTTGAGGAACAAGGAATTTCTAAGATGCTGCTACTATGGAAGCAACAACTATCCTCAAAACTTTTCAGAAAATGTAATTTTTCTCTATTTGGGTCATGACTATATGGCTTTTTATCTTTTGTTGCCTATGGGATTTCTTTCTTCTATGCTTCAATGTCATATTCTTCCTTAAGGACATTTTGTAAAAGGATGTGGGTCTTGCCAGAACCCCCATATTCACCCTTATACAAACAAAAAATGGACATGGTTTTTGTACATTGAAATATGTTATTGTGGCATAACCTAGCAGACTCTATGATGACAATATCTTACTTTATTTTTTTAATTCCTATCGATAGATAATATCCAATTACTATGGTGTCGCATAATCTAGTGGACGCTAAGCTGAAAATAATATTGTTTGACTTGTAAAAGCCCAGAATTCACCAGTAAAAGCCCAAACACACTTCCACATCACTCAACATATATTGAGCGCTCACCCAAAGTGCGTAAAGGTAATAGGCCCCTCTTTAGGGTTGTTGTTGCATGATGTTTACTTGATGAAGACTTAAGGAATTCAGATCCATGACTAATATATCATTCTACAGAGTATGTATAGGTCTAATTCTAGAGAACAATAGACTAAATGATAACCATGATGAAATCAAGCATGCAAGAACTAATTATATTCAGGATTAATACTCTGATTCAACCAATACACTGCATTATATTAATGCACAGGAATACAAAGAAGCTTCTTATAATAATAGCATCACAGGCTCATATGCATAACATTTCTAACATCATAATCTCACAATAATTGAGTCCATACATATCATACCTATACTATGCAATTCATTAAATACTTATAAGTGTGGGGACTTTCCCTTCACCGTTTATCTAATCCCAAAATAGGTCGCATGCTAGAAATAGCCATGTGCCATTAATAATAGGCTGACATGCAAGAATGCCATTAATGGACCTCTCCAACATAACTGGAAGTAGTAATCCTATTCTTAGCCCGTACCCATGCAAAGTGCTCCATAGCCACACTTCCAAAAATCATCGATGCGTGTTGTGCAATTCTTTTCTTGTTTGATGTGCTTTGAACACCCTCGTCCAAAAATAGATCACAGTCATGAAAACGGCTAAGTCCTGAACCCTTCTTTGTTCTCTACGCGCGATTCCTTCCCGATCCTCCCACACCTTCGAATGTGCTTTGTTTTCCCACGTGAATCTTTTGTATGCCTTCTGCTAACTGTTATTCATTATCTTCTCAATAATAGGTATTAAGGTAAACCCAATTTCAACACCCTTTTATGATCTTGACAAGATGATGGTCTAGTTTATTACTCTAATAGGCAGGTATATAATGGTTCCCATCAAGCATTTGGTCTTTTTAAACCATTTTCGTAGGAAAATTCTTGTTTGTTTCCCTCGTTATATTCTTAATTCCATTGAATGCTACATCCTTGAATTCAAAAATCATGCATGTGCCATCCCTCTCCATGATGGCATCATTTTCCTCCTACACTGACACTGCCTCAGCCATCACCCTACCATCCTTTCAACCCTCGCCATTCTGCCCACCCTTGACTCCCTCAATCCGAACCCTGTAATCAATCCCCCCACAATCTCGAGGTAGAGAAAAAACAGCACCAAAAACCCCTCTTTCCCTTGTACCCATCCTTTTCCCTCAAGAAGAGTCCTTTGTAATAGCAAGGATATGGAAGCCACACAAAATATTTTACACATTAGCACAATAGGGCTCAACATATCTGCTCAGGATAGAAAGGAGGATATTCAACAAAGAATTGAAAATAAGGAAAAAGAGTTGGAAATTCTAAAAAGGGACATGCATTAGCTTTCGAAGTAAAATGGTAAAAGGAAATTGGAGGATGATATTGGACTTGGTGAAGGTCAAGTCAATGAAATCTTTAAGAAGCTAAATTCTCTTGATAATAGATTAGGGAACTCAAAGGATAGGCACGGTCGCAACATTTCTACATTAAAGGCTATTTATGTTTCCTAGAAGAACATCTTAAAATTATCTACATGCTTAGTGATATTTTTGATGCAATTTGGGGCAACGATGTTGAAAGGGACCATGTTTTTTCTCAGTTGAATTCCAATGATCCTTCTCATATCACTGCCTTGGCTCTCTTTATCTCATTGCAAACTGTGAAGTCCAGAATTGACAGAGCATCTAAGAAGTAATCCACTGAGGATTTATCTTTTTATTGTTTTGTTGTTGTTATGTTGTTATTTACTCGTTGCTTTTTTGAATTTTTGTCCCTGTCTTGTCTCCATTGTGTAGTTTCTTTTTTATTATAGCTGGGCTATAATGTACTATCTAGATTTTGATCTATTTTTGATGATTCAACTTGTTTATTTGGATTTATCCCTCTTTGTAACAGGGTATAGTCACTTCAAAACTATTTTCTAATAATTAAATAAAATAATAATAATCCATAAGCTCAAAATATTATATTGTGGAAGTATTAGGTTACCTTAGCGGGCGCTAAGCTCAAAACATCTTACTTCAAATTTCTCCTCAATCCTCCAATCAAACTTTAAAAAATATTTAACTTTTCGACTTTCTAATGTTTGTAATTTATTTAAATAATTTTTTAAACTACAAAAAATATTTATATTTTTGTTTATTTGCTAGTTAGTATCAATTTGATAAATATGAGGGCTTGTTGCAACATTGATTTATTGTATTTAATAAAAATCACAATTCTAAGAAAACAAATTGCACATCTAGCACAATCACACAACTAGCACATATCCCATTCGTGAGGCATGAACTTGTTACTCTGTCTTGTTTAATTTAAATTTTCGTTAACAAAATTACTATTAACAAGGTTCATTAAATATATGTGAACATAATGATTGGCTACTTTATACAGGGATTAAGGCACCCAGAAACCTTATAATAGAATGCATTGTGAGCATCACCAAGAGTGGACAACAAAAGAAACATGACAAAAAGGGCTAAACAGTTTATTCCAAATTACAGTCCAACAGATCAATACAAGGAAAATTCACAAAACCTAGAGGGGAAAAATCCCAAATGATACAGTCCAAAAATAGTCAAAAAAATTCTCTGCAAGCCAACGGACTAGTTAATCTTCAAACATTTGTACTCCTCTGGTTGATGCTCTTCTTTTCCTTTCATATTATCATCCTACTTGCTCATGATAGAGATGTGGTCTTTAACGTACTCTTCCTCATCAGAACTACTAAGGTGGAGATTATAACAACAAACTTTGTGTCCTTGATCCATCTTGACCACACACCCCTACAACTCCAAAACAAAACTTTTGATCTCTACCATATCGGCCCTAGTAAAGTTTTGTGTGATGCAAATATTCTAAGAGGCATCGATGTAATGCATGACATTATTTCCCACATCTGTTCCAACTTTGCCTAAGGCCTCCATATGCATTTCTGCCTGACTCACCCTAAGATATTTTTTTTATCAAAATCCACATTCCAACGTAGCTTCACTCTCTTGTTCGCTTTAGATGACTCCCCTTTCATATCAATTAGAGAACCTACAGCCCCAGTACCGAGATTTCCTTTCCCTTGAGGTGCTTGTTGACAATTTTTGCACTTTTGTAAAAATGGGAAACTCGAAACTTCGTTACGATCAATGGTATTGATGAAGTTGAACTAACTAGGGGAGTGCATTACAGTTTTATCAGGTTTTCAGTTGCAGCAATTGATTAGTTACATGTAATTTGTAGCTATGTGTGTTGTTACAAAATGTAACACCTCACATATCTTGCCATTCCATGTTCATCTTTAGTAAGGAAACACAAAATCCCCGAAGTACTAATGCATGGCCTTGATGAAAGCGGGAATCAAATTTAAGGTGAAATTCTAAATTTGGGAACAACAAAAAGAGTTACAATTTACAAGAAAAAGAGTTCATTATTAAGTTACAGGTATTTAAAAACTCATTATTTATGCATGTAAATACATTTAATTATGTTTTTAAGTTACTTATTCTGTTAGACAACCAATATACATGACATAAAGCTGAAAGCATGAAGAAGTATACAACTCAAGTATAGAAATTAAATGTTATTTATCCATGAAGAAGTACAATTTTTCCCACACAAGACGTGGGATGAAACTCATAACTACTGAAGAAATAAGTACATATGCATGAAGTTGAAAGTAAAAAGGTATAGAAGAAACCCATCATTTCCTTGGGTTCTCTTCTAGTCTTCTCCACTTCAGCTCCATCTCCATCTTTTACTTAGCTCTCCTAGCAGCCACAATGTGCCTACAAAATGAAAGAGAATTCTCATCAGACATTGAGCTCAGGGTTTAATCTGTACCCTTGTACTATCTAACTACATGCAGATGGATTTGTAAAAAGTAGAAGTATAAGGTACATCACATACAGATATAGAATTGATAGGAGCAGCATTTCTACATTAGCACATATGATTCCCATAATCATTTCACAAAAGATAGAGAAAAGAAAAAATACGAAATACAAGAGAGGACAAAAATCCTAAATATTTTCTAACTATTTCTCTAAGTGTGTAGATATAGGTAGCAGAGTAGAGAACAGAAATATTTTGCAAAATGATTATTATATAGAAAGGAAATGCTTGCAAAAGGAATTTAGGAAAAAATAAAATGCAAACAAAAAAAAAGGCTTGTCATCAAAGGTTTTCATTAGATTACAGTCAAGTGTAAAATACATAACGAGTATCAGAATTTGTAGCAACTGTTCAAAAAATGTATGATGCATAAAAAGAAAGCATTGGAACATTAAAACAAAAGTGAGAAAGTCGATACAAGTAACAGTTTTTGTTAGAGCAAAGTATTCATTAAAGCACATGAAAAATCAAGGGTATCTTCCAGTTTTCATTAACAAACCTCTACAAGAACCCTTGAAGAGGATAGCTATAAGAGATACGACAAATGAGAAAAATCTAAGGTGGTGAATGAAAGATATAAGCTCAAAAGAATAGTTAAAAGTGGTCAAGTATGTGCAGCAAGGAAATGATATCATTCAAGTAAAATATTATATTTCTAGCTCAAAATCAAAACTTAAAGATCAAAGTACAGATGTAAAGAGACCTTTAGAGGTTTGTTTCATAATTAAATAAAACAAGGAAAGTACATTCTTCAAAAGTTACAAGTTCAAATTAAACAAAAGTAAATAAGGAAGTTTGCACTCATCAGAAATAGTCAAATGTTCTCATATCAAAAAGCTTCATGACTTGTAGTTAAAAAAATCATAAAATTATTCAAGTGATTATTCCAGGCTAAAATCCTTCAAGAATTCAACTCAAGCAAGTGCTTCTATTTTTAGAACACTAGTGGAAACTATAGAGCCTCATTGTCCTGATACAAGATAGTAAAATCAGGTCAAAACTGTCAATCAATAGATTCCTTTATGGTCACATGAGTACAAGTGCATCATTAGAAGCTTAAATATTAAGGAGAAATCTATGTGAATTAATGGTTTTACACAAATAAACAAGTTACAAATAGACAAATTACAACTCATTCATTCAATACAAGATAAATGTAACAACTTCATTTTGTTTAAATCCTAAAAGAATGAAGACAAAGTATGTGCTTTCATTCAATTTTAGTCAGAAGTACAAAAATAATTGCAAAGTATTGCATGGTTTAAGAAGACTACAATTGTTATGACATAATTTTTAGGCTAACTAACTCTAAGGAGCAGAATCATTTCATAGATTATAGTGAATACAACTCGCAAGAAGAACAATGCACATAAAAACCAAAATGGGTTATCATGTATATTCATCAACAACTTCAGATATCAGATGGAACAGATTGATCTCAACTATAGAAAAACACAATATACAATTTCTCATATTTTGAAATGTATTGTCAAGGTGAAGGTGTTATACAAATCTCAAAATGTACAAGGAATGAGAATGGATGGAAATCACTTCATGAGAGAAACAGTTTGCAACATTAAAATAATTTTTAAATTCTGAAACAATTACATGCTTAGATCTAGAGAAACAGTTTTAAGACATCTTCAAGAATCAAGATTTCAAGAAGTTCTTTCCATCATATAGTTGCAACCAAATAGTGCTACAAGTTAACGATCAATGTAAGATGAATCAACATGTTTTAGAGAGATATTACAGGTATAGGCATGCCATTATGAATGGAATTCAGGTACATTGCTTATAAATGAATCAGGTACTAATATATTGATACAAGTAGGAAAGCTATCACAGTGAGATATCAATTGGATTACAATGAGATATGGAACAAAAATGAACATAAATCCACTAAGGAATGCACAAATATGCTAAAACATAGATGCATTTTTCACATACAACAATCAAGATAGTAAATAAGGTGATTTGCTTCAGAAAGTGCATGTCACAGTCAAAGTATGGCCAAATTATTGTACAAGTTTCATGTCTACATCTATAACAAGTTTCACATCTTCACAAAAAATTAAATGCACTCTCAAGATCAAAATAGTATTTTTAAAGTTACAACCAAGTACCAAGGCATCATCAAGTGAAATCCCAAGCTTCAGAAGAAATATACTAGGAATTGAGACCAAATAAAGCAATTAATGAGAAGCATAGGTCCACAAATACTCACCTAGGTGTATCTTATCTCTGTGTATTTTCAGAAAAAAATAATAAAAACCCAGATTTGGGTCACAAAAAATCAAAATAAATTATCTATGCACAAATGATGAGCTAATTTTAAAGATTACATAGTGCAGTCTGAGTTACAAAGACAAAAAAATAAGGGTAAAATGTCGTGTTGCAACCAAGAAAGGAGTAACAAGTCAATGTCGATCCCTCATAAAATTGATATGATAAAATACACATGTCATGGAATGAGAAAGCTTACAAGAGTAATACATGAGTTGGAGCCAATATTGAAAGTAAATCTTCATGAACTCATAAATGGTGTCATATGTATGAGTGATGACAAATATTTTTCGGAATAAAAATAGAAAATATGAATTCCCATTTTAAGCAGATCTCATAGAAGCTCATCTTCCCATTATGTCAAGTTGGTCTTGCATATTTTTCTAGCACAATTAGATGGCACCCAGGATGATAAATAGTGAACTAGAACTCATTATTTTGGGCAATCACAGGAAAAACCAAATCTTTGATTCTAATAATAACGACTCGAAAGTAATATCTAGGTTACATCAAAGAAAAATATGAATACCATCAAAGAAAAATATGAATACCCAAATCAAATGAGGTCAGATTTGTAGAAAATCAATCACCCAGGTAATCAGAACGAGCCATTTCGAATATTAAAGGGTGACAAATGAATACACAAAATATTGCGATAAAGCTTCGAAGGATTGATATAAAGCTTACAGAACCAAAGTTCCAAGAAATCAAGCTTACCTCTAGTTCTCAAGGCTACCGAGAAATCTCAAAGTTCAGAAGTTAGTTGTGTTTGAAATCGAAGCTCTCAAAAATCAATAATGGCGGCCACTTCAGAAAGATCACAGTAAAACTTGAAACATTGACAATGGCTAAGAGAATCCAAAAACATGCATGCAAATAACTTCACATAGCCTCCCACAGGGCTTCAAATCGAGAACCTTTTTGCTCAAATTTGAATGTAGAAATCTCAAAATGACAAAACCACAACCATGTCCATACAATTTTTCTCTGAGCTTGAAAAGTTAAGAATGGAAGAAATTTTTCACATTCAGAGCTTCATAAAACCGATTTATAGAGGAACCGAGTTCAAGATGATCAATAATGATGGTCTAGAGAAAATTCACCAGGGCTTCTCCCTCCAAAATAGGCATGCATGTAAAATGATCAAGTTCAAATTACAAAATAAACTCATTTGCCAACCAACCCACGGTAACCTAACTCAACCAATGAGTAAATGATCAATGGTAATAAATATCGAAGTACAAAAATCGATGATGCCAGATGATAACCTAATCCAACCACCACAGTCAGAGTGGAGTTTAGATAAATGACTACAGATCAAAAAGGAAATGAATCAATGGTCACATTTCTGATTACCAATTTCCATGCAAACTCCAAATCTAACCACACTAAACCCTAACTCCAGCAGAGGAAAAATTACAAATCAAACAACCAAGATGCGACAATACCAAGATTGGTGGTCCAAATGGAAATCACCAACTTCAATGCCAACCAGTGGATTACCAGAGGTTCATCTAAACTCAATCGCATGTCAAAAATATCACACATGTCAAAGGATAATAAAAACCCTAATCTCATCATGGTTAGCATCACCGACATCAAATTGGAAGGGTTAGAGCATCGTGAGGAGGGGACCAACCCATGATTCAAATAGAAGAATCATTGCATTGACCAATTATGTTCTAAACCATATTCCATAAATGAGAATAACCAACAAAAAGATAAACTTCATATTATTTGTTATGATCTTCCAATCAAAGGTAATCAAACATTATGCCATGAAATAACCATGTTTGTCGAGCAAGTGAAAGTATGAAGATTTTATACAATGTAATGATTATTCAAAGGAAGTCAATAATCCTATGAAGATCAAGTGTGCACAACAAAGGTGGTTAATGCATGTAAAGAATGATCAAGACTTTGGATCACAAGGAAGTGAATAGATAGATTTTGCACATAACTAGGTATTCATTCCCCATAAATACCAAGTTTGCACATATCACAGGTGCCCCCAACAATGGATGAACTATTAAAAAATTATTTTTCTATGTTTTAAAAACATCGGCATTATTTTGCACAGGAGTATCTTTTCATATGAACACAAGAAGATAGAGAAGATTTCAACATCCGAACGTGCAAGTGGACCTCACAGTTGATTGAATACATGGGTGAATTAGTTTTTCAAATTATTGCAAATAAAGAAAATATTTTTTCTCACACAAAGAGTTTTATTTTTGCATGTGCATCCAAGGGGAAAAATTAAAGAATGCCAAATTTATCACTGTAAGTGGATCAAATTGTAAGTTTCACATCAATAACTAGAAGACAAGGATTGCATGCACATTGGAGGAGATTTACACAGCAAGCAAAGGCTATTTTTAGCCAAATTATTCATCCTACTTTATTAAAAATAGATCAGTCAACCACAATTTGGCTGAATGTATGTTTGTAATCAAGGCTATTAATGCCTCATTGTATTAGCATGTCTATTTTTATTCCTTTATTTATCCATGATAAAGGGGTAAAATTAGTATGCATGGGCAAGTACAAATTTTAGCCTATTTTTAGGATCTGATGGGTGAATAATTTTGTTATATATTGTGTGCAATTGCAAGGCACAAAGATGAATTTTTGGACATAGGAGTGCTGAAGCATATTTTGCCAGTATTTCCCCTTAAATGAGAATTGATTTTTTCTATTCCAATTATTTGCAGTGGTGTGTATATCTAATTAATTCTTGTGAATTTCAAATTCCCTAATTGATCATCTTACCTTGTAGCAAATTTAGTAATTTCTGCATAATATTAGTGTGCATGTTATGTTACTCTATTGTTGCGACTCATTCCCTCAATATACCAAGTGTTTTTCCTTAATATCCTACTGAAAAACTATTGGTTTGTGCATCTGAAATCCATTCTCAAATTAATTTTTCATGGAATCAGTCAAAGCCCTCAAAATTACTATGTATTACCCAAGTTTTTAATTGAGTTACAACCATCATTTACACTCAAAATCCCTAAAAATTAGTTTAGGATACATCAGAAAAGGAACCGGCCTTGATACCAGAGACTCACCTCAACAATAGGTATACCCATAGGCCTGAGGTGTTTCCATTATATCTACAAAAGTGAGAGATCCAAATAAAGCTTAGAACACTTACAGTCACCTCTCAACAGGGTGCACTTTCGAGAGATAACATTTCCTTACTCTTGTTTCTCCTCAATTTGTTCATATGGTCCGCAAGATTACAATTTTCATTTGAATCCCCGGATTTGGGATCTAATTCCTTTGTCACCACCGGTTTACCATTCTTTAAAATTAAAATAATTATTCCATGGTGTATCAGGGTACCAATATTTCCTTGATGAAAATCATTCACCGATGTAGAGAGTGACATAAACAAGAGAAAGGGAAGGCTCATATAAATCTTATGCCTAAACATATTAATCATAGTAAGATGGAGAGTAAATATATTTCTATAATTCGATTCAAGATTAATGTACCTCATAAGGTGGAGGAAGACCATATTTCAAATATCAAGGATGCAGAATCTAGCTATACCATCTACCGGTAGGTAAACCATTTCTTTACAACAGAAGAAAGTCTCAAATTCGTGTTTATTTCTGGTGCGGTCTTTGAATATATGTAAGCCCTCCATCTCCATTCCAGTTGCTTACACTATCAAATCCTCTTAAACTTTAATTTCCATGCCACGAATCACCATGCTACCATTGTTCCATGCCCGACCAAACTCCAACGCAAGATAAGGATCAAACCTCGTGATTTTTGAGAAGAAATTCCTAAGGTCCCCAATTTTCAGAATGCGCCACAAGGAGGGTTTATCCTTTATGGTGCCATATCTCATGGGATCAATTATCAAATGACCACCTCCCATAGTTTTAGTTGACTGAGATTGAAAATAGAAGAAACAATGGCCAAAATGAATCGTAAGAGATGATAATAATGGTATAGCTTAGATACCAAATGATAGAATAGAATAAGATTACAATGACCAAAGAGGGACGGAAGCCTCACAAATATTATTGATCATGAAATCAGATTACATTACAATGCAAGAGCTGTAATATTTATAGATATTAGACAGCCTCATATGGATAGACATGACACCCTAGCAGACACCAACTATGAGATGATAAGACCCATCTCACATGCACATGTATTTACTACTAATATCAATATTGAATGTTATCCAACATAACAATATTGAATGCAAGTCACTAGACTAGAGTGCACATGTTGCAAATTATTAAATAAAAGACAATGCAATAAAATGCAATAAATATGCCTATGCTAAATTATGCTAACATTTCCCCCCTTAATTTTGCATAGTTTCCAATGAAGTGGAGAGGAACTCTCTGAATAGTGTGAATTTGTCATGTGCAAGTGACTTAGTGAAAACATCTGCCTTCTATTCAGCTGTAGGACAGAAATGGAGCTGTATGTTGTGCTTTAAGACATGCTCGCGTATGAAATGAACCTGTACTTCAATATGCTTGGTTCTCTCATGAAATACTGGATTGCGAACAAGCTTTAGAACTCCTTCATTATCAACATATACTGGAGTAGATTTCTGTTATGGTAGACCAATTCCTTCCAGTATTCGGCGTAGCCATATTGCTTCACAAATAGCTTCACCTGCAGCTCGATACTTTGCTTCTGTAGAAGAGCAAGAAAAAAAGTTCTGTTTCTTGCTTCCCCATGATATCGGTCCAGATCCCATAAAGAATATGAAGCCTGATGTTGACTTCCTATCATCCATGTTTCCTGCATGATCTGAATCTAAATATCCTGTCAAGAAGAAGTTTTCGTTCTTCTTGTACTCTAGACCAAGGTCAACTGTACCCTTTAGATATCTTAGTATTCTCTTTGCTGCTTTCCAATGACATATTTTCGGTTCTTGCATGAAGCGTGATAAATAGCTGACTGCAAAGCTGATATCTGGTCTAGTATATGTCAAGTAAATGAGACTCCCGATCAACTACCGATAGAGAGTTGCATTCACCGGTGGTGATCGATCGGAACGAGATAATTGAAGTCTCGCTTCCATAGGTGTAGCAATAGGAGTGCAGTCCATCATCCTGAATTTCTCGAGTTTTTTCTTGGTGTATTTCAACTGCGACACAAAGATATGATTCTCTTTTTGCCATACTTCCAACCCAAGACAATAGTGCATGAGCCCGAGATCTGTCATGTCGAACGATCGATTAAAATCCTTCTTTGTTGCATCGATCATCTTCACAGAACTACCTATAATGACTAGATCATCGACATAAACAACCACAATGACAATCTCCCCCCCTTGCTTTTTGAGGTAGAGATTGGGGTCATAAGGATTCCTTTCGAATCCATGACTTATGAGATGCTCATCAATTTTGATGTACCATGCCCGGGGTGCCTGTTTTAGGCCATATAGAGATTTTATGAGTCTGCATACCATCATCTCTTTTCCTGGTATTACATAACACTCTGGCTAAGTCATATAGACTTCTTCTTGCAAATCTCCATTAAGAAAGGCACTTTTCACATCCATTTGGTGGACTTTCCAACCAAATTGTGCAACTAGAGCAAAGATCATCCTGATTGTCTTGATCTTGGCTGTGGGAGCAAATGTCTCCTCATAATCAATGCCTTCTAGTTGTGCATACCCCTTTGCTACAAGCCTTGCTTTATACTTGTCAATAGTTCCATCTGATTTGTACTTAGTCTTGAATATCCATCTGCATCCAATGGCTTTCTTCCCTGGTGGAAGGTCGATAAGTTTCCATGTGTTGTTCTTCATCACTGACCGATACTCTGAATCCATGGCATCTTTCCAAGCTTTTGATTGTAGGGCTTCCTGAACTGTAGATGGCTCAACTGTTTCAACAACTCTGCTCATTAGGGCATAATTGACCTCTTCACGAGCTTGACTGCAAGTTATAGGTCTAGGATTAGATGATGTGCTAGGTGCTTCATCTAAATTTGCATCTCTTATTAATTGAGTATACCATTTAGGTAACTTCTTAGCTGTTCCATTGGCTTGTGGTGGATCCAATTTTTCACCATCATCCAATTCATCACTGTCATCTTCAGTGGGAACATCAAATTCTGTCTTCACAAGAGGTGTATTCTGCATGTTTGTTGTGTCGTTGAGTGGAGCATCTGCTTGTTTCTTCTCAAAGAACTCAACATCCCTACTTGTGTATACTTTCTTTGCTTTCAGATCCCATAATCTATACCCAAGTGCTTCTTCACTGTATCCAATGAATATCAGTTTCTCAGCTTTCATATCCAACTTGTTCCTGTTCTTCTTGGGTATGTGCATGCTAGCTTTACACCCAAATACTCTTAGGTGTGCAATTGATGGTTTCCGATTTGACCATGCTTCTTGAGGTGTCACTCCTTCAAGAGCTATTGTGGGCACTCCGTTCAACAAATAGACTGCAGTTCTTGCAGCTTCTGCCCAAAATGTCTTTGTTAAACCTGAGTCGTCAATCATACATCGCACCATTTCCATGATAGTACGATTTCTTCTCTCAACTATACCATTCTTTTGTGGTGTGTGAGTAGGAGGCATTTGTCGACGAATCCCATGAGCTTCCAGGTAAGTCTTGAACTCATTACTTGTGAATTCCCCCCCTTGATCTAAGCGGAGAGTTTTGATCTTGCAACCAACTTCATTCTCAACAAGTGCTTTGAACTTCTGAAATGTCTCAAAGGCTTGACTCTTGTTTCTTAGAAAATATATCCACATCTTTCTTGAGTAGTCATCAACACAAAGCATGAAGTATTGACATCCAGAATGATTTGGTTGCATGGGCCCGCAAAGATCGGTGTGCACCAAATCAAACTTTCCCTTAGCTCTATATGTGTTCTTCTGGAAGGGTACTCTGTGTTGCTTTCCAGCTAGGAAATTGTGACACTTGTCAGTGTTGTGCTTGAGTGTAGGCAATCCTTTCACCATGTTTCCCTTTTGAAGTGTTTGGAGATAGCCAAAACTGATGTGACCATATCTGCGATGCCATAGTTCTACAGATTGTGTGTCTTTGGCCACTAAAGCTTGGTCATCCTTATGGAAAAAATCAAGTTGGAACATACATCCCACATTGGAGGCTCTTGCTACAATCTTGGAACCTCTTGACTTATCTCTTATCAAGCACACTTTTTTTCCATTATTACTGTCAAAATCTAACTTCAAGTTGTGATCAAGGAGTTGATTAACTGATAGCAAATTCTTGGTCAACCCAGGTACATAGAATACATTTGTGATTTTGCAGTCATGCTTTCCAAGAGGTAGTGAAATGTTTCCAATCCCCTTGATACTGTATGATGAGTCATCACCTAATGACACATGGTTCTTGTTAGGTGAGTCACGCAGTGTGTAGAACCAATCCTTACGTCCAGTCATGTGTCGAGTTACACCCGAGTCAACATACCAGATATCTTGTGTGGACTTGGTTTCTTCATCAAATTGATCAGAATACATGTGGTGTCCTTCATCTGAATCATCCTCATGTTTGGAAATGTACCCTTGTTGTTTGGGTTTTCTTTGCCAATTACCATTTTTCTGCCCTTGATTGTTGTTGTTGTTGGACTTCCCTTTATTTGAATTATTGTTACCCTGTTGGTTATTGGGTTTTGAATTGCTTGATGAACCCTTTTTGTAGGAATTGTACCAACAATCTTTCATGTCATGTCCCCCTCTATTGCAAATGGGACACTTCTTGGTGTTGTCTCGTTGACTTTGATTTTGTTGGGACTTCTTGTGATTGGACTGAAATTTTCCCTTTCCTTTATGATTGGAAGATAGTGCTTGTTCATCTTCCTGATCTTTGTTGTTCATTGCCTCTTCTTGTTGGAGTAGATTGACCAACTTCTCAAAGGTGACTGTGTGTTCACTCATATTGATAGTTGTCACAAAGATTCTGTAGGAAGGAGGAAGTGCTCGCAACACAATTGGTACGAGGTCTTCATCACTTATCTCTTTTACCAATGCCAATAGAGATGCCCTCAAAGTAGCAACTCGTCTCAAAAAAACTTCAACCTTCTCATTGTGCTTGAACTTGAGAGTATGCAGTTGTGATAGTAGGTTGAGGATGGCATTCTTGTTCTTTGCCTCATAGACTGTGCTCAACTCATCCCATGCATCCTTGGCCGATGTGGCATCTCTAATGTGGGGTTGCACATCGTCTGTTACGCTAAACAAGATGATCAACTTGGCCTTTTGATTGGCCCTGTCAAATTGAACTTGTTTTCTTCCATCATCAAGTGATCTTGTTGTTTTTCCATCTACAACTGTCCATAGGTCTTCAAACTCAAGTAACGTCTTGATCTTCGGTTTCCATGTAGCATAGTTGTCTCCTCTAAGCAGTTGTGAATCTGGCAAGAAGAACTTTGGTGCTTGTGCACCCATTTCTGCAATCTGAATTTCTGACAAAGGGTAAGGCTCTTATCACTCCAGGTTTATGGTCTCCCTCTCAATATACCGTCAGGCCAATATACCAAACCTTTCTATATACGCTCCCTTTTGATATACCCGTCGATACGTGGAAGAAGATCACCCTTTCAATATACCCGTCAGTACGGAAAGAGGTGTTAACGCACGTGAAAGAATTTAGTACGTGGTACGTAGACAGTACGGAGAGGGGTTTGTGCAAGCACAAACGGATGGGAGGGCTCAAATGTGTGTGTATTGTGTCCTTATTACTCCCCGTCAATTTTATAGGGTCGATGCCTAGATGACGTTTAGGTAGCTGTGTTAGGCGTTAAGTGCAGTAGTAGTCGCGACGGCATCACCCGTAAGCGCTTCCCAGAGGCACCGTATATACCGAACGCTGCTATGAGATCAAAAATCTCGTGTGATAGAACCAAACATAAAATAAAAAATTTGTACTTTTTTTTTTCACTTTATGCACCAAGATTACTACAACATGCTCCAAAAGTACATCAAAATGAAGTTTTTGTGTGCCCCCTCTTTAGAAAAAAGGGTCTAGAATCACAAAATACACAATTTAGGCCAAAAATATTTTTTTTACCCCCAATAGGTGTTTTTCCGCTAAATTTAGCAGTGGCTCTAAATGTGTTTGGTGAGCTTCTAAATTTAGAAATCTCCCAAAAAAAATTAATTTCTCCAAATTTTCCAAAAAAAATAATTTAATAAAAAATATGGAGAGAGTGGGAATCGAACCGCTGACCTGTTTGTTCCCAAGATCCAAACAAACAATCTGAATATCGTTTTCATCTTTTCTCACAAACCATGATCTGGATTTTTCTAAAATTTTGACAGCAGCATCATACAATATTTATCTTGAAACCCACAAAATTTCAGAAGAATTGGAATCTTAGTTTTTGAGATCTTACCAATTTACCAGCTAGATCTGATTTTTTTCAGAAAAAAAATGATCCAACTTGATCTGAAGATGATGTAAACTGTAAAGTTGTGTGTCTCCTTCTTATCTTTCTAAAAAAAAAATGGCACATCAATCCGACATTGTATGAAAAAGTTACGTCCTTTTTTCTAAGAGCTATCTGCTGGAATTTTGTTGACGGCACTACTTCAACCTTTGCTCCCGAATTCTTCACACCTCCACTTTCAGATCTTTTTTTTTTTTTTAGATCTGATCTTTTTTTTTCTTTAGATATGTAAAAAAAATTTCAAGATCTCTCTCCTTTTTTTTTTTTTTTTAAGATCTTTTTTTTTTTTCACAAATCTTTTTTTTTTAGATCTGCAATTTTTTTCAAGATCTTTCTCTCTTTTTTTTTTTTTTAAAGATCTCCAAATCTGAAATATTCCGATCAATATCCTGTTGATCAATTGGCTATGCCAATGACATAAAAAAAAATCTTACCTTCCAAATAAGTGGATAGGTCAAATTTTAGTTGATGGATGCTTGGGAGGAATGGAGGCTGCGGGATGCTTCAATGGCTCTCCTTTGATGCAGATCTTCTTCTCCAATGGATCCTCTCCAATAGTGCTCCTCTTTTCCTTGCTTGGATAGAACCTGCTCTGATACCAAATGATAATTAATGGTATAGCTTTATACCAAATGATAGAATAGAATAAGATTGCAATGACCAAAGAGGGATATAAGCCTCACAAATATTATTGATCATGAAATCATATTACATTGACAATGCAAGACCTGTAATATTTATAGATATTAGACAGCCTCATATGGATAGACATGACACCCTAGCAGACACCAACTACGAGATGATAAGACCCATCTCACATGCACATGTAATTACTCACTAATACCAATATTGAATGTTATCCAACATAACAATATTGAATGCAAGTCACTAGACTATAGTGCACATGTTGCAAATTATTAAATAAAAGACAATGCAATAAAATGTAACTAAATATGCCTATGCTAAATTATGCTAACAAGTGAAAATTTATTAATAAAAAATGCCACCATGGATATCTTGCATGAGAATTGGAGCTCCTTGTTTCTATAACCATAAGTCTAAATTCTGTTTTAGTTGTATCAACAACACGGGATCATATTCTGTAACATAATGCTTAATGTTCTTAATTCTAGATTAATAACAATGGTGATATCATCTCCCCTCTCACATACTTTAAAATTACTACCTTTAGCCCCCAATTGGGCAAGATAATCCACACATTTATTATCCTTTCTAGGGGTTTGAATTATTACATTTATAAAACTCTTTTAGAAAATTTTCTTTAGTATCTTTAAGGATATTACTTATGGTCCAATTATTAATTGTGTCCTTTCTCACAAATTGCAAAGGGTTAAAATCTTGTTTTGTACAGCTAACCAGAAAAACATGTTGACATTGGTAAGTAAATCCTTAATCAAATTTTTCCTATACAAATCCTTTCAAGACAACATATGTTCAGATAATGAACATGTTTGGTCCAAGAACTGATATGTCAAGTGTTATATTTGAGAATTATAGTCATTGATCTCCATAAATGTATGTAGGAAAAGCATTTATGTGAAAAAAATTGATCTAGGATCCTTTAAATAAACAATACAAATTATTTCAGAAACACTTTCAATAATTTTCATTCAAACAAAAATATATTATAAGTACAACATAAAACATATTTTGTACTAACAAATATTTCAAATAAATATAGTTTCATCAATGCACATAAAAAAAACAATGGGTTATCATGCAGATTCATTAACAACTTCATATATCATATGGAAAAGATTGATCTCAGCTATAGAAAAACACAAGATACAATTTCTCAAATTGTGAAATGCATTGTCAAGGTGAAGGTGCTATACAGATCTAAAAATGTACAAGGAATGAGAATGGATGGAAATAACTTCATGAGAGCAAAATTTTGCAACATCGCAATCATTTTAAAATTCTGAAACAATTACATGCTTAGATATAGAGAAACAATTTTGAGACATCTTAAAGAATCAAGCTTTCAAGAAGTGCTTTCCATCATACAGTTGCAACCAGACAGTGCTACAGGTTGTCGATCAAGATAAGATGAATCAACATGTTTTAGAGAGAGATTACGGGTACAACCATGCCATTCTTAATGGAATTCAGGTACATTGCTTATAAATGAATCAGGTACTAATATATTGATATAAGTAGGAAATTTATCAGAACGAGATATTAACTAGATTACAATGAGAGCTAGAACAGAAATGAATAGAAATCCACTAAGGAATGCATAAATATGCTAAAAAATAGATGTAATTTTCACATACATGAATCACGATAGTAAATAAAGATACTTTTCTTCATAAAGTGCATGTCACAGTCAAAGTATGGCCAAATTATTGTACAAGTTTCATGTTTGCATTTATAACAAGTTTCCCAGCTTCACAAAAAATTAAATGCACTCGCAAGATCACAATAGTATTTTTAAGCTTGTGTCAAGTACCGAGGTATCATCAAGTGAGATCCTGAGCTTCAGAAGAAAGATACTAGGAATTGAGACTAAATAAAGAAATTAATGAGAAGCATAGGTCCACAGATACACACCTAGGTGTATCTTATCTATGTGTATTTTCAGAGAAAAAAAAAACCAGAGTTGGGTCACTAAAAATAAAAATAAAATATCTCTATGCAAATGATGAGCTCATCTCAGAGATTACATAGTGCAATCTGAGTTACAAAGATAGAAAAACATACGTAAAATGTTATGTTGCAACCAGGAAAGGAGTAACAAGTCAGTGTTGAGCCATCAGAAAATCTTTATGATAAAATACGCAGGTCATGGAATGATAAAGCGTAAAAGAATAATACATGAGTTGGAGCCAATATTGAAAGTAAATCTTCATGAAGTCATAAATGGTGTCATACGTATGACTGATTAAAAAGATTTATCAATATAAAAATAACAAATTTGAATTCCAATTTTAAGCAAATCTCATAGAATCTCATCTTCCCATTATGTCGAGTTAGTCTTGCATATTTTTCTAGAATGGTTAAATGACACGCATGATGATAAAAAATGAACTAGAACTCATTATTTTGGGAAATCACAGGAAAAACTAGATCTTCGATTCAAATAACAGTGACTAGAAATGTATATATAGGCTACATTAGAGAAAAATATGAATACCTAAATCAAATGAGCTCATATTTGCATAAAATCAATCACTCAAGTAAGCAGAACGATCCATTTTAAATATTTAAGGGCAATAAATGAATACACGAAATCTTGCGATAAAGCTTCAAAGGATTGATATAAAGCTTGTAGAACTAAAGTTCCAAGAAATCGAAGAATACCCATTTTCATAATTGGGCATATTTTAAGTTAAGTGGGGAAAATAGCTATAAAATCAAGCTTACCTCTAGTTCACAAGGCTATCAAGAAATCTCAAAACTCAGAAGTTAGTTATGTTTGAAATCAAAGCTCTCAAAAATCAATAATGGCGGCCACTTTAGAAAGATCATAGTGCAACTCAAAACATCGAAAATGGCCAAGAGAATCAAAAAATATGCATGCACAAAACTTCACATAGCCTCCCATAAGGCTTCAAATGGAGAACCTTCATGCTCATATTTGAATGTAGAAAGCTCGAAATGACAAAACCACAACCATCTCTATCAAATCATGCTCTGAGCTTGAACATTCAAGAATGGAAGAAAAAATTCATGTTCAGATCTTAATAAAACCGATTTACAGAGGAATCGAGCTCAAGATGATCAACAATGGCAATCTAGAGAAAATTCACTAGAGGCTTTTCCCTCCAAAACAGTCATGCATGTAAAATGATCAAGTTCAGATTACAAAATAAACACATTCACCAACCAACCCATGGTAACCTAACTCCACTAATGAGTAAATGATCAATGGTCAGAAATATTGAAGTACCAAAAACTGACGATGCCAGATGTTAACCCAAGGGAATGACCACAATTAGAGAGGAATTTAGATCAACGACTATAGATCAAAAAGGACATAAATCAATGGTCACATTTCAGATGACCAATTTCCATTAAAACTTTAAATCTAACCATAGTAAACCCTAACTCCAGCAAAGGAAAAAGTGCAGATCAAACAACCAAGATGCGACAGTATTAAGATCGGTGGTCCAAAGAGAAATCACCAACTCCAATGCCAACCACCAGCTTACCAGAGGTTTGTCTAAACTCAATCACATGTCAAAAATAGCACATGTGTCAAACGATGATCAAAACTCTAATCTCATCATGGTTAGCGCCACTGACATCAAAGTGGAAGGGTCGGAGCATTGTGAGGAGGGGACTAACCCATGATTAATCAATACAAAAATTCATTGCATTGACCAATTATGGGTCTAAACCATATTGCTTTTCGATAAAATCAAATGTTGACCAATGATGATATCAAACGGTAACATTCATAATATTTGTAATGATAACACCAATCAGGAGGTGTACCAATGATTATGCCAATTCAAATAACTATATTATACTGTACCAAGTGAAAAAATGAACCTTATATTATCTACCATGGTCCTCCCATCAAATTAATCAAACAGGTAATGACCCTATGGAAAAATTATGTTGGTCGATGCATGTAAAGGTATGAAGACCTTAATCATATGCAATGATTATTTTGCACAAGAAGATCAAAACCCTTATAAAGACAAAGTGTGCACAAATCATAGGTGGTCCCCATAGTGGGAAGATTAAAAGTATGTTTTGAACATAACGGAATTATTTGCACAAGAGTCAACTTTTCATGTGACCACAAGAAGACAGTGGAGTTGTCAACATCAGAACCTACAAGTGGACCTCATCATGATAGGATATATGTGTGAATTATTTTTTGAAAAGTATTAAAAATAAAGGAATGATTTTGGATCACACAGAGAGGTTTTTCTTTGTATGTGCATCCAAGGGGAAGGATTAAAGTGCTAATTTTATCATTGCAAGTGGTTCAAATTGTAAGTGTCACATCAAGAACTAGAAGATAGAGATTGCATGCACATTGGAGGAGACTTACACAACAAGAAAAGGTTATTATTGTCCAAATTATTCATCCTACTTTGCTAGAAAACCATAGACTGATGTATTTTTGTAATCAAGGCTATTAATGCCTCATTGTATTAGCATGTCTATTTTTATTCCTTTATTTATTCATGATAAAGGGTAAAATTAACATGCATGGGCGAGTATAATTTTTATCCTATTTTTAGGATGGGATGGGTGGATAATTTTGTTATATATTGTGTGTAATTGCAAAGCACAAAGGAGGAATTTTTTGACATAGGAATCTTGAAGCAAATTTTGCCAGTTTTTGCCCCTTGAATGAGAATTGATTTTTGTCCTTTCCAATTATTTGCAGTGGTGTGTATATCTCATTAATTCTTATGAATATATAATTCCTTGATTACTTATCTTACCTTGCTTCAAATTTAGTAATTCCTACATAATATTAGTGTGCATGTTATCTTATTGTATTGTTATGACTCATTCCCTCAATAGACCAAGTGTTTTTCCTTAATATTATTGTAAAAATTATTGGTTTGTGCATTCAAAATCCATTCCCAAATCAATTTTGCATGTACTTAGTCAAAGCTCTCAACAAGTTTGGTGTATCACCCCAATTTTTAATTCAGTTACAGTCATCTTTTTACCCTAAGACCCCCTAAAAATTAGTTTAGGATACATCAAAAAAAGAACCAGCCTTGATATCAGAGACTCACCTCAACAATAGGTATACCAACGGACTTGAGATGTTTCCATTGTATCTATGAAAAAGAGAGATCAAGAGAAATCTTAGAACACATGTAGTCATCTCTCTACAGGGTGCAATTTCGAGAGATAACAATTTTTTGCACGCCTGATGGGACCACGAATCAGATCTACAGGAAAATTACAACACTTCCCAACAAATTTGCAACAAAAAAAAGTCACTTTTATGAGCAACAAGCTGTAACAATTTATTCTAAAGATCAAAATATTTATTTGGCGCCTTTGTAAGGCTGATTTCAGACCATATTTTGCAGCATGTTCCATGCCTAAAGTGACTACAAGATCATCGGTAAGAGGAATTCCTTCTGATTTTATTTCTTTACCTATGAATTTTGTAAGAAGAAGAAGAGTTGGTAATACCATACCTTATAATAGGCCTAGTTTTAGAAACCCTCCATCTAATCTTCCTTCACCACGTATTAATATCATTGTTCAAATCCTAGTTATTGCAATGGCTATTCAACCACCTAGGAATTTTGTGACCTTTACTAATGGCAACCCTTTAATAATTCAAGTTTATCACGATATTCCCAATGTTTCCATGAAATTTTTTCCTTCATTTACTGGTGAAAATCAGATTACTCCTACAAATCACATCAAATATGTTGCATCCCTTTGTGTTGTTTATAATATAACTCATGAATATGTAGCCTTAAGACTTCTAGCTGTATCCTTTAAATGGCAAGTCGTGTAATGGTATAGAACCTTAGAAATTGAGAGCATAAGAACTTGGGATGAGTTGGGAAAAAAATACTTAAGCGATTTCAAGATCATTCTGATCCTTTATCCCTCATAGAGCAGTTGTCTACAATTAAAAGATCCCCTCATGAGTTTATGGCTAGTTTCAATATCCATTTTTCTAGAACTTGGGAAATAATTCTAGCCAGTGTTAAGCCTCAAGCTGACCATGCTTTTCCTTATTATCTTAGCGCCTTAAACAGTGATATTTCAACTATGATTTAGTATATGGGAGGAGATACTCTTCCAATAGCTTATGAAATTTCCATTAAGGCTGAAAACAACCTTATTCAAGCTAGTAAATTGGCACCAAGGCCTTCAATGCCTCTTATAGTAGATTTGTCACCTATTCCATAGCCTATTACCATTATAGAGCCTACTATTTTAGCTCCATCATATGATGTATTCAAGGCTCTTCAGAATGTGGGTAATAAATTGACATCAATTGAAAATAAATTAGCTCAGCCTAATAGGCCCTATCAAGATCCTTATCAACAAAATCAGAAAGGTCAACAAAATAAGCAGCCTTATCAGCAAAATCAAAATTATAGACAACCATATCAGCACAAGCAGTTTGACCCAAAATCCCCTAGCACATCTAGCGCTCTTGTTCTAGTTAACATTGTTTCAGAAGAATGGTGGCAACCTTGTAATCAGCCTCATTCAGCTACAAATTTTCCAAATGCATTCTTGAATATAAGCCTTATTGCACAATCTCAAACTGAAGCATTATTCATGCCTCAAATGGAGAGTGGGCAACAAGAATCTCATTATTAGAAACCACCAAAACAAAATTTGGTAAGCTTTGAAGAGGAAGATTTTACTGCAGTCACAACTAGATCCAGGAAAAAGCTTAGGAGAGAGAAAAACAATAATACAAACATGTTTTGCCCACAATCACTGATAAAATAACAACTGCAGGTCAAAAAATAGCTAATAGTTCTATTTTTCTTCTAAAAATAGCAAGCATTTCAGCCCAAAAGGACCAACAAAAACAATTACAGCTTGATTCCATAAGACTCTTCATACCTCAGATTTCAAAAGCTACCAAAGAAGAGTTAGATTGTGCTAAAGCTTATTCTAAAACGATATAAGCTATTTCAAAAATGGTTGCTTCTTTTAACATTTTTTTTGTAATGAAGAAGTATAATATTAAGATTTCACTTTGGGATGCTCTAATTATTCCAGGATAGCAAGATTTACTTTCTCACGAGCTTGCTAAGCTGCAGATTTTGTCAAAACCAACAGATAAGGAAGCCTAGAAAGTAGACATGGTCCTTGGAACAATGGAGTAAGAATGCATTAAAGAGGTTAAATGGATGGTTCAAAAGGTCTTAAACACTCATGATTTCAAGAAGCCACCACCATTTTATCTATGTTTTATTATTAAAGACCATTTAGTTCATAACTATATGGTTGAGAGTGGTGCACGTAGCACACTTATGCTGAAAGCAATTACAGAAAAATTGGGCCTGCAGTATGAGCCTATGGAAAAAAATGTGTTGCAGCTAGATAGAACAACAACCAGCACAGTTGGCATCATCATAAATCTAGAGGTAACCTTACATGTTTGTCTCAATGTCACTATTTTACAAGATGTGACTGTTATATATTTATCTCCCTATTTTTCCTTATGTTTATCACGAGATTTTATAGAAAAAAATGGGAGGTTATCTCTCTTCAGATGGGTAATTTTTGTTCTTCACTACAAGGTATGGAACTAAATTTACCATAAATTCCAAGCCTCTGGATAGATTTCACATTGAGCCTCATGTTTCAAATGCTACAACAAATTATGCATCTTTAGATCAATCTGATTTTGATGTTATAACACATATTTATGCACTAGATGATGTTTCTAATCTGTTTATGGATGAAAAAACTCAAGAGGAACATGTTTATGACCCTTTCAAAGAAGCAGAAGAAGATTTGTTTGGTGTTTATTGATTTAATGAATAAAATGCACCAATTCCTTCACTGTCAAAAACATAAAAAACAACAGAAGGGCTATGGAAGCTTCAATTCGATGGAACTAAAAATAAGAAAGGAAAAGGTGCAGGTTTAATGCTTACTCCCCCTTCAAATGAAAGGTACTTTTCAAATTTAAGCATGTAGTTTTCTTGTACTTGGAACCAAAAAGGGGGTACTTATGTTGTCTTGTATCTGTCTTATACAAGACAGCCTTCACCACAAAGGGGGTACTTATGCTTATAAAAGAATGTCTTTTGGCCTTTCAAATGTAGTGCAACATTTCAACGTGCAATGGACATGGATTTTCACAACTTATTAAATAAATGAATATTGGTTTACTTAGATGATGTCATCGTATTCTCAAAAGATTCTGATGAACGTCTAATGCATTTAAGTCAGACTTTTCAGCTTTGCAGATAGTTCGGAATATCTTTGAATCCCAAAAAGTCCATTTTTTTAGTACATCAAGGTAAATTGCTTGGTCATATTGTTTCTAAACAAGGTTTAGTTATTGATCCTTTCATAATCAAAGCTATTTCACGCCTCGTAATAAGAAAGCATTACAATTTTTTCTAAGAAAAACAACTTTGTTAGAAGATTTATTCTAGATTTTGCAGCATTAGTCAAGCCATTAATAGCTATGTTAAAAAAAGATAAGACTTTCTCTTGGACTAGAGAAGGGAGAAAATGATTTGAAGTCATTAAGTCAGCCATTTCACAAGCTCCTACTCTTGCAAATCCAAATTTTGATAAAGATTTTACAATGTATGTACTTCCAAGAGTTGAGACTGTTTCAGCTATTTTAACTTAGGTTAATGATGAAAACACTAAGAAACCAATTACTTTCTTTGAACAAAGTTTGCATGACTACGAGACAAGGTACACCTTTCTTGAAAAACAAATACTTTCAGTAGTTAGAGGATTAAAAAATTTATAGTACATGCTTTCAAATAACAAGATACATTTTTTTATCTCTCATCCAAGTGTTAAAGCATTCTTGTTGAATAAAGAGCTGAATGAAAAGAAAGCAGGCTAGATTACAAAAGTTATGGAATATGATGTTGACATCCGTGTTGTGAAAATAGTTTGAGGAAAAGGTTTGTGTGTGCATGTAATTGCCGATATGGAAAAACAGCAGACTAGAAAATCAAAAAATCCAAAACAGCATGTTGAAGTTACATATCAACAATCAGATGCCATGGTACAACCAGAAAATCAGCAACCTGAACTTACTCAATAATTTCAAGAATCAAGATGGATGAATGATTTGGTTAACTACCTATAACACGGTACTTATCCGGAAGGAATGGACAAGAAAAAATGAAGATATTTCTGATTAAAAGTTGTACCTTATGTTTTCAATGATGGAGTGTTATTTAAAAGAGATAAATGGAATTTTGCTTAGATGTGTTGATTGTGATAAAATTCAGCAACTATTATCCGAATTTCATGAAGGGCCTGCAGAAGGTCACTTTTCAGCACATACTACAACCTTAAAAATTATGAAATTTGGTTACGATTGGAAAAACATATTTAAGGAATGCTTCGAATGGATCAAAAAGTGTAAGAAATGTGTTTTTCGTTGTTGGAAAAAGAGTGTTTAGCTTCACTGCTCCTACAACCTATTTCATTAGATCAACCATTCATGTAGTGGGGTGTTGACTTTATTTGCATGATCAATCCACCTTCATCATAAGGACACAAGTTGATATTGAATGCTACAGATTATTTCACATGCTCTACTGAAGCAATAATCTTAAAATAAGCTAACGAAACATCAATAATTTCCTTTTACGAAGGTATAGTTTACAGATTTTGTGTTCTAACAACTATCATTTCAGATAATGCCTTATTGTTTCTCTTGTACAAAGGTAACATATTGGGCTATCAAGAATGATATTTATACATGTACATCATCTAATTATTACCCATAAGGTAATGGGTTAGCTAAAAATACTAAGAATAATATTTTAAGGTTCATCAGAAGAACACTCAAGACAACCAAATTGCTTGGCATCTAATGGTTAATTCAACACATTGGATTGATAGAGTGACTCCTAAAATATCAATTGGAAATTCACCATTTAGTCTTGTTTATGGAAGAGAGGTGAGAATTCCCATCTCAATTGAATTTTATGCATTAGACGTGCTACATAAGATGGAATTCCTTAAGAATGAACCATTGTAGGTTCGTTATGTAGAGAAAATGGAGTTGCAAAAGATAAGATATCAAGCTCATTTGAACATGGAAATGAATAAAAAATAAATAAAGAAAAAATTTAATAAGAAAGCCAAGTTAAGAGTCTTCAATGAAGGATACATTGTGTTAAAATGGGATGTTGATCATGCAAATCCATGAAGACACACAAAGTTTAATACAATCTGAAGTTATCCTTACATGATTTTAGCCTGTAAAAAATATAATGCATTTCAGCTTTCAAGGTTGAATGGATAGGAACTTCCCATTGTTGTGAATGGTATGTTCCTTAAACACCATTATTGAAAATCTTATAGTGTCTGTTTAGAGTAGGATTTTGCTTTCAATAAGTGCTTCATGTACATTGTAATGTTTTTCAATTCAATAAGTGCATTCATGCACATGATCAGGTTTCTGGATCATTTCCTAGCTTTAGTTTTTTTTTTAGAAAGGTATTTTTGATTATATGCTTCGACTCCATGCCTAATGGAAAAGAGCAAGGCATTAGTCTGTAAGCTAGCAGACAGCTTTCCCACAGGATTTCTAGAAATGTTGATAATTTTTGCACTTATGCAAAAATGGGAAACTTGAAACTTCGTTACGATGGATGGTATTGATGAAATGGACCAAAATAGGGGAATGTAATACACTTTTATCATATTTTCAGTTGCAACAATTGATTAGTTACATGTAATCTACAGCTATTTGTGATGTTGAAAAAATGTAATACCTCACATAGCTTGTCATTCCCTGTTCATCTTCATCAAGGAAACACAAAGGCCCTAAAGGAGTAATGCATTTCCTTGATGAAGGTGGGAATCAAAGTTTTGGTGAATTTTTAAATTTGGGAACAATAGATAGAGTTTTAGTTTACAAGAAAGAGAGTTCATTATTAAGTTATAGGTATTTTAGAACTCTTTATTTCTGTATGTAAATACATTTAATTATGTGTTTGAGTTGTTTATTTTGTTATACAATCAGTATTCATGTCATAAATATGAGATCAGAAATAAGTATACAACTCAACTGAAAAAATTAAATGTCATTTATTCATTAAGAAGGAAAATATTTTCCACACAAGTCGTGGGATGTAACTCATAGATACTGAAGAAAGAAGTACATATGCATGAAGTTAAAAGTAAAAAGGTATAAAAGAAACCCATCATTTGCCTTGGGTTATCCTTTGGTCTTGTTCACTTTAGTTCTAACTACATCTTTTACTCAGCTCTCCTAAGCAACCACAATGTACCTGAAAAATTAAAGAGAATTTTTGTCAGTCATTGAGCTCAGGGTTTAATTTGAACCCTGGTACTATCAAGCTACATGCAGATGGATTTATAAAAAGGAAGAAGTATAAGGTACATCACATACATATACACAATTCATAAGAGAAATATTCTACATCAACACATATGATTCCCATAATACATTTCAGAAAATAATGGAAAAGAAGAGAGTCAAAAAAGTCTAATACTTTTGTAAATTTATTTAAGTGTGCAGATACATGTTGCAGATTAGAAAGCAGAAATATTTTGCAAAAAATGATTACTGTACTAAAAGGAAGTGCTTGCTGAAGGAATTCCTAATAAAATGAAAATGCCAGTAGAAAACAATGCTTTTCATCAAAGGTTTTCATTATATTACATTCAAGTGTAAAGTACATAATGAATATCAAAATATGTAGTAATTATTTAGAATGTAGATAAAACATGTACAAAACAAAGTCATTAGGGACACTGAAACAAAAGCGAGAAAGTAGATACAAGTATTAATTTGTTTTTTAGAACAAAAATATTAACTAAGGAACATGAAATAAGCAAGGCTATATTCTAGTTTTTATTAACAAACCTCTTCAACAAACCATGAAGAGGATGGTTACAGGAGATACCACAAATGAGAAATCTCTAAGGTTTTGAATGAAAGAAATAAACTAAAATGAAAAGTTAAATGTGGCCAAGTATGTGCAGCAAGAAAATAATATCAGTCAACTACAATTTAATGCAAAAAACTATTGTAAAGGAAAAGATGATATTTCCGCTCAGAATCAAAGCTAAAGATCAAATTACAGCTATAAAGGGGCCTTTACAGGGTTTTTTCTAGAATTAAATAAAATGAGGAAAGTACATTCTTCAAAGGTTACAAGTGTAAATTCAAAAAAAGTAAATGAGGAAATATGACCTCATCAGAAATATTCAAATGTTTTCATATCAAAAAGCTTCATGACTTGTAGTTAAAAAAGTGATAAAGGTATTCAAGTGATTATTCTAGGCTACAAGCCTTCAAGAATTCAACACAAGTAAGTGCTTCTAGTTTTAGTACACTAGTTATAACTATCAAGCATCATTGTCCTAATACAAGATTACAAAATCAGGTCAAAACTACAAATCAATGGATAGCTTTATGGTCACATGAGTACAAGTGGATCATTAAAATCTTAAAGCTTAAGGAGAAATATATGCATGGTACTGGTTTTCCACAAGCAAACCAAGTTACAAATAAACAAAGTACAACTCATTCATTCAAATGGAAGATAAATGTAACAAATTCATTTTGTTGAAATCCAAAAATAATGAAGACAAAGTACCTAATTTCATTAAATTTTAGTTGTAAGTACACAAATTATTGCAAAGTGTTGGATGGATTGAAGAGACTACAATTATTATGACATAATTTTAAGGCTATCTAACTCCAAAGAGAAAAATTAGATCATAGATTATAGTTGAATACAACTCACAAGAAGAACAATGAACGTGAAAACAGTAATGGGTTATCATGCATATTTGTCATAATAGCCTTAGATATCAGACAGAAATATTGGTCTTAACTATACAAAAACACAAGATACAATTTCTCAATTTTTAAATGTATTGTCGAAGGTGAAGATTTATATAGATAGATCTAAATGTACAAGGAATGAGAATGGATGGAAATCACTTCATGAGAGAAACAATTTTCAACATCTCAATTAGTTTAGATTCTGAAACAATTATATTCTTATATCTAGATAAATGTTTCTAAGACACATTCAAGCATCAAGCTTTCAAGAATGCTTTCCATCATATAGTTGTAACTCTGAACAGTGTTACATGTTTTCCATCAAGGTAAGATTAATCAACATGTTTCAGAAAGAGATTATAGTTGTGACCATGTCATTCTTAATGGAATTTAGGTACATTTCTTATAAATGAATCAAGTACTCATATATTGATACAAGTAATAACAATTATTACAATGAGATATCAACTGGAATACAATGGGAGTTGGAATACAAATGAACAAAATTCAAGTAACGAATGAACAAATATGCTAAAACTCAAATACAAATTTCACATACAAGAATCAAGATACTAATTAAGGTACTTTTCTTCAGAAAGTGCATGTCATAGTAAAAGTATATTGCCAAATTATTGTAAATTTTTCATTTTTGCATCTAAAACATGTTTAACAACTTCACAGAAAAGGAAATGCACTCTCAAGATCACAATAGTATTTTTAAAGCTACAACCAAGTACCAAGGCATCATCAAGTTAAATACTGAGCTTTAGAAGCAATATACTAGGAATTGAGACCAAATAAAGCAATTAATGAGAAGTATGGGTCCATAGATACACACCTAAGTACATGTCTTTTCTGTGTGTATTTTCATAATAAAAATAATAAATACCTAGATATGGCAAGTCACCAAAAATCAAAATAAAATATCTCTATGCAAATTATGAGCTCATTTCATAGATTACATAGTGCAGTCTGAGTTACAAAGACAGAAAAAACATGGGTAAAACATTGTGTTGCAACCAAGAAAGGAGTAACAAGTCAGTTTCGAGCTCTCAAGAAAATATATGATAAAATACAGGACATGGAATGAAAAGGCTTACAAGAGTAATACATGAGTTAAATCCGATATTGAAAGTAAATATTCATGAACTTAGAAGTCTTTTATGATGGCATATCTAACAAATGGAGTTGAGATAGAGAGTGACCCAATTTTTTTTAGATTTGATTTCAGATCAAATACAACTCATAAATAGTGTCATACATATGAGTGATGAAAAATATTTTTCGATATAAAAATAGAAAATAATAATGCCCATTTTAAGAAAATATCACAGAAATATCAAATTCCCATTCTGTTGAGTTCATCTTCCATATTTTTCTAGCAACAGTTAAATGACACCCAGAATGATAAAAAATAAACTAAAACTCATTATTTTGGGCAATTATAGAATTATCAATGCTTATTTTGGGAATAATAGCATATGCAATTAATATATAGAGTTACATCAGAGGAAAATATGAATAACCAAATCAAACAAGCTCATATTTATAGAAAATTAATCACCCAAGTAAGCAAAATGAGCCACTTCAAATATTAAAGGTTGGCAAAATGAATACACAAAGCTTGTGATAGAGCTTCAAAAGATTCATATAAAGCTTACAGAACCAAAGTGCCAAGAAATTAAAGAATACCCATTTTTGTAACTTGGAAAATTTGAATTTAAGAGGGGAAAATAGCTATAAAATAAAGCTTACCTCTAGTTCCCAAGGCTACCAAGAAATATCAAAACTTAGAAGTTAGTTGTGTTTGAGACCAAAGATCTCAAAAATCAATAATGGCAGCCACTTCAGAAATATCACCGTGAAACTCAAAACATCGACAATGGCTGAGAGAATCCAAAAACACGCATGCACAGAAATTCAGATAGCCTCCCACAGAGCTTCAAATAGAGAACCTTTGTGCTCATATTTGAATACAGAGAGCTCAAAATGATACCTATAACCGTAACCACCTCCCATAATTCTTAGAATCTCAATACAAAAAAATTACAATATTCAAGAGCTTTATAAAAGTAATTTATAGAGGAAAACCAAGATTGAGATGATCAACAATGGCAGTTCGGAGAAAATTTGCAAGGATTCTCCCTCCAAATGGGCATGTATGTGAAATGAAAAAATTCATATTACAAAATAAACACATTCTCTAACCAACCCAGGTAACCTAACTCCACCAATGAGTTAAGGATCAATGGTTAGAAAATTGAACTACCAAAATCGACGATGTTAGATGCTAACCCAAGACAACTACTAGTGATTGGATCAATGGTAGAGATCAACGAAATAAAATATCAAAGATCTAGAACCTCTTGTCATTGCTAAGAAATATTACATTTATTATCACTAGATAATCAACTATTGAAAACTGGAGGTACGAAGATCAATGGTTAATAATCACTGACCATATTAATTACAAGTCAAAACCCTAACCGAGGGTACATAAGGTCAATGACCAAGAATGAAGCACTACTAAATGGTCCAAAGGAGGTAATCCAACCAAGACTTAACCTTGAGTATCCACCACTGACAAAAATGGGTCAAGTCCAACAAAGAAGGGATTAGCCCCATCCACAATCCAAAAAAAATCATTTGGGTCAATTCATTGACCTATTAAGGGTCCAAAACCATCATTGATTTGACCTCTAAGGATCCACAACCAGAGTGATTTGAAAATCAGATGCCGAACATGATGATTATAAAAAGGGGGAAACATTATCTTGTCAATGCATGGAGAATTAATGGGGGCTGGCCAATGATTGGGGGACCTTAGTATATCAAAAGTATTCTAAAATCAGAGAATGAAAATTACTATAACAACTGGTTATTGCCTTTGACTTAGGTTGAGGTCTATTATTATGTGCATCTGATTTATCCAAAAGGAGCCCAAAGTATTATCATTACATATTATATGTGAAGGGTCTAAAAGGGACCAAGGAATACAAAATATATGATATATGTTCAGTCAAACTGATTATATGCCAAGGTTAAGCCATGGAAGAAAGGGAGTGGAGATGCTAAAGAGAAAAGGTTGAAACATGTGCACATCACAAGTGGTCCCCACAGTATGGGTGAATTATTTTTACTCAGTTTTGAAAACAAAATTTTCATTAGTTGCTTTCACAGAGTAACACAAGAAGATACATATGAGCACAAGAAGACATAATAGATATCAACATCAGAGATCATGAGGACCACTTTTTTCCAATTACATTATTTTTCACAAAATAAATGTATTATTACTATAAACATGCCTGTAGGTGGTCCCCAATTTGGTTGAATATTTTGGCTAAAGTATTGCAAATAAAAGATTTATTTTTCTCACATGTTTATTTTTGCCTTTCTATCCAAGGGGAGAAATTAAATAATGCCAAAATTATCACTACAATTGGATGAAATTGTAAGTGTCACATCAAGCACTAGAAGATAGAGATTGCATGCACATTGGAGGATACTTACACAACAAGAAAGGGATATTATTAGCCAAATTATTCATCTTACTTTGTTAAAAATAGGATTAGTCAACTGCACAGTTTGACAGAATGTATTTTTGTAATCAAGGCTATTAATTCCTCATTATATTAGCATGTCTATTTTTATTCCTTTATTTATTCATGATAAAGGGGTAAAATTAGCATGCATGGGCGAGTACAATTTTTATCCTATTTTTAGGATGGGATGGGTGGATAATTTTGTTATATATTGTGTGTAATTGCAAAGCACAAAGGAGGATTTTATGGACATAGGAGTGTTGAAGAATATTTTCCAGTTTTTCCCCTTGAATGAAAACTGATTTCTCTCTTTCCAATTATTTGCAGTGGTGTGTATATCTCATTAATTCTTGTGAATTTCAAATTCCATGATTAATCATCTTACCTTGCTGCAAAATTTAGTAATTTCTGCATAATATTAGTGTGCATGTTATCTTAGACCTGAGGTGTTTCCATTGTATCTATGAAAGTGAGAGATCCAAATAAAGCTTAGAACACTTGCATTCATCTCTCTACACGGTGCACTTTTGAGAGATAACATTTCCTTACTCTTGTTTCTCCTCAATTTGTTCATATGGTCCGCAAGATTACAATTTTTATTTGAATCCTTGGATTTGGGATCTAATTCCTTTGTCACCACCATTTTACCATTCTTTAAAACAAAAAAATTAGTCTATGGTGTCTCGGGGTACCAATATTTCCCTGTTTAAAATCATTCACTGACGTAGAGAGCGACATAAACAAGAAAAAGGAAAGGCTCATAGCAATCTTATTCCTAAGCATATTAAGCATAGTAAGATGGTGAGTAAATATCTTTCTATAATTTGATTCAAGATTAATGTACCTCATAAGGTAGAGAAAGACCATATTCCAAATATCAGGGATGCCGAATCTAGCTATACCATCTACCAATAGGTAAACCATTTCTTTTCCGTAGAAGAAAGTCTCAATTTTGTGTTTGCATCTGGTGCAGTCTTTGAATATCTATAATCCCTCCATCTCCATTCCAGTCGCTTACGCTATCGAATCCTCTAAAACCTAATTTTTCATGCTATAGATCACCATGTTTCCATTGTTCCATTCCTATTCAAACTCCAACGCAAGATAAGGATGAAACCTCATGATTTTTGAGAAGAAATTCCTAAGCTCCCCAATTTTCAGAATGCGCCATAAGGAGGGTTTATCCTTCAGGGTGTCATATCTCATGGGCTCGGTTCTTGAACGACCACCTCCCATGGTTTTAGTCGACTGAGATTGAAAATGCAAGAAACAATGGCCAAAATGAATCGTAAGAGCAACATTAATACAAATCCCACCATATATCTTGTACGTGTAAAGGGTCCTACTAACCATAAGTAAAAGGATGACATACCAACGAGGGATAATAGCCACCGTCACATCAATAGTTAATGTTCTTAATGAGATTAATAACATTGGTGTTATCATGTCCCCTCTCACATAATTTAAAATTACTACCTTTAGCCCCCAATTTGGAAAGATAATCCGCACATTTATTATCCTTTCTAGGGGTTTGAATTATTACATTTATCAAACCCTTTCAGAAAAATTTCTTCATTATCTTTAAGGATATTTCTTACAGTCAAATTATTAGTTGTATCCTTTCTCACAAATTACAAAGGGTTAAAATCTTATTTTGTACTGCTAACCAAAAAAACATGTTGATATTGGTGAGTAAATCCTTAATCAAAATTTTCCTCTACAAATCCTTTCAAGACAACATATGTTTAGACAATGAACATGTTTGCTCCAAGAACTGATATGTCAAGTGTTATATTTGAGCATTATAGTCATTGATCTCCATAAACGTATGTAGGAAAAGCATTTATGTGAAAATAATTGATCTAGGACATTTAACAGACATCAAATTATTTTAAAAACACTTTCAATATTTTTCATTGAAACAAAAATATATTATAATTAAAAACATAAAAGGTATTTTATAGTAAGTAACAAATCTATCAAATAAATACAGTTTTCATCCTCCAATATTTATAATTCAATTCCAGTTAAGGTAGATAGTCTTCATGTTTTTGACCTTGAGGAGTAAATCTTTAGTCCAATTTTTCCTCTAGAAATCATTTACAAAACAATATATGTTTTGAAAATGAATATGTTTTGTCCAATAACGGATATACCACGTGTTATACTTAAGCATTGTCATCATTGATCTCCATTAATGCATGTAAGCAAAGTTTTTTTGTGAAAACAATTCATCTAGGATGTTTAAAAGACATCAGAGTATTTTAGAAAGATGTTCAATATTTTTTCATTCAAACATCAACATATTATAAGTACAACATAAAATACATTTTGTAGTAATTAAAAACTCTATCAATCCTTCCAATAAGAATAACTTTTAACATCCACGATGATAGTCACTCTTCTGTTCAAGTAGTAACAAATTTAAAAAACAAGTTTCAAAATTCACTTCAATCCCAAACTATTATACCTTTTTTTGTTATATCATTTCAATCCTCCAACTAGGTGGAATTTCATTACGAGATTAACACTGGAGATACTAGCAGAAAATAAACTCAATATGTCTTGTTATCCTAAATTTACCCCAAGGTTATTTTGATAACTTGCACAATTTCTTTAGACTTGGAGAGGAAGAAATGGTGAAAACAATAAAATTGGATTCTGAAGGCACCCCTTTTCTTTTCTCTTACTCCCCTTTTCAAGAAAAATCTAACGAGTTAGCTAAAATTTGCAAAAATATGAAAAAGACCTATTTTAATGTATTGTGGCTCTAGAGGTTGTGGGTGGAACAACTACAGATTGAACTATGGTTCCTCATCCTTGACTTAGGTCAGAAATGCTAAAAAAATAATGAATTGTGGAAAATTTGGGTCCTGACATCCCTAGCAGCACAAGTTCCATCGAGATACGAGTTCCCTAAAATCCCAATTTTCATGATTTGTAAAGGATTTGGGATGGGTCCAATGTATTGTAGATAAGGTGGAGTTTGATGGCCCAAATATCCCAAGATATTTTGGATGTGGGTGCATGAAAAGGCTGAAATGGCTGCAAGCCTATCTGTTGCGGATAAGGCAGAAATTTGGGGCCCGCGCGGTCTAAGTAGTGCAGGGACATGATTTCCCTGAAAACCCAAAAGCACCACACATCAGATGAGGTAATGCCATGCAGGTATGGTGGAGGTCAACATCCCACCTGGCCTAATCAATGGTGGATTTTTGAAGATGAAAGAGTCTAGGATGGGTGACGCAGAGAAAATAGGCCCAAACAACACAAGTACCGTGGGGATGTGAGTTCCCCGTAGAGGTGAAATTGTTTCATATCAAGGAGACAGAGTACGTTGTGGTTAAGGTGTACTTCAATGGCCCAAACAGCCCTTGTACCCTATTGCCACGAGTTCCCCAAAAACCCGAAAAACCCGCAATACAAAGGAAAGTGGTTTAATGCAGATTATGAGAGGGCACATGGAACACCTCAACCCTGAACTTCAAACGGTCATAACTTTTGATCCGGAGCTCCGATTTTGACAAAATTAGACTTTTCATAAAGATATCGACATCCTATACCCCAAAAAAACTAGATTTATTATTTTTAATAGGTATAGGTGAGTGAAAACAAGATAAACATCTCTAGCTCCATAAATTAAATGCCCAGCCCTGTAAAGTGCAAGAAATGTCTAAAAACCCCAAAATCACTGCTCACACTTAGAAGAGCATAAATTTTGTAATTCTCAACGGATTTTTGCAATATTTCTCTTATTGGAATTTTGATTCTGAGACCAACACACAAGAATTAAGAAATGCATAAATTGATGAAGTTTTGATTATGATTTTAAGAAAAATGTGTCAGGTTTTGAACAGTGATTTTATTAGTGGTTGGAGAGGCATTTAATGAGCATGGGAATCCCTTCCTTCTATACTACAAGTTATGGGACACCTTGAGATTGTTTTTGCAGGTCGAAAATCACCAACCATACTCATTTATTATGACTTGAAACTAGTTGAAAATTGGATTTCAAGATTTACATCCCTTCTCTCTCTCTATCTCTTCTGTAATTCTATAAATTGAAATGTTGGGCTTATTGTGAGGGAGGATAGTTTGAGTAGAAAAACTCTGTCATTTTAGTTTTGTGAAGCCAATGTGTTATGGGCCTTTATAGTGAACTCTTTTTATGGTGATCCAGGCCTTTCCTTTGTAATAGTTTGCACTATGCATATTAATTAAGCAATATATTTAAGTTTGTGGATGTATCTTCCCTTGTTGAATTTGTTGCATTTCTCCTTGCCTCTCTAATGTTAATGAAAAATTTTGTGTCTACTCTATACTCTTGCAAGAACTTATTATTATTGTGTATGCATGGAAATTCGTTGTGAATGTTGTTCCTAGACTGTGGAGAACTATCATTACCCTCTATGATCTACATTTTGCTTCCATCTTCACACATTGGAAATTGTTCTCATTCCCTTCTTTTGGTGCATCACATCTGTTGTGTAGTTTTCCTTCATTTGCATGTTATTTCTCTCTCCCTGGTTTATTGGAAATTGTAGGATAGAGATAGTTAGTAGCTTCATTTCAATAGAGTTAGTTTACACTAAGATTAGAAAGAAGAACCAAATTTCTCTGGAGGTCTATCTCAAGTAGCAAGTCCCACAACTTGGAGATAGTACCCATGTTACCCAATCACACCGTGAGCTCAAGAACACACACATGTGCTAACCGGAGGGTGTTGTGATTCGGTAATAACATGTCTTTCTTTAGCTTGTTAAATGATAGTGACTCTTTAGATCAAAATATTATATTCTTCAAATACATTCAACTACTAAGCTCAAACTAGGTTGATTTAATTTTTTAAATCCCAGTGACCACTAAAATCAAAATAATATCTCAATTTATTTTTTCGAAACCTCAAAATAATAAGACCTCGAAGATCCAAATATTATGTTATGTCATAAGCTAGCGATCGCTAAGTTCAAAATATCATTAAGTAACTTGTTAAATGAAAGTGACCACTACGCTCGAAGTAATATAAACAATCAACTTCCGACTGTACATACAACAAAAAAATATTGATTCAAGTTAATATATATATACCCACACCAGCTTGAAGTCACATAAGGGTTCAATACAAGAAGAAATTTTAACATCCACAAGGCTAGTTAAAAGATGGAAAAACATTTTATTCTTGTCATGTACTTGTAATTGTACCTATAATTGTGAATGTAATTGTACTTGTAAGATAACACAAACCCAATAAGAATATTATTCTTGCCACATATATGTAATTGTATATACATTTAAATTTATCTTGGTCTGAACTAAACACGCTGCTCTCCATTGAAAAAATTAGACCTCGAGATTGAGAGGACTCGTGGGGATGCATTTTTTTTTGAGACAACATCGTCTCCATCTCATTCCAGTCAAACAATGTTTTTTGAAATCACCTCACCAAATCTCACAAAAAAATTCCCATCAAAATTGTTGTGTGCTCCCTGTAACATCTTTGTGCTTACCCACTTCATTTCCATGTGTAGGATGAATAACCTTGGAGAACCTAAATGTAACAAATAGATGTGTCAATAAAGAAATTCTAATAAGATATTTCTTTATGATTTGTTGTCTGATAATTTATAAAGTATGTAATCATGTCTAGAAATGTTAGTTATTTCATCTGGCTTAATTTTCTTTGCAAATTCTTCCTTTATAATATATATTAACTAAATACATCTAATATCACTAACATTCAAACTTTCAACCTCCACTAAATGCAGTAATTGCAAGAACATTAACTAATTAATGTTGTGGTTGGTTGAACATTGACTAAGATTAAAATTTGTTAGGTTATGTTGAGGCATAACCTCTTTTGGTGGTGGCAAAAGGATATGACATTTGTGGTTTTTTTGGGCATTTATGAAATTCATAGATTGTGTTCATTTGATGGGAGGGACCAATTAATGACTATTACTAATTACGTTAAGTTTCAATTAGAAATATTGGAAAAGCATGTTGAAGATTGGAATGAAGGTGCTTGACATCTTTATTTAAACATCATCTATATCAGGCCTTTGGAAATCACTTTCGTAATAGCCTTGTTCACTATGGGTGGCACCATCAAACTCATTGAACCTTCTTCATGTGAAGAGATCAAGGATGAACCTATAGTAAGGAATATTTTACATGATGGTGGTGTTACGTCATTTATGGAAAGATTGTCTAGTCACTCTTTTCGAGTCACCAACAGTTTACTGGCAACCTGGAAGAAAGAAAGAGTCAAAGTGGGCAAGACAAAAAAATTTATTTTGACAAAGTCCATTGTGGCTGCGACGGGGCTCCCCGCGAAGGGAGACATTTATTTTAAACACTCGCTTCAGGAGGAGATGGATGATTTCCTATATCCTGGTGAAAATCTGACAATGTATCATTCAGGATATGAACGGGACTCACTTCTATAACCTTAGGATAGGGTTACTGAGTAATTGAGGAGGTACTTCACGTTGCACCGATGCTACAAATTCATATATGGACCTCATATTTTTATTCTTGTGCATCTTTGACATGATCGAAAGGTAAAATTTATGGATTTTGTATTTCAATCACTTGACAGGTTCCTTAAAATGGCTAGAGAAGATGAAGGTCCTTTCCTACACTAAGGCTTTTTGTATTTTCACTTTAAAATGGTAGCTTCATAAAAACAAATCTCACGCTTCCCCTCTAAGCGATAAAATCAACATCGTTTCCCCCCTCCTCTTCTGCAACCATCTCCCATCGTCGTCATCATTACCTTTGTCTCCCTTTTAACATCGATTTGGACATCATGATCATTAGGCAAAGCAATCGATTCATCTCCCCCATTCTTTCACTTATGGGTCTCCCTCATCTTCTTTGGTGGCTTACAACCCTTCAGACACCTCGGAGCACTCTCCTAAGGTCTCTGAACCACCTTCGGACCCGACATCGATTTCCTCTCTACCATTTTTTTATGTTTCCTGTATCTTCTCCTCTTGTCTCCACAGACATTGTAATGGCTACAACTGACTCAACTCACATGATTGTTACGAAAAAAGATATAAAATATGTAGAATAATCTCTTACAAAATCGCAACAGTAGAAACTAATATGCAAAGAATATTACAGATCTCAAATAAAAGTGCATAATAAATAACACAACACAGAAAGACAAGATTTAACGTGGTTCACCCAATTTGGGCTACGTCCACCAAGAATTGCTTGCTTAAATTTTATTACAAGCCTCCACTCTCTCAATACAATACCCAGATCTATTTGGAGCTATGCTCAACAAACTCTACAGAATAATGGGAAGGAGTGAAGGTGATTTGTGAAAGAGCACGTGATATTATGACTCCGAATAAGAAAGTAGGAAGTTTACATCAGCTTCACTAATTTTTTTTGTTTCACGTCGGGTTCACCAATTTCGTACGTCGAAAAAGTGACAAGCGAGCATGGGAATCTACAAGTAACTCTTTCGCGTACCCGACCTCCCGAGGTCATGCCAAGATAGCCGGTGGGGATGGAATATGCATGGGATGCAGACAAACTAGTTAGGCAGTCTAATGTCTTCGACACGCACTAATGGAGTTTGCGAATCTAAGGCGAAGAAAGCCCTTCTAACTTGGACTGGTATGATAGATCGATCAGCAAGGATGACTGCTCGAAGGCTCCAATCAATATCGAGCTCTGGCGTGATTCGATCTATGGGTTGTGGAATACATGGAAAATGACCTGGGATAGTTTCGTGTACGTCTCCAGACAAGGTCATATGGTGGATGGTGGAAACAATTGACTCTACGGATGATTCTCTGGCCTAGTCCAAAATTCTCTAGCTTTGTTAGCCGCTATATCTAGTAAGGACAATTGTTCAATGATGATGGGTGGAAGTGGAGTGGATTGGAATACTAGTGTGCGTAGGCAAATGTTTATATCTGATTGGCTTATGGATTCGTTAGGCTGTGGGACTTGTGGGTCACAACTGTAGACTCTTGGTTGTTGCGGTTCTGTTATGGTCATATACGAAATCAAGTCCTGATTCCTAGTATCCAGTAATCATATGCTTTCTCAGCTTCTATGTTTAGGACCAGCAACTGCGTGATTTTCTCAGAATATCTCACAGGTGTTCGTGTAACCTGGATCCTTAGACTAGTATCTATGTCTGTGAGAGTGTCTCCTGCACCTGGCTGTGGGACCAACGGATCACAACCAAAGGTTTGTTCTCTTTCAAACCCTTCTACAGTCATGTGAATTTTTATCTAGGGTAATCTGTAATTCGGTTGATTTGACCAAAACGTGTATGCTTGGTTGTCTTCTATGTTTAACCCTCTCAACTGAGAACTGATCAGTTGTAAATCTGTTGTTGTTTAGAATACTTGTATTCTGAGGTTTTGGTCCATGTCAACTATTGCTGTGACGAGGTTTGGTTTAGGCACGATTGGCTCAAATATGTATTTCCTGGGCTCCTGAGGTCCCGTGATTGTCATACAAAGTGAAATTTAAAATCTAACTGTAATAAAGCACATTCTAACTACGTGAAATAAAACTAAAACATATATAACTTCTATTTTTGCATTTAACTTTTTAAGAGTTTAAGGAAAGCAGCTATTTTAAACGTATCTAGAAATAACAACTTAAAACAAACAAAATAACCGAGTGTAGTTATTTGTCTGTGCAATTTGTAGATTTATTCTAAATAATGCAATAACTTTCCTAATCTATTTGCAAGATTCTCGATCCTACCTCAGAAGTGAGGAGTGAATCATAGTTTATCAGAAACTATCAATCCTCACAGCTTCCCTGGCAATATCAAGAATGGAAATTACTGAAATGAAACAATTAACTACCTTATTTGATATGATTCTAACTAGAACTTTGAAAGTTAAAACCTGGATTATGCAGAACAGTGGCGAATCCTGATGGTGTGTGTGATCTTGTCCCCTCAGTGTGATCTCCTTGTTCTTTCATGTTCACATAGATCTAGAAAAGCGTGTAATGCCAGCATCGACAGAAATAGATATTGGGACAAGGACAGCTCAGAATACAGACTGAAAAATGCGAGTAGGAGAGGGATAGCACAAGAGTACAGAGCTTGGCTTATACAATTCCTAGCGGGATTTTATTGCGAGTCATGCAACCTAAAGCGACTAGAACCTGAAACTACCCTATTTGAAGAGCAAAACCTGCAACTTTAATGGATTCCTAAGCTATTCTACTCCAATCGAATGGATAAAACAACAACACTGTTTGCACAAGCTGGATATGTGGCTTACCAACAGCTGGATAATGCTAAATAAGCATGCAAAGAATTAAAACTATGGCTCTAAACAAAACAAAAGACTGAACTATGAAAATGAGAGCTTGAAAGTGAATGAGGGGCAGACCTGGAAGACAGCAATTGCACAAGGTGGATATGTGGCTTACCAACAGCTGCACAATACTAACTAAGCCTGCAAATTAACTGAAACTATGGCCTCTAAGCAAAACGATAAACTGAACTATGGAAAAAATGAGGATGAGAGCAAAAGATCAGACCCTTTGCTTGTGCACAAACCATTTATATATAGCTTTCATTCACCCAAAGATCAAAACCAAACTGAACTCTAAAAACCATAAACAATGGCCAAACACTATTCCAAGGGACCAAAAACATAAATGCATGCCCAAGTCGGCAAGGAAAGCTGGTGAAACGTTGATCTTTTACGTGATTCACGTCAAAACGCTTTCTATAAAACGCGTGTAGGACCGTCACTCTGAGCAGGGCGGCGGTTACAGGACCACCGCCCTGATCAGTGTGGCAGTCACGAGACTGTTGCCCTGCAGGGCGGCGGTTTCGTCACTGAAGATCAAAAGGTTAAGAAAAGAGGGAAAGAGGGGAAAACAAAGGACACGGGGGCTAAGCGGGGCATGTGGGATGTTAACGCATACTCCGAGGGCTTTTCCGGATCCTGAACACCTTGCGAGGAGACCTGTATCATCATTGGGGCACTTTCCTTGTTGCATCATCAATAAAAGTAACATAATAACTTGAGCCCCCAAGAGATGATACCTGAGCCAACCCCCACACATCAGAATGTACCATCTCTAACTTACTCTCTTTCTTCATAGGTCTAACCTTGAGAAACATTACTCGCTTTTGTTTCCCATAGATGCAGTTCTCACATAAATCCAAACATGTTTCTGTATATCCAAGAAAATTCTTCTTTATGATGTCCATGCCCTTATGGCTCATATGACTGAGCCTATAGTGCCATAATGTTGTATCTACATCTGAAGCCACAAGATTACAATCATTAGTACTATCAGTGGTTAAATACAAGGTTCTAACCTTCTTACCTCTTGCCACCACAAGAGTACCCTTGGTAACCTTCCAAGAGTCAGCTGTAAATATCACAGTACAACCATCACTTCCCAATTTCCCCGCCGATATCAAATTTCTCCTTAATGTAGGCACATGTCTGACATCCTTCAATAGCCATGTATTCCCATTCTACATCTTAACCTAAACAGAACCTTTTCCAACTATACTACAAGGCTTATCATCACCAAGAAAAACATGCCCAAAATCCCCTTGAACATAATCAACAAAATAATTCCTATGTGGAGTAGCATGAAAAGAAGCCCCTGAATCTAAAACCCAAGATTCAGTAATATTATGCAAAGAAAGAATCAAAGCATCTTGGCATACATTACCCGATGCCACATTTTCCTCCTTTTTTTCTTCCTGTTGTTTCTTATTGTCCTGAAGCTCCCAACAGTCCTTTGCATGCCCACACTTTCTACAGTGCCAGCATACTATCTTGCTTTTGGATTTTGACCTTGCCCGATCCTTTGATTTTCCAAGGTTTCCTCTATTCTTTTGTCTCCCTCTAGTTTCCAATGTCAAAGCATTCCTTGAAGTAGAAGATTCACCAGAGTGTTATCTTCGCTTTTCCTCGCCTAGAATCACCCCTACAACATCCTCAAACTTCAACTTTGAGTTAGCAGGAACCGAGTTTCTTACCACCATTACCAGGCTATTCCAACTCTCATGTAAAGAGCATAGAACTAATAAATCCCTAACTTATTCATCAAATTCTATTGTAACCGAAGCTATCATATTTATAACCGTATTAAAATCATTTAGATGATCTGCTACTGAACCATTCTCAGACATCTTCATATTAAACAACTTTTTCATTAAAAATATCTTATTAGAGGTAGAGGGTTTTTCATACAACTTCCCTAATGCATCCATTAGTTATTTTGTAGTCTTTTCCTTTGAAACATTAAATAATACCAAATATGCAAGACACAGATGGATCATTCCAAGTGCCTTCCGATCCAAAAAATCTCATTCTGCATTTGTCATACTTGAGGGTTTGTTCACCTTCTCAGACAACAGAGTATAAAGATCCTTCTGATAAAGGTAATCTTCCATCTGCATCTTCTAAAGAATGAAATTCTACCCATTGAATTTATCAACCCTAGATCTTTCATCATCTACCATAGCTCCCACTCAAGCTAAAAACTTTCCCTGTGATTCAAAACTTCAACAAACCAAACCAGGCTCTGATACCAATTGTTAGGAAATAAGAGATAAAATATGCGGAAGAATCTCTTATAGAATTGCAACAGTAGAAACTAATATGTAGAGAATATTATAGATCTCAAATAAAAGTGTAGAATAAATAACACAACACAGAGAGACAATATTTAACGTGGTTCACCCAATTTGGGCTACGTCCACTAAGAATCACTTGCTCATATTTTATTACAAGCCTCCACTCTCTCAATATAATACCCAGATCTATTTGGAGCTATGCTCAACAAACTCTATAGAATTCACACCCAAATTCAAAGCACATCTGCAATACATTTACTTGTTTATCTATCATATGCATAAGACCATATAAATAGACAACTGCTTAACTAGCTTGATACAAAACCATGGGTATCAAAACAACGTGCAAAAAACCGTGGGTATCAAAACAATGGGTACTGAAAAACCGTGGGCCCAAAAATAGCCCATAACGATTACCCATTACCCATGGGTTAATAAACCACCCATGAAAATTTGCTTCAGGGGCTTCACCCTCGAACCCCCTTAACCCGCTCACTGGCGAGAAAGACCGCCGTAAAAATACCTAAGTGTAACACATAGAAGGTGTACCACACTCTTACATGAAATTAGGCTCCACAAACATAACAATGATCAAAGAAGCATGTGCAGTTGACCTCCCACATTTTTCACATGGAAGTTAGCATGGACTCAAAAACTCCATATGTGTTGTGGGATATGTCCTCAATTTACCCTGATTCTGCTCTATCATAGAAAATGGGCTCCCCCACTGTAGCTTCGGAACACAAGGAGCATTTAGAGAAGATCTCTCTAGATGTGCACAAGGGCATTGAAGATTATGTTACACTCAGTGTCTACTATCAAAGAATGGAAAAGCCACATGGACATGACCTGGATGAAAATCAACGAAGACTTCCTAGAACACATTAAGTTAGTGGACGTGTTGGTTTAAAGAATTCCTTCTACCGATGTTAAGGATGAAGCAAATACTATCATGAATATCAATCAAATGTAATTTAGCATTGTCCGGTTTGGGACTTTTTGGTTTTTTGTTGCATACATAATTGTTCTCTTCTTGTTTCACTATAATATCTGACCATGAGGGATTTTTTGTGCAAGTATGTGGGTCATTTGGGAAAACCCACTTTTACTCTAATTCCAAATAGTTTTATGCTTTGGCATATTGTAGTCGCAGCTAAGCTCCTAATATCTTAATGAGTTTTCTTACATCCTTAAGATCTCTATTCTCCAAAGTTTATGTCTTGGTATAACCTGTCGGCTTTTGAGATCACAGTATCCTAATTTATTTTGATAAAACCTGGAAACCACCAAGCTCCAAAAAATTATGGTTTGGCATAACATACCATTGTCTAATATCAAAATATATAATTCTCTTACTAGTTAGGTGCTAGTGAAAACTAAAATCTGAATATTATATTGTGGGTTTAGCACCAAAAAATGTATGAATATATGCCTCTAGTTTGTTAGATGTTGTAAAATATCTTAATTATGAATTATTAAACCCTAGTGATGAATTCACCAAATAACATGTTGTGGAAAAACCTAGCGGCTATGAAGATCAAAATAATATATTGTTTAAGTACCTAACGGTTGCTAAGCTCAAACTATGTTGATTCAAATTTTCTAAATCCCATTCACAATTAAGATCCACATATTATGTTTTGGTGTAACCCATTAGCAGCCAAGCTAATAATATCTTATTTATTTTTTTCAAACCTAGTGAGCGCTAAACACCAAATATTATGTTGTGTCACAATCTATCAGATGCTAAGCTCAAAATATCATTCACTAACATGTTAAATGATAGCAACCACTATGCTTGAAATAATATATTATGGAAGTACCTATTCTCCACTTAGTTCAAAATATATTAATTTAATTTGTTTAATCCTGTCTATCGTAACCTCCATATATTATGTCAGTGATTAAACAGTTCAAAATATCTTCCTGTAATTTGTTAACTGCTGTAAAATATCATAACTATGAATTATAGAACCCTAGTGAATTCAATCTCCAAATAATATGTTGTGACATAAGCTACCAGTTATTAAGCTCAAAGTATTTGAAATCACTGGTATTCTCCAAATATTATGTGGTGGCATAACCTAACGGGCACTAAGCTTGATATATCTTAATTCCAAATCTTAAATGCATACAAAAAATTCAAATAATTTATATTGGTCTTGATCGCTATAAAGATCTCCAAATTCAATGTCTCTCTTTTGTTGTTAAATACTATTGATTTTTTAGCTCAAAATACTTATGTTCTTAAGTTCTTAATTTATTTTTTTCAAACCTAGAAGACTACTAAGATCATAATATTATGTTATGGCATAACCTAGTGCCCACTAAGTTGAAAATATCTTAATTTAATTTATCAAATCTTAACTACTGATAGGATGCAAAGATTGTGTGGTGGGATAAACTTGTGGGTACTATGCTATAAATATATTAATTTGAAATCTTAAAATCATAGAATAAATTCTACTAATTTATACAGATCTTGATTACTATAAATTTCTCCAAAGTTAATGTGGTTGATTAACTTAGAGGATCGAAAATCTCAAAACAACTTACTTTAATTTGTTTAAACATAACGAATTATAAGATTTTATTTAAAAATTTGTTATATTATTATGAGGAGTAACCTTTTTGGCATGGGGGGTGACAAGAGGATATGACATTTGCGGCTTTAATGGTCATTTATGACATTGATAGATTACATTTGTGCGATAGGACGGAATTGATTAATGGGTAATACACATGCAAGATGTAAGATGACATTGGGCATTTAATATTTTTAATGGGAAGGATTATATTTATGATTAAGGATATGTAATTAATGATCTTTAATATTGTAAAACTTACCTCCTTTCATGTGTTGTGCACTAGTGGATTTATATCGTCTGGGATGGTTGGACATTTCACGCCCCCTTTTGTCTTTTCATTTTTGGTCGTTATGTTTCCTATCTCTCTGCGATGGTGAAATGGGTGTTGGTGGTTTCTTAGGTAGTATGGGGTGTGGTCCTAGCAAGGAGAGGCAGAGAGCTATGATAGGAAAGGACATTGGGGAATCGTTTACTTCTTGGATGGACGAGAAAGTATCACAACACAGTTATGCATGAAGTGGCTCAATAAGGTATAGTCGGTCAGGTAATAGATTTGAAGAAGAAGATGATGGCAATATTTGTGAGAGCGTGTGTAAGATAATGAGAAGTTAGAAGAGCATCTAGTCAGCCTTCAGTATCATGTCCATGCCTTGACATAGGGGATGCAGGTGATTACGGGAGGTTTGGAAGTAGTTGCATAAAATCAAGGTATAGAACTCCCTATTGACGCTAAAGTGAAAATTTCATAATGTTGTGTCGATTCATCCTCGTCCTCTTATCAAAGTAAAGGTGACATAAATTTTGAGATCATCGACAAGGTGGAGCCGAGAAGCTGAATGGCCTAATTATTCCTGGATGCATTTATCTTTTCCATGTCTTTTATTAAGTAGGCCAGGATGGTTGTCTGTATAATGAAGTGTATAGATATAGGAAGTATTTGTGGGTGAAGGAAGCTAATAGTAGCTCTTCCACAGATTTTGGCATATATTTAGTTGCTATAGTAACTCCCTTCATTGGAAGTCCAATGCTGTAAATGACTTATCATGGAGTGGTTCCTCATGTGCTTTTTTTTTAAGACTTCATCCTCAAAATATCTCTAGTTTAAAATCTTAAGATCATAATGGGAATGTGGAACTAATTTGATATCTATCATCTTTGCGATACATATAATGTTTGTGAGCCATATATGCTAGCAACATTGAATACCCAAATACTATGGTCCTAGCATAACCTAGTGGGCACTAAGCTCTTCATACCTAAATTTAGTTTTCAAATCCTAACTACCACTAGGTTCCAATGATTGTGTGGTAATATAACCTAACGGGCACTAAGCTCGAAATATCTTAGATTTAGGAAGTCTTAAAATCATACGATAAATTCAAGGTGATTTATACACATCTTTTTTGCATCTTCTTTACGATACATATCATGTTACTGCGATATATAAGTCCTAGCAAATTGTAATACCCAAATAATATGTTGTTGAATAACCTAGCCTCCGCTAATCTCTTAATACCTGGATTTAGTTTATTATATCCTAATGGATTGCTAGGTTCCTCATGTACTTATGTGGTACCATAACCTAGTAGGTGCTAAGCTCAAAATATCTTAATTTAAAATATTAAAATCATACGATAAATTCAACTAATTTAAACACATCTTGTTTGTATCTTCTTTACGATACATAACCAAGCAGATTGAATACCCAAATACTATGTTGTGGCATAACCTAGCTACTGCTAAGTTCTTAATACGTCAATTTATTTTTTAAATCCTAACTACTGCTAGGTTCCAATGATTATGTGGTAGCATAACCTAGTGGGCACTAAGCTCAAAATATCTTGATTTAAAATCTTAAAATCATTCGATAAATTCAAATAATTTAAACACATCTTGTTTGCATCTTCTTTGTGATACATATCATGTTTATGATACGTAACCTAGTGAATTGAATACCCAAATACTATGTTGTGGCATAACCTAGTGATCATTAATCTCTTAATACCTCAATTTAGTTTTTAAATCCTAAATACCGCTAGTTTCCAATGATTATGTGGTAGCATAACCTAGCGGGCGCTAAGCTCAAAATATCTTTATTTAAAATATTAAAATCATATGATAAATTAAAATAATTTAAATACATATTCTTTGCGATACATATCATGTTTTCGATACATAACCTAGCAAATTAAATACCCAAATAATATTTTGTGGCGTAACTTAGCGGCTGCTAATCTCTTAGTACTTGTATTCACTAACATTGTATTATTATGTTCTGGTATAACATACCCACCGCTATGCTTATAATATATCTAAATTTCTTTTACTAAATCGTAGAGACTTATAAGCTCCAAATATTATATTGTTTTATAAGCTAGCAGACACTAAGCTCAAAATATAATTGGGTAAATGGATAGATTATAGCACCCACTAATCTCAAAATATTATAGTATAAGTACCTAGCGCCTGCTTAGATCAAAATATTTTAATTTAATTTGGTTAATCCAACCCACTTTAAGGTCTTAATGTTATATCTTGGGCTAACCTATAGGACGAGAGACCTTAAAGATTTACTTCAATTTTTTTAGATACATCGTGATATACTCGATGAAGCCTAGTGGTCGCTAAGCTATTCTTAAAAGTAAATATATTATTTTTATAATGTAGTTGTGTTATGAATTTAATTATTTGTCTTTGCGTATTTAACACGAGACAAATAACAAAGTGATTGCTTGACCCAAAAAAGTGTGTTTCCTATAACAAAATCCACTTATCCTTGAGTCCGCAAAGGTAAACGAAGACTGCATCCCAATAAAAATTATAGCCTAGTGGTCGCTAGAGTAGTCAACATTTTTCATGTAGATTGTATTCAAAAATGATTTTATATAAATGGTAAAAAAGAAATCTGGAATTTATATAATAGTATATGTAATCACTTGGACTCATTTTACCCTAGCAATCGCTAAGCTGTCCTTAAAGGAAAATATATCATGTTCATAATGAAGTTATGTACGTTTAAAATCATGTTTTTCATGTGTTAGACAACTATACATCTAGAATTCTATATTTCTTATGAGATTTTGGCAGAATATTTTTACATTTAGGACAAGAAGAAAAACTAGGTTTAATGACCAAGAAGTTATACTACAATTTTTAAAATACAATGCGATCTACTCATTGCACCCTAACGGCTGCTAAGATTTTCCTAAAGGCAAATATATCGTGTTCATAATGAAGTTATGTTATAAATCTAACTTCTTAATATTTTATAGAAATCATATTGAAAAGCAATAAAAGAAAACAAATAAATATGATGTTTATATAATGGATACATAAATATATGTGTAAAATCATATCTTTAATATGTTATATAGGTATACATATAGTTTTATCTACTTCTTCCAAGATTTTGATAGAATTATTTTACATTTATGAAAAAATATAGAAACTCATAATTCTCACTGAGAATCTATAAAACAATTTTTTACATAAGATGGCATCTACTCATTGCATCATAGCGGTTGCTAATCTATTCTTAAAGGTAAATATATCATGTTCATAACGAAGTTGTTTTATAAATCTGTTAGGAAATAAGAGATAAAATATGCGGAATAATCCCTTTCAGAATCGCAACAGTAGAAAACTAATATGCAGAAATTATTACAGATCTTAAATAAAATTGCAGAATAAAATAACACAACACAAAGAGACAATATTTAACGTGGTTCACCCAATTTGGGCTACGTCCACTGAGAATCATTTGCTTAGATTTTATTACAAGCCTCCACTCTCTCAATATAATACCCAGATCCGTTTGGAGCTATGCTCAACAAACTCAATAGAACTCACACCCAAATTCAAAACACATCTGCAATACATTTGCTTTTACTTCTATCATATGCATAAGACCATATAAATAGACAACTGCTTAATTCATTTTACAAAACCATGGGTATCAAAACAATGGAGAAAAACGAAACTGTCCCATAAACCTATGGGTAACCAAAGAGGCGGTTTTACAAAACAATGGGTACCAAAAAAACATGGGCCCAAAAATAGCCCATAACGGTTACCCATTACCCATGGGTTAATAAACCACCCATGAAAATTTGCTTCGGGGGCTTTGCCCCCAAACCCCCCCGACCCGCTCACCAGCGAGCGGGACCACTGTAAAAATACCCGAGTGTAACACATAGAAGGTGTACCACATTCTAACATGCAAATAGGCTCCACAAACATAACAAAATCTAAATTGTTAATCTTTTCAAATATAACAGCTGATAAAGAACAAAAGTGATCTCTATGACCAAAAAACACTATGGTGCATATATAAAAACAACTGATCTGCGAGGGGCCAAGCAAAAGGAATGCTTTTTCTAAATAAGAAATATAGCCTAGTAGACATTAGGGTAGACAACTTTCCCTATGGTAGATTTTATTCATAGAAAATAAATCATATTGAAAAGATACAAATGATAACAAATAAATCTGGAATTTATATAATGGATACATAAATATACTTGTAGAAACCTATATGTAATTCAAAATATAATTGGGGTTTCATAAATAGGTTGTCGAAACAACCAATTATATTGTGGAAGCCTCAAAGATATGTTAATTTTTGGCATAGATTAACAGGCTCAAAAGGAAGAATATATTAATTATAAAATGCATAGTGATTAAAATTAGATTTAATAATATTATTGCATATATAATGTGTTTAACTTCCAATGTACATAACATAAAAATGATGAAGATACAACATTTGGTTAATTCTACATGGAAACACTTATATAATTGGAAATAATTATCATACAATTGAATTCGTAATATAGTTTAATAGTTTTTAATTAATTTTTTAACCTCATATATTTTCCTAAAATATCTAAGCGGTGACCATGTAAAAAATGAAAAATACATTAATTAGCAACGTTTGCTTGCATCATCTTAATGAACAACATTAAACTATTTTTGGTTCTCCCGAATAAAATAAAATTAAAAAAAAGGTGATTGTGCCAGAAGCTATCATTATCTAAAAAACAATCACAGGAACGAGAAGGAAAAATCAAAACGAAAATAGTCAAAGAGAGACATAGAATGGCGGAAATAGGAAAGCATTAAACAAAGATAGATACTAGAGCCAAAAAGCGATTAAAATTTCTCTCGTTAATGCACAAAAAAGTGAGTTTTCATGAAGAACAAGGTAGTTTGGCATGGAGATCAAAATTAACTAGAAAGCAAGGCTTGACTACGGAGCACGATTCAGTTAGGACAAAGCATAGCTTGTGCGGATCACAATTGGACTGCTGTGCAAAACATAGGAACCAGTCGACTATAGAGAAACTAATAGATCCCGTGGTAAAAAAAGGTACACCTTTACTATAAATACTTGGTTTAGTAATATCTAGGATTATTTCATGTTTTATGTTGTCTTTGAATCCTCCATCTGCTACCTCAATCAAATAATCTGTGTGATTCTTTTTGTAACCTCTATTGTTATCCTCCTTCGTGTGCATCCTTTTTATGCTTCTTTTGTGTGCCTTCTCTGCAAACAAGATTATATTCGCATGCAAAAAACTAAGAATCCAACACTCATCCTTGCATTCTATAGCCTACGCGTATTTTTATTTTATTTTGAAGACATACTTTTTTGATGGACCGAAAAAATTGGAAACCATACTCATTTAGCACATTCCATGAAAGAAAATTCAAAAATAGAAAAAAAGTGGGATATGAAAATTTGAAATTTTCACTTTCCCCCTCTAAAAGCAAAAGGGCGAGCTATTGAAATTTCAAATATCCAAAAATGCTGGGAAATTCCCCCTATTTTAATTTTTCCATGGTTTAATAATAAAAAAATAAACATTTGTCATTTTATATAGCCTATAATAATATAAACATAATAACAAATATATTATACAACATATATTAAAACAACCATAGAAAAAATATATATTATAATAAAATAGAAGAAATAAATCCTAAACATAGTTTTAAAGTTTATTAGAATAATATACAGACATTTTCATTCCATTCTTTATCAAAATCGATTTCTAAAATGTTAGATATAGTGTTCCCTAATTTAAATTAATTATCCAATTAAAATGTGCCACGTGGCAAGTTCGAACAAGCTATTTAGGATACATAATAAGGCTAGTGATCCAAGACTATACAGATAGTGTTACTGTATGGCTATTTTCAAAATAAGAAACATTTGAGCCTAGATTCTGATATGTTGTTTCTGTCAACAAGTTAAGGATCATGGTGGATGTTAAGCATTTTATTTATTAATAAACGATGTGAAAGATGTCTTGAAAACCATGTATCTTATGGAAATTGCATAAAAATCCTAGCAATCCACAACTTTACAAACAATGTTTAAAATGAGAAGAGGTAAAGGTAGGAGCCTAGCGGCCACTAAGCTAAACCATGATTTATTATTTTATGGATATTTTCAAAATAAGAAAGGTTTGAGCCTAGGCTCTGATATGTCTTTTTTGTCAATAAGTTAAGGAGCATAACGGGTGCTAAGCATTTTCTTTGTTAAGAAATGATGTGAAATATGTCTTGAAATCCATGTATCTTATAGCAACTACATACAAAGCCTAACAATCCACAACATTATAGATAGTGTTTAAAATGAGAAGAGGTAAAGGTAGGAGCGGTTGCTAAGCTAAACCATAATTTATTATTTTATGGCTAATTTCTAAATAAGAAACTTTTGAGCCTAGGGTCTGATATGTCATTTCTGTCAATAAGTAAAGGAGCTTAGCGGGCGCGAAGAATTTTCTTTGATAGGAAATGATGTGAAGTATGAGTTGAAAACCATGTATCTCATTAGAACTACATCCCAAGGCTAGGGATCTAAAACTGTAAAGATAGTGTTTAAAATGAGAAGAGGTAAAGGTAGGAGCCTAGTGGCCTCTAAGCTATACCATGATTTATTATTTTATGGCTACTTTTAAAATAAGAAACTTTTGAGCATAGGGTCTGATATGTCATTTCTGTCAATAAGTAAAGGAGTTTAGATGGCACTAAGCATTTTATTTGATAGGAAATTATGTGAAGTATGAGTTGAAAACCATGTATCTCATTGGAAATACATATGAAGGCTAGGGATCCAAAACTGTAAAGGTAGTGCTTAAAATGAGATGTTGTAAAGGTAGGATCCTAGCGGTCGCTAAGCTATACCATGATTTGTTATTTTATGGCTATTTTCAAAATAAGAAACTTTTAAGACTAGGGTCTGATATGTCATTTCTATCAATAAGTAAAGGATTTTAGCAGTCACTAAGCATTTTCTTTGATACTAATGATGTAAAACATGAGTTGAAAACCATTGATCTTATGGGAACTACATATTAAGGTTAGCGATCCAAAACTGTAAAGATAGTGTTTATATTGATAAGAGGTAAAGGTAGGAGCCTTATGGAATCTAAACTATACCATGGGTTGTTATTTTATGGCTATTTTCAAAAATAAGAAACTTTTGCGTCTATGGGAAACACATAATATGTCTATATCCATTTAGAGGGTATGTAATGCAACACTTTCTCTCTTCCACACATAGCCTAGTAAATATGGTAAAATTAAAATAAATGGATAACATTATCATTCAAAAACGGTGCACATACTGTTGAAATAAAAAACAGTTGATCCTATTGATCGTTTTGGCATTCCATTCAATATGTACAAAAGATTAACGATCACTAAGCTAGGTCATGAATTATTATTTTAGCACAAATTTCAATAAAAGAAACTATTGAAAATAGCGTCTGCTATGCCGTTACTTTCAATAAGTAATGAAACTAAGCGTTAGGTAAACAATTTTTTCGATACGCAACATTGTGAATTATATGTTACAAAAAATATATTTTATGGAGAATACACATGGATTGGTCCCTATCGATTATTTGTAGTGTATCACTTGTTTTTGCCATGAATAGTCTATCGAATATGATAGAATTATAATCAATGAAAATCACTAGCAAGCCAAAAGTGTATAGAAAATGATTACAATGAATATAAAATGGTAGAACCCTAGCTTCCACTAAGCTAGGTCATGATTTGTTATTTTATCACTATTTTTAAATTCTTAGTGCTTTTTACCCTTAATGGATACAACGTATCGAACAGTAAATGTTTGTAGCCTAAGAATACTAGCACTCTTAATGCGTTAACATGAGTTCAAATAATTTGGAACAAATTTATTTAGTTAGTATTGTAAATCTAACTTATAGTCAGAGTAAGAGAGAAAAAAACCCTTGTTTTTGTGGTACTAAAAAAACATTGTTAATAATCAAATATGTTCTCAAATAGGTATAAACCACCATGACCTTATAGAGAGCACTATTTCCATGAAAATGGCTATTGTGAAGAGGGCCATACTTATGCTTAGGAAAAGTGTAATCCTTCCCATTTGTTTTTGATAGCTTGTTGTGGAATTTCCCACCAAGCGCTATGCTTAAAATATCGTACTTAGACTAGTTATAGGCATTTAAACACAATGAATAAAGTATGTCTGATGTACATATATTTCACATTGTCTTATATAACAAAAAATGATGAGCTATAAATAACTCCATTAATGTGATTTGTTTCTCAAATAATATCCTCAAAATATCAAACATTAGATCTTCCGACTGCTATCCTTTAAACATGTTCATTGGTCTTGTTATAGGCATCTAATCCTCACTACTACAATATGACCGATATACACATAAATCACATCGTCTTCTAAAACAAAAAATCCCAAGCTACTGTAAACTCTCTTCAAAATACCAAAAATTAAATCTTAATATCCTCTACGGTTTATCATTAAAATGGTGTAAATGGCTTAAAAAATGTTTTAGGTTGTTCTTTTATATCTTGACTAGAAGTCTATCTGCCACTAAAGTGTGTATTTTTTAGCCTTCCTATCATGCCATCTATATAATGTTATAGCTTGTCTTGCTCATATGTATTACTTTCAAAATGTGCAAATAGTTTCGTATCTTTCAATGCATCATAATTTGATTTTAGACTTTAAGAAAAATTCTGTTATTATTGATTTTATCCACAAAATATGAATTATTGTAACCAGTTGAATGATACATAAGATGTCCTATCAAATCCTAGCTATCGTTAACCATTAAGTTAATTACTCTGTTATGATACATAATAAATAACTTAGAGGTTGGTGTCTGATAGGGTAGTATTTAAATTCCTTAACATACAATGCGAGAAAAACACTTTAAAGTTCAGAAATGACCAATTAATTAATGTAGTTTACTCTAAATATAGATAAAATGTCTTCCATTGTTCGCGCTCTACTCAAAACAATTCCATTCATCGTAAGAGGTATTTGTTGGAAGAAAAGAGACAAGGAATGGTTTGTGGAAATTAACTCCCCTGAAAAATACCACGTTGACATGTGGTTGTTTTTTGTTATAGACGACAATCACGAGGAAGTTAGTATTATTCTATCGTTAGAAGTTATTGATTTGGGGACAATGCGTGTCTAGTTAGAATGCTTTGACTTTGAAAAGAATAATTTTCTTATTCCAGATATGATGTTGGATATTTCTTTGTTTAGGAAATGGTAAATGTATGCCTCCATAAACAGTGGACCATATTCGTGTTTAAAATATGGTTGGAATTTGGGGATTCTAACAAATTCTAACAAAACTGGTTGTTCAAATGTAGAAGACATTCAAAATGGTATATTTACAATATTTAGAAAATTGTATAGAAATGAGAAAACATCTTTTGTTTTTCATTTCTTTCATAGAAAAGGTTTTCTTTCACCTCCAAAACATGCCAAGTTGTTTACTATGTTGAGGCGAACATATTTGACTAAATTGGAGATCGACCCATCTAACTCAAAATTGCATGGGTTGAAAAGGAATACTAAATAAATTGGTTCCTTTGAGGCTAGTGTAATAGCAGAGAAATTTGATTCTTACTATCAGAGAATAAAAGGAGACGATAAATAAGAGTAAAAGTTATATATTATTTGATAAATAAGCATCCGGATGATATTGTATTGACATCCTATAGTGAATCCAATGTAATAGAAAAATTTTAATTTCATGAATCACACTACCACCAGTTTTATATGTTGTTGGGTGAAGAGAGAAATGGAAAAAGAAAATATGATTCCCATATAGGGGGAAAAATGGAAAAACGGAAAAAATATCATGAGGTGGAAGAATATCTTCCTGTCATGGCTCAGACAGTATCAGACAACTATGTGATGTCACTTGAAGGAAATATACCAGCAAGGATGGAAGTTACAAATATTTTTTCTTGTAAATGTGCATATCCATTCCATCTTCAATCAAATTTATCAGTTATTCCTTCGACTAATCCTTTCAATGTTGAATGTGTGATCATTGATTTTTACAATTTGACCAACGATATTTCTTCTGATGTCATAATGGAGCTTCTAACAGTTATAGGAACCAGTGTGCTAGATTGTATTATTACTGTTCTAATACCAATTGATTATTCAAAAATGTTAAGTAGCACAATATAGAGATATATGGAAAAGGTTAAAGACATTGGAGTATCAATTCTGAATGGATGCTACAGATGCTATGATAGCAATGCGATATACAAAATTTTGTGTCTTGTGTGCACAACCGTGACAACAATGATTATTATAGAGAAGAGCCCACTTTAGATTAGATGGAGAAACTACCACAAAAATTGGTAATTGCAAGTGAAATTGGCCTACAAGGATACATCCATCCTTTTCTTTGTGAAATATTGTATGATTTCTGGGTTGAGATGTTCACACGATGTTGTTTCGAGAATTCTCTAGCACTAGTGATTTACAACGGAGGTGTCGTACTCCGTGCATTGGTGGATTTGAAACTATCTGTTGTATTTAGTGTTGAGACACATATGTTTCTGAAACATTACTATTCTCATATAAAGAAAGGTTCGTCTCCGAAAACAACTTTTCAAACAGTGGTTTTATTTAATGGATTTTAACCTAAATATGCTACTTATACAATTATTGTTTATGTAAACAACCGAAAATCTATAAAATATGATTTACAAATATTTCACTATGATGCCACACAACTAGTTCAACATGGTGATTACTTTTAATCATTTTATAAATATGTTTAAGGAGATCTATCTTCAATTTCCATGGTTTTCAATTTTTAAACAAACTTATGTTTTTTACAGTTTAGATGACAAATGTGGAGGACACGAGCACATCATCCATGAATATGCCATCAAATCCAAGTATGTTAATCATGTGAATTTACAAACAAAACCACTAATTAGCCCCACAAATTTATAAGACAATAAATGATTATGTAGACAACTAGTAACTGGATAACGTAACTGTGGAGGGTACAAAGGTATCCAACATGAATAAATTGTCATGGCTCAGACAGTATTAGACAACTATGTGATTTCACTTGAAGGAAATATACCAGCAAGGATGGAAGTTACAAATATTTTTTCTTGTAAATGTGCATATCCATTCCATCTTCCATCAAATTTATCAGTTATTCCTTCGACTAATCCTTTCAATGTTGAATGTGTGATCATTGATTTTTACAATTTGACCAATGATATTTCTTCTGATGTCATAATAGAGCTTCTAACAGTTATAGGAACCAGTGTGCTAGATTGTATTATTACTGTTATAATACCAATTGATTATTCAAAAATGTTAAGTAGCACAATATAGAGATATATGGAAAAGGTTAAAGACATTGGAGTATCAATTCTGAATGGATGCTACAGACGCTATGATAGCAATGCGATATACAAAATTTTGTGTCTTGTGTGCACAACCGTGACAACAATGATTATTATAGAGAAGAGGCCACTTTGGATTAGATGGAGAAACTACCACAAAAATTGGTAATTGCAAGTGAAATTGGCCTACAAGGATACATCCATCCTTTTCTTTGTGAAATATTGTATGATTTCTGGGTTGAGATGTTCACTCGATGTTGTTTCGAGAATTCTCTAGCACTAGAGATTTACAACGGAGGTGTCGTACTCCGTGCATTGGTGGATTTGAAACTATCTGTTGTATTTAGTGTTGAGACACATATGTTTCTAAAACATTACTATTCTCATATAAAGAAAGGTTCGTCTCCGAAAACAACTTTTCAAACAGTGGTTTTATTTAATGGATTTTAACCTAAATATGCTACTTATACAATTATTGTTTATGCAAACAACCGCAAATCTATAAAATATGATTTACAAATATTTCACTATGATGCCACACAACTAGTTCAACATGGTGATTTACTTTTAATCATTTTATAAATATGTTTAAGGAGATCTATCTTCAATTTCCATGGTTTTCAATTTTTAAACAAACTTATGTTTTTTATAGTTTAGATGACAAATGTGGAGGACACGAGCACATCGTCCATGAATATGCCATCAAATCCAAGTATTTTAATCATGTGAATTTACAAACAAAACCACTAATTAGCCCCACAAATTTATAAGACAATAAATGATTATGTAGACAACTAGTAACTGGATAACGTAACTGTGGAGGGTACAAAGGTATCCAACATGAATAAACACTCACAACCTGGTATGATATCCTTGTGTTTTTTACAAAAAAATTATTTATAAGGCCCACAAATTTAGAGGAAATGATAACTAACAAACATTAGTTTATATGCTGGGCATAGGGTTGAAGAATTTTTTTAAGGAAATCCATTTGTAAGATACGATAACAATTTAAAATGAAGTATATAGAGCTTAGTGGACTCTATGCATCCATGTTCAATATAGTAATGCTTTGACTAAAAAACCTTACATGCATCAATATCTCGTTGATTTACAACTACATATTGTCTACAATGCTTCGCTGAGTCACTACTGCATACTGACTACTTACATTTAATTAGCATTGTTTTGGATTCAACATCATCATAAACAGAACTACATACGTCTTGATCCAGGTTGTACACATGTAAATCAGCACTTTGCTAGCCTCATTAATTTTTTCCAGCTAAGTGTAGTTCATCTAATGATGGCATAGCCTAGCGATCGCAAATCCTCATCAATAGTTGAGGACTATTTTCCACCAAAGGGTGGTTCAACGAATATAAGTGTAGCCTAACAACTGCTAAACTTGAATTATAAGATAGAGAATAATTGATATTGTACCTACCATATCACCACAAAAACCACTATGTTTATTTATTTAAGCTTTCATTTTCCACAACATGAAATTGATTATGAATTGATTAATGTTTATTTCAAATACATTATGCTCACATTTTCAATAGCAAGAAATAGATTATGAATTTATGATAGTTTATTTGAAATGTCTATTACATCAACAAATCTAGCAACATGTAAAGGAGGTGTAATCCAAGCCACAATCTCAATCGGTAACTGTTAGCCATAAGCTAAAATGTTGTTTATTTCAATTGGTTGTAATTGATATGCAATCGACGAAAATAACATTTGTTTACTTCCCTGCAGGTAATGATAAGATTTATTTACTTAGTTTATATATGGAGGACCTGTTATATGGGATGAACAAAACATACAATAGGAAGATGTCATTCAGGTTCAGTATGAAAGATGTCAACCTGCGAGGTGGCCTATCAAAATTTATAAAATTATTATCACCATACTGTGAACTAGGATTCTGGTTTGACAATATCATTTCTACTGATGTTAAAAAGATATCAACAGGCTTCAAAAAAAAAATATCAACCATATTGAATCGAAGACTAGCTTGGGGAAAGAAACATTGCAATATAGTCAAGGGAATAACAATAAGAGACCTAGAAAAGGTTTGGACTAGAAATGATTTTTCATACGGTTCTAAAAACACTTTGTGTATGACATTAGGTGCAAAGGGAAACCCTCCTGAAAATTTTATGGTGGGGATGAAAATCAAATGCAAATATTGTACAAAAGATAAATGGTTGATGGCCGATTTGTAAAAAAAAAATCACAAATAGTGTCTTAGGGATTGAATGTGGTAGAGGGCATCAAATACTTGGAGCAAGAAAATTCTAAATAACTATTTATCTTTTCATAATGTTGTTATGATGGTATTGCTTAACATTGTCAATAATATATACACACATATGTTATCATGAAAATACTGTGTATCTCTATTATATTGTGATGAGATTTTTGAAATATAAGTTGGGAGGATTTATATTTTCACTTATTATAAGATGACAATATGATTGAATAACTTCTGTGGTGAATTATCATAAAAACTTGCCCTTGAAAATTGAAAAATAGTATTTTTTTACATTGTTCATAAAATAAATTTAAAATCATAATGTATATACTTAATTGTTTTTAATATTTTTTGACATAATTAATATATAAATAAATCTCTAGAAAAATTGACGGTCACATCTATAATATGCAAGTCATATGTGACAGTTATTTCAAAGATTTGCAACTATTTTAAGGATCAAAACAACAAAGAAACATCTAAACAAGCATCAAATTTAACAGCGCGTTGTGGCCTTTGTTTCAACCATTGAAGGAAAACAAAAGAGGTTTGCTATCCGATATAAAATAGTAACATGTTCTATACATAACATGTCATAAATAATGCTTAGCGTCTACTAGATAGTATAAAACATAAACATGTTATGTATATAACAAAACATAAACAATGCTTAGCAGTCGCTCGCCTGTTTAAAACATAAAAAAATTCTTTATACAACAAAGCATAAATAATGGTTGGTAGCTACTAGCCCTATTAAAACAGAAACATGTTCTATACAAAAGAAATCATAAATAATGCCTAGTGGCTACTAGCCCTTTTAAAACAGAAACATGTTCTATACATAAGAAATCATAAATAATACCTAGCGGCTGTTAGCCTGTATAAAACATATACATGTTTTGTTTAGTCCAAAGAATAGACAATGCCTAGTGGATACTAGCACGTATAATGGATTCCAATATTTTTATTTTTTGATTCCAAGATTTGGGACTTTTGAGTGCAGTAAATTCCAATATATGTGATTTTGGATTCCAATATATGTGATTTTAGATTCCATAGCATAATGTAGCATAGAAGTTTTTCTAAGAAAGAATAAATGGAGATAGAAGAAAATTCGGAGAAAGACTAAAAGAAACCTTATGAATATATCTAAAAGAAGAGACTGAACAAAATGAAGAAGTGTTAAGGAAGATAACCCAAACACTCTTAAAATAGAGTAAAGAGAGAATAAGAATTTATAAATTAACTCCAATCATTGCATTAGCCAACCTTCTAATTGTGTGCGTAGTGTTACTCTTTCCCATAAAGTGAAGGGAAGTGGGTGCAAAGTGGCAAAGGAGTTACATTTGAATTATGAATCCAATTTTTCTTATAATGAGGAATATCTCTAATAAGACAAAAGAGGTGAACAATACATGCCACCTCACATTATTTGAATTATAGGAATTAATAATTCACATGATATTAATAATGCACAATATTGAGATATTTAATATACCCAAATAAAAATTAAACTCCAACACTCCTTGTTATGATTTATTTGGGGTTTACCAAAAAAGAACAATCTAAATATAGAAGGGAAGTTTCATTACACAACAATCCCTATTGATGAAAACTTTTTTCAAGGGAAAACTAATGATTTAAGAAAGAAATAAGAAGAGATTAGGCACCTCTAAGAAGTATATGGAGGAGGCATCTGTTGATAAATCCCATGAGCTTCTAGGTAGGATTTGAATTCACTACTAGTGAATTCCCCCTTGATCTAAGAAAATAGATCTGATATTAAAATCCAGAATGAGTAGGTTGCATCAGACCCCAAATATTGATATGAACCAAATCAATCTTACTTGGATCTCAATAATTACTCTTCTAAAATGAAGCTATCTGTCATTTTCCTACAACGTAATTAGAAAACTTGTTTGTATCCTTTTTGAGAGATGAAAAACCTCTCACCATATTGTACGTGTGAAGTATATCAAGATATATAGAAATGATGTGACCAAGTCTTTGATGTCACTACGGTGTAGAGGAAATATTCTTGGCCAGTAGTGCATGATCATATCTATGAACAAAATCAATCTCAAACATATGTCCCACATTTGAGGATTTTGCAATAATTTTTGAGCCTTTGGATTTGTCTCAAATCAAACATATTGGTAGTAGGTTGTCATTCATGTCAAAATAGTGATGTTGTAGATGTTTTCATTGTTTACATAGTATCATTGATGTCAAAATAAGTAAGAAATATGAATGTTGAGTTGTCTTGACAAGTTGAGTTACTTGATGATATGGTGGCTTACATGGATTCTTGAGTCAGTATCATGGCTTGTAGAGGTGATGAAGTGTTACGTGATGTTTTTGAGGTGTCATAATGTGTGTTGAAGGTCCTTGCAGGTGTGAAAGAATGGAAAATTGATGAGGAGGTCAAGTTTGATGGAGAAAGTATGATCTAGTTATAAGGAAAAATGATAGAGATAAAATATCTCTTTCTCTTTATTATTCAGAAGCGGATACATTATTTATAGGGAGGAGAGGTACAATACTCTCCATAATAAAAGGAGTGATTACGAACTAGGAGAGAATAATGGAATAAGATTAAAAAATCCTTCTAATTATATAAAACAAGTGCTACGTATCCTTATGCTAACATTCCCCCCCACCCTTATTACACTATTCTTGCAAATATGACCCCTGAAAAATTCAAATTTCAATTTTCTAAGAGATTTTGTGACAATGTCGGCAACAAGTGCTTCTATAGGACAGTACTATAGCTGAATTTTATGGTTCAAGACGTGTTCTCGAATGAAATGATGATAAATATCAATATTCTTTGTTCGTTCATGAAAAACTAGATTTTGCATGAGCTTCAACACACTCTGATTATCGCAATAAAGAATAGGTGACTATTTTTCAGGAATTTCCAGGTCATCCAAAATGCGACGTAACCATATCACTTCGCACACATCTCCTAATGTGGAGAAATATTCTACCTCTGTGGATGAGATAGAAATAATATTATGTTTCTTGTTTATCCACGAGATAGGTACAAATCTAAGATGAAAAATGTATCCTATGGTTGACTTCCTATCATCAATAGATTTGACGTGATCCAAGTCGACATATCCCTGTAAGAATAATTAATCATTCTTTTTATATTCCAGACCATAATCAGTTATTCCTTGGACATATCTCAAAACATGATTTCTTGCAGTTTAGTGACATCTCTTCGGCTCCTGCATTAACTTGGAAATATAGTTGACAGTATAGCATAGATCTTGTCTGGTATATGTCAAATAGATTATCCCTCTAACAAATTCCCTGTAGAGAGTAGCATCTACTTGAGGTGAGTCTTGGAATCTTGAAAGTTGCAAGCCTTTTTCCATGGGAGTGGATATAGGTTTACAGTTAGAAATATTGTACTTTTCTAGGAGTGTCTTACCGTATTTTATCTGGGAGACAAAAATTTGATGTTCCTTTTTCCATATCTCCAAGCCAAGACAGTAATGTAGTAGCCCCAAATCTATCATGTCGAAGGTTCTTTTGAGATCATTATTTACAATATTAACCTCATCTTCAGAACTACCAGTGATCACAAGATCATCTACGTACACAACAAGAATGAAAACTTCGTTTCCTACCTTCTTTATATAAAAATTGGAATCTGAGGGGCTATAAGTGAACGCATGCTACAGAAGGTGATCATCGATCTTGATATATCATGCCCTTGGAGCTTGTTTTAGTCCATACAATGATATGATGAGACGAAATACCTTCTTAGGATGATCTTCATCAACAAATCCTTTAGGTTGGGTCATGTACACTTCTTCTTTCATATCACCATTTAGGAAAGCACTCTTGACATCCATCTGCTAGAGTCTCCATCCTTTCTATTCTGCAAGTGCGCAAACTACTATGATGGTATTGATCTTTGCAGTGGATGCAAAGGTTTATTCATATTCAATGCCCTCTTTCTGAGCATATCCTTTTGCTACAATTCATGCTATATGTTTTTCAATGGATCCATCTTCCATATATTTTTTCTTGAAAACCCATTTGCAGCCTATGGGTTTCTTTCCTGTAGGTAGATAGACAAGTTCCCATGTCTGATTTTTATTGAGTGAGTCAATTTCTATATCCATGGCTTCCTTCTGTTGAGGTTGAATGAGTGCTTCATGAAAATTATCAGGATCAGAGCTATTAATCAATGAACTCATGAGTGTAAATTTTACCGAATTTCTTGTTTGACTCCTTGTTTTGACTCCGGATGATGTATTTGGGAGGTGTTGCAAATATGAGTCCTTGATGGTGCTTTATACCCACTTCGAACGAGAACTTAGCTGATTTTGAGAAGAATTGTTTCATTTCCATGTGGATTGATGTGGAGTCACATTCTCCAGTTCTCCAAGGTCAACAAATAGCTCTCCTAGAAGCACATTGTTTCTCTAAGTAGTATCCTCTGGTTGATCATCTGATTCAGAGACTAGTCAGTGAGAGGTGGTTGGTAATGGTATTTTAGTTTTCAATATTGAGTCAAAGGATGACTTGTCACAAACCATGTATCGACTCTCGTATATTTTCTTTGTCTTAGGATCCATGAGATGGTATGCTTTCGAGGTAGTGCTATAGCCAAGTAGGATGTATGGCAGTGTCTTTGGCTCAACCTTATTTCTCTTATGAGTTAGGGCATGCATGTATGTTGTGCAACTAAATACTTGTAAATAGTGTTCCTCCCAATAGTGTTCCTCTAGCTTTATTGTTGTTAGTTTGCAGTGAGCCATCTCCATCATTGTGCGATTGCAATGCTCAATAATGCCATTTTTCTGGGGTGTGTAGGGAGCAGTCAAGTTCTTCTTAACAACTTGTTGGTTCATGAAGCCTAAGAAATTATTTGATGAGAATTCCCCCCCCTCGACCTAAGCAAGTAGAAGAAGTGGTTGTCCGGTCTCTTTCACAACACGATGATAGAAATTCTGGAAATGTTGAAGAGCCTCACTTTTCTTCTTTAGGAAAAACACCCACATCTTGCAAGAGTGGTCATCTACAAACAGTTGGAAGTACTTGTATCTTGAAAACGAAGTAGGCAGTGGTCCGTTCATATCGGTATGAACTACCTCTAGACACTTCTTGGCATAGAAGGTGCTTTCCTGAAACGGATCCCTATGTTGTTTTCCTACAAGACAGCCAGGGAAGATAGGCAAGGAACTGGACAATTTGGGTAGACTATGGACTATTTCTATTGAACTCATCTGATGTAATGAGCTAACTAAAAAGTGACCATATCTAAAATGCCATAGGACTGTAGATTGTACTGCTAAGGCAGATAAATCTACTGCAGAAGATGAAACAATATCTAAAGCAAATAACTTATGTTTTAGAAATGCTTGAGCAATAACCGTACCTTGTATGGAGATCAAACATGATTTAATGTCATTTTGGACAAGAAATTCTACCTTAAGGTGATGATTCAAGAGTTGAGTCACTGACAAGAGGTTGCTAGTCAAGACAGGAACATATAGTACCTTTGTTAGTGTACATTTTTTGTGGTCCCAGAGGAATGGTGACATTTCTTATTCCCTTTGCAATGTACTCTTTGTCTTCTGCTATCCGAACCCGATCTCGAGTGGGTTGTTTGTTCAGTGAATCAAACAATTTCTTCTCCCCTGATATATGCTGACTTGCACCGGAGTATATCAACCATACTTTTTTCATGGGCTGAGAATTTTGAGAGAATAGTACAAGGTTCTTACCACAATGGGCTCCTTCTAATGTCTCCTCATCAGATTCATCATCTTGTTGGGCTGTGAGATTTCCTTTCTGATTTCTTCGGCAAGGACATTTTTTGGGATTTTGAAAATCTTTGCACCCTTATGTGCTTGTTTGACTTGAAGACCCTTGTTTCAAACCATTGTACTAGTAGTGATTAATGTCATGAGTGTTTATTCTGCAAATGTGACACCACCTCTCTGACTTTTGATGATTTTTTTGCGCTTGAGTTGGCTTCTCTAGAGGACCCTTCCGATTGTTCTTGCCATGGTATGGCTTTGATAATAGGGTTTTATCCTATGTCTCCTCTTAGGCTGAATTGATGGCCTCTTCCTGCTGTAGCAAGTTCACGAGCTCTTCGAATGCCACTGTTTGTTTAGATACATTCAGTGTCATAACAAACACTCAAAATTGAGAAGGGAGTGCTCTCAAGGTGATCAACACGAGAAGTTTGTCATCCACTATTTCACCGAGCGCTAATTTTCTCTAATTACATCTCAGCCATGCAATGTAAGAACTCCTCAACTTTCTCATCTGACCACATAGATAGGGTGTGCAACTTTGACTGAAGATGGAGGATCTTAGTCTAATTTTTTTCTTCATAAATAGTTGTCAACTTGTCCCAAGCCTCCTTTGGTTCCTCCACATTCCGAACATGTGGATGCACATCATCACTGATACTAAGTATTATCATCCTAAATTCTTTGGCACTAGCAATCTCATACTTCATTAATTCATCAACAACTATGGGGACTGACACAGATCCGGTTATGATGCCCCATAATCCTTTAAATTGAAGGATCGTTTGCATCTTTGTTTTCGAGGCAACAAAATTTGGCCCTTTAAGTAACTGAGCACCAAAGAGTAGAATTTTTGGTGTAGACATTGGAATAAAATAAAATAATTTTTTTATTTAATTATTGATTTCTAGGAGATATTACAACTTTGATTCACTGATGATAAGTACTAGCTCATAGATGATATCAATACTCACGTGTTAAGAGAAGACGATGCTTTGTGGGGAGATATTCTTCATCTTCACAATCGGACTCACACCCATATTTTTTCTCTTCCCAAACTCTCTTTTCTTGGCAACTGACATCGAATAGGAAATACTTCAAGAGTCCTTTGCGAACACGTTCATCTAAGACAAGGTTGTTAGTGTTGCGTAGCTCGTTGAGCAGTGCAAAGTAGAACCCGTAGCTCTCAGGAGCTTCTTGACGGTGTCTTCAATGTGCTAGTTGATGTTGCGGCTTTCAACAGTCTCAATCATGTCATTCACACTCGTCAGTCGGCATGGATTTGAGAGACTCCACTTTGGCATGTTCAAGGCTTCTAGCTCTTTCACACAGGTGATACTGGAGAGTGCTATTGCTTTTAGCTTTCACTTTCACGGGCTTGGTTAAGTCACATGCACACGTCCACTTGTAGGAAAAGAAATTCCTCCAATTTGTATTCTACGTGTATGGTCTCTGTTCACATACAACAAGTAGAAAACTTGTCCGTATAACACAACTATTTCATGTAGGTCTCCATGCAATATAGAACCACACGCTTCTGCCATGCTAGAATAGCTAGTGCAAATCGATCAAGTTCACTGCACGTAGTACTCTGAAATGCCAAATCAATATTCAAATTTCCATGTTTTCGGTAACAAGTCAATCATCAAGACTCCACACACATCATGTATTTGTCAAACCAAAAGAGGCCCTAAACCATGCATCTTGCACTTCAACTGGTATGAATTGTAGTAGTTAGAGAATGTGCAACCAAATCTTGTACAAGAAATAGACAACATGCTCGTAGCACATGCACGGTTGCTCCAAAACATCAACAAAAAACATTTCGCAGGAATTCCTAATCGATTCTCCAAATGTGAGGAGGTAAGCACTAATCAGATCACCCATGAAAAAATGAATTCTACACGCAAGTTATCAGAGTGAGTAGGAGATAATGACTCTTTAACAAGTCATTTAATCTCCATGCAGCTTTTGCAAATCAACTCTCCATGTAGGTGTATTAGAGTAAGTCGCTGAAGAAATTAAAAACAGCCACAGCCACTTTTGATTTTCTCCCTCTTCCACGTAGCAGGTGGATGAATGGTCATAGGAATGCATGCAGACCACTCCTCCATGCATAAATAAAAAACTTATTTGTATTTTAGTGTAAAAACAAATAATAATTAAAAACTCTATAAACTTCCACACAGATTTCTACTGAAAGATTTCCACTGGAATTTCAACGCAGAAGCAAGAATATTTCAACATCCAAGCAGATTTGTTTGCCACTTCAAACGCACGCTCTGTTACCAGCTTATAAGGAGAAATGATAGAGATAGAATATCTCTTCCTCTATATTATTCAGAAGCGGGTACATTATTTATAGGGAGGAGAGGTAAGAGCGTGGTCCCATGCTGGGGGGCCTGCTATGTTTATTCAGCGGGTGCTGCTGAGTACAAATAGGAGGTTAAGCCAAACTGCGGTCCCATGTAAATTTTTGCTCAGCGGTTACTTTGAAAGAGCTTAGGCCAATTTGTGGTCCCATGCAAATTTATTTTCAGCTGCTACTACAGGGCAATTTCCTACAGATTCCTAGCTTAGACAAGAAACTGGAGGAATATGTTCCTGATTTGATGAAGAATATGGACCTCAACAAGGTGGACGAACAGGATTCATGACCAATCATTGAATTTACCATAATGTAGTTTTTCATATGTGTCAAACCAATTAGAAATTTGGTGGGCATTGATATTTGGTTTTCCTGTTGCTCATTTATGCTATGTGACTAACATTCAAGCACAAACCAAATGAAGCACGATATAAATTAGTCAACAGCAGACAAAATAACAATTACGATTCAATAATTTTTCACAATTTATTGCCCACACTATACCTGAGATCATAGTCCTGTACCATCAAGTTGCCATTTCACATAATGTGTCAATAGACATGTTCCAATTAAGCAAAGAGATCTGAAGCTATTCCAGAATGGAGAAATTGATAAATCTCCTTGAATATAATGCAACGATTTTTTGATGTTAAAATTGCTTGATCTTAACTTCAAATAGGAGCATATCAAACATGTGTGAGCTCACTTAATATGTATTTTGGTACCACCAACTGGAAGATGTTCTTCAAAATCTGTTTTCTTGTTTTTGTGGATGGGACGGGTTTCCAAATTTTGAACTTCCAAATGGAGTGGATAAACACTGGATAATGAAGGACATGTATAGTTACTATTGCACCATCAATGTCTGGTGGTTTTGTGTTGGTTAGGTGCCTACATCTACACCAGCACACTATGTTGACCCATCTCCAATATTTCATCCCCTGTTGTGAATATGAAACCCTTATTTAATAGAAGGATTGGGATTTAAATAAATTAGCCACTGCTGGGAGAGGATTCTATCTAGTTCAGCAAAATACAAGTTTGGCACAAAAAATCAGAGGATAACTATTACTTCAAAACATTCCTTTAAGGTGCTTCTCAATTTAAGGCACTAAATAACCATTGATAGTTCCTAAAATAGTCTGGAAAGCTTATATATCTGACCACAAGAATTTGACTGCTAAAAAATCCTCCTACTACCTAAGTTTGGCACAAAAAGTCAGAGGATGACTTCAAGACGTTCCTTCAATTAAGATTACCTCTTTAAGCCTAGAATTAGAAACATGAAATTAAATAACAAATGCCAAATTCAAATCCAAATTCCATTGAAATTAAATAACAAATGCCAAATTCGAAGTCCAAATTCGAGCTGCAGAGACTAAGACTCTATGGTAAGAGGTGTTTGAACTGCTAGACTTTAGCTGCACTTTACAAATATGCTAAATAGAATCAGGCCATCATTAATAAAACAGGATGCATGCTTCCAGTAAAGGATATTGATTGGCAACAATTTATTTGTCAAAGAAAAGCTTTCGTACAAGTAATTGTACCAAAAGTGAAATAAAAAAACATTGTCACCAGAGGTTCAAAATGAAAAAAAGGTTTAGGCTCAAAAGCCACATAAAAACTTATGCAAAATGTGAAAGCATAGTTAAAGCAGAGAAAAAAAAAATTATTCCACATGCTCCACTCCATTCCTTCCATTGACATATTCCATTAATGCCAATTGGGCTACTGTTGCAGTTGGATCGCTTGAGCCTTCTTCATTGGTTAATAAATTGTATCCATTGTCATTGACATCTAGTGCATCACAGTCATCCACTTCATATGTTAACAATATATTATGCAATATGCAACAGACAAAAATTGTTTTTGGCAACATTTGCAAATTCGGCTGAGAAATCTTGGAATGAAAAATGCGCCATATGTTCTTTAACCTTCCAAATGCACATTCAACAACAATTCTTGTTGAGGATAACTTAAAATTGAAATCTCTTTGATTGTTTGTTAACACTCTAGGAAAAGGAGTAATTATCCATGGTAATAATGGATAACCACCATCACCAATAATATATTCTCTCATGGTTGTTGAACCAATGGAAAGGGAAGGACCATTTAGCCTCTACCCACCTTCACACAATCTGTAAAAAGAAGAATTCCGCAAGAGTCTAGTATCATTGACTGAACCAGGCCACCCAGTGAAAACATCCATGAAATGCATATTACTATCAACAATGGCTTGCAACAACATATTGTAGTTATGATCTTTGTCATACCAATCAGACGAACACTCGTTAGATGGAAGATCAAATTGGATGTGAGTTACATCTATAGCACTACAACAATTTGGAAAGCCTTGCTTTTTCTGAAATCCTTCTTTTACATGCTCAATCATAAATTTGTTACTTGGCCATTGTATATGAATTCTCCAATGACTGTGCATAGAATTTATGAAATTATTTATAATTCTTACCACTGTTGACTTCCCACAACCAAATAGCTCACTAATCGCAATCATTGTCATTCCAGATGATAACCGCAAAATTGCAATGGCCACTTTTTTCTCAACGGAAAACACCCTACCCTTTATAGATCTTGCCAATGATAACTGTGTATCACCTTGATGAAGGTCTTCATTCAACAATTCACAAAGAGACGTAAATAATGAATAGGGAAGCCTGAAAATGCTATGAAATCATTCATCATCACATGTAACTTTAAAAACATAGCGGTTCCACCAATGCAATGAACGAGGCTTAATATACAATTCATTGTAAATCCTCCCTTCAAATTCAGAATTTGACACATTTGTTTCAAAGATTGCATTTTCTTGCTCTGAAGTGATTGCATAGAGTTCCCCTTCCATTTCGTCATTTGAAGACTTTGTACTTGTAGATGAACATATCTTACGTTTCTTTGATAGCTGTCACATATTGTTTGAACCTTGAATATCATACCAAATATGAAATGCCAATTGGATAATAATAGTTGCACTTGCCATGAGGATTTTTATTATTTTAGCTGAATTAGAATTCATTTGATGAGAGTAAATGTTGTTGGAGATGATAATACAAAATCCTCCCTACAAAAATGTAAAATTCAAATCCTGATCAATGTCATTGCAAACCTTGCACTTTGACTACAAAATATAACAACAAATTGTAATATCAACACACAATATGGTTTCATCAAATTCAACATAGATGACAAGAAATAGCATTAAATTTTCATCTTAAACAATAAATTGCATGATGAACTTTATGATTACATTTAGAGCAAAAACTTCTATTTGAAAATAACAATGAACTCAATCTCAAGTAGGTAATTCAATTTTTATTAAAGAACGTGTCTCACATATAACATGACAAAAGTTTCCTACAAGATGAGAAAAGGCTACATAAAGAGATTAATCATTTATTGTTGGAAAATGATTCACTAATCTTAATCATGGCTTGCCCAATAGAATTTAGAGCTGAAACCAAATTGACTTGCACATTGATCTTTTGTTCTTCAATTTTGATCAGCCTTTCTTCATTCACATTTTCCATTTGCATTCGTTGTTCAAGCATTGAGCAGTCCTTTTCATGGCGTTTCATTCGCCCCTCCTCAGCCATCTACAAAGTAGTAATCATTGATTTATTGTTCTCAACAAGAGTATCTTTTAAACCTGTTGCTTTGGATATTACTTTTCATTTTTTCACTGTGGATTGAGTTTCAGCTACTTCTTTAGGTGTTTGGCTCTTATAATACTTTTCATTCTCATTTGGTGTAGAAAACTCATCAGCCATATGGTTTAGGTCAGAGTTATCGATGGTTATATTGCCAGGATTTATGGCTCTGTCTTGACCAAAATTGACCTCCATTGAACGAAATACCTCTTCAGGATACTTTGGAGGGAGTTTCTTATCATTTCTTCTTGCACTTTCATAGTCCAATAGCTGTCATGCCCTGATGGAATATTAGCTTCATAATCTCTGATTTTTTTAAAATCTGGTTGAATATGTTCCCATCGATCTCGACATTGGTTTGGTGTGCGATTCAAACCATGAGCAACACAATATTTTTACACAATTTTCCACTTTTCAGAGGATGATATAGCCTTTTTCATGGCTCCACCATTTGACTGTGTTTCCCTCTCAATGTGTTTTGCAGCAATCAAAACTAGTGTATCTGTAATACTCCAACGAGCTCTACCTTTTTGGGGAGGAAGGGAAGATGATTGAGATCTCATTACCTCTGAGTGTGTGGGAGAAATATTTCCCTGAGGGAAAGACTCATCAACATGTTGGGGAGATTGTTCATCATGGTTCATTTCTTGGACAAAAATATTTTCTGTTACAGCGATGTCAACATCTTCCTCAATGTTTACTTGTGTGCTAGGAAGTTGGGTACTTGGAACAAATTCATGTAAATCATTATTGAAGGAAAAATCCCCATATTGCAAATCATCCTCCGAAAGCAATGAAGTAAATCTATGAAAACCAGATTTTCTAGGAATAGGACGATGCACAGATTTATCCATGATAATCTCTATCTATACCTGCAATAAAGAAGGGGAGAATATATTTAAAAAATGAACAAATTTGTCCTAATGCTGCTGACAGCCAACCAAAAACTAAACATTAAATAACAACCAAAAGCCATGCACACTAACCATTGGTCTAGATAACCGTGTGTATATTTTTTGAAGTTTTTTAAATGGAAGGATTTGCTAACTATTCTGTATTTGAAAATGATTCCTATTTGCAGGTGGCCATGAAGCATATGCCTGGAGGGACCTTCTCTTTACATGAAGATATTACTACACCCAAGTGTAAGGCGTTTATTAGGAAATTAATGAAGGATAATGACTGCAATATGTTTGATGTTGTCTTGCATAATGGGATGTCTAATGTCCAGGAATCCACTACTCAGGCTTCTCTGGTTGTTGATGCATTAATGCTTGCTGTTGATTTTTTGGCGCCGAAGGGAATTTTTGTCTCTAAAGGTATGGAAGTCTAATTTTTTTCTCATTTTGCAGCGGAATAAAAATTACAATTTTTTGGCCACTTTGATCTCAAGTATTTAAAAAATCTAACTTGTTTATGGATAGATTAATGGAGGTTGGGAACATCTCTCTCAGGCTAAATAGATAAGTAATAATAAGATTGACAAAGTGTGCATAGCTGGTGATCTAGACCAAAATCATGCATCAAAAGAATAAGATGAGGAAGAACCATCTCAGACTGTAACATCATTACATTTTCCTATCCTCTGTAGTGAAGACATTTCAATCAAAGAGATCATGTAAATATCTATATCTGCACATTTTCATGAAAGACGAATCCCAAGATTCACAGGAAATAGAAAAATCAGATCCATAATTGTCAAGGCCATTGTTTGTACAAGTTCCATCATGACAGTTTTCAGGCCTAAAGAAGTGTTTTCACAAGAAATGTTTCAGGGATACAATTTCATGTAAACATACAATGTTACAGCTGAAGTAATAACAAGTTTCAGATTTCCAGTCATACCCAACAACTGAAATAAAGAAAATGATTTAAAAATTTTAGTCAAAAGCATGCATTAAGATCCCAGACTTACAATTTGCAACAGAATTTTTAGACTTTAAAACTGAAAAAACAAAGTTTTAAAATGAATATTTTTTCCAGATTTTTAGAAATTGCAAAGTTCTATGGAAGTCAAATCACATAATATATGTTTCATAATATGATAGAAATACAGATTCAAAAAAAAATAGTTTCTTCATGCTACTAAATATAAATGAAGTATCAAACACAGTTTCGTTTCAATACACAAGTCACTATTGTATGCAGAATGGATTTTCAGGTTACAATTATTCATGCTAGAAGTGACAAAAAATTCTACAAGTAGAATACAAGTTGCAAGTTTCCTACTAATGATAATACTTTTTACTTCACATAGTACATTTTACAAAAGAGCAAGTGTTACGGGTCTTCTTAAGGCTTTATACCATTACTTAAGATGAAGGCAGAGCTAAATAAATTGGAATTTTCTGACATACAGTATGAGGCACATGCTTCTATTGATCCTAATGCATTGAAGAGAAAACTATTTAAATTTATAGAGAGTTGAAGATTTGAAAGAAATGGCCATCAAATTGCAATCTGCAAGTGAAATCGCTGTTGATACACTACACTATATTGAAGACATTGTTGAAATTTGCAGTAAAAGATATTTTAAATGGTGTACCTAGAACAGTGCTTCTTTGATTTGTCAGTGCCAACTCCCTGCTCAGATCTGTAGATGTCTGCAAAAACTATATGTAAATGGTCTTTTTATCTGCATCCCAGACAAAGTTTTGGAGGGAAAAGTATGGAGGGAAACTAAAAACTTATGCCAAGTGGCAAGAAAAATGGAGAAAATTCCTGTGCGAGTGAAATAATTTTTCTGCCCCCCATTGCTTCCCAGCGCTGGAAATGGTCTTCCTATCCTTCTGTGGGAGAGATTTTTGTGGAAGTTTGTCTGGCATTAGTAGCAGCGGTTGCAAAAAATTGGCATGGGACCATATTTGCAGGCAAATAGAAGCAATGGCCCCTAGCATGGGACCATGCTCTAACAATACTCTCCATAATAAAAGGAGCGAATAATGGAATAAGATAAAACAAACTCTCCTAAATATATAAAACAAGTGCTATGTATCCTTATGCTAACACTAGTGACATAATTATGAGGCCTAGTCTACAGAATGAGGTATGTCATGATGAAATAAGGTATGTAGCATATTTTTTATGCATTTTTAGACATGGAAATCATGAGTATGAGATGTTGAGACACTCGCAAGTGTCTTATAGTGTTGGTTCAGGTGTTAGACATGGTTTTTAGGTCTATTCCTAGACCTAGCTCTTGAGAAAGCATGCCCTAATGAAATGGAGTAATAATTTGTAAGTGCATTTGAGAAAATACACTTATAAATACACATAACATTTCAAAATTTAATATTTTTCAAAGGATGTGACACGAGTTTGCATACTCATACTTATAATCAATAATATGACTCATTTTTATTTTGTTGTGTTATCACTTGGGCCCTTTTCTTTCATAGAGTATTGGGATGCATCATATGTCTTATGGATCACTTATTATTTTGAAATGTAACATTCTAAGGTGGGTCTTGCATCTATGCAAGCATGCCACTATACTTTTGCTAGAGATAATGAATCATATGCAAGGTCGAGATATAGTCTGGACTAATCATTTTTAATAGTTTGTATTTTATGAGAGTTATACTTGCAAAGAATTTGTGAGTTAGTAAGAGGATATATGAAAATCTATTATGTCTTGTATTGCAACTCAATTGTGAGATTGTCATTGTTTCCATGTATTTACTCTATCACTAATAAATCAATAAAGAATTTCTAAGTTCTCTTTCGTTTTCTATGTTGATTTGTGTTGCATTTTACGCATAATTTTTTGTGTAATTTTATGTGCTACGTGGTATACATTGTCCCTTAATTGGAACCCCCTAATAGTGATTGTATTAGAAAGTGTGGTCAAGATTCAAATATACATGTTTTGTGAAATTTTGTAAGAGTTAGTTAAAGATAGTTGATGTTACCAAAGTGCTAAAGACCAAAATTAGGTGTCTATGCCCACATACATAAAAAAATCAAGCTAGTTATAGAAAACTACACACATATATGTACAAATTAGAAAACATTTTGTTCATATATGATAATAGTTACCTCGTTGGGGGTGTTCATTAAGCACTTTTATTTTTGTTACCTTCTAACCGGAAAATTGATGGGACGATGTATTTTGATAGGAGAATAGAAACATTTATGTACATGGTTAGTTCATGTGAGGTTGTACCCAAATAATTCCCATTTTTTCTAAATATATAAACTAACCATTTGTGACATAGATTGACTTTTATGTATTGTTTTACATTTGTTACAATAAACTAAATAAATAAATTTGATTGCACTTTATATTTAGATTAAATATGTTTTAATATAATACTAACAAGGCCATTAATGTCATATCCTACTAAAGCAAGTGGTTAATTGCATAACAATATTGAATTTAGTAATCGTAGCTAAAATGTTAGTTATTTTACAATATATGTAGTCAAATTACGTGAAGTTGTAAAGTAATATACAATGAAGATAGATACTTTAATTGAAAATACATGCCAACTACTTGTTAATAGAGAGCGTAATGCATGATAGTTAAGTGTTATCTAGCTAGAGAAGCTTCGAGAAAATATAAATTCAATGGCAAATAGAGAGTGTAATACAAAATAGTTAAGTTTTATCTAGTCAAAGAAGCTTCGAAAAAAGATAAATTCAAAGTCAATATTTATACAAAAAAATATTTATAAAAATCACTACATAAATTAAAGGAATACAATAATGTTCAATGTAGCCAACAATAAAATAACATGGTGTTATTCAAAATTCTAGATTGTGTTTAGAGTAATTACTAAGTAGTTCAACAAAATTTGTACAAGTCACCATGGTTACATTCTTTTGTGTAAGTTGTGGTGGAACTATGGATGTAAGATACAAAAACATGTATAAAACTTTATGTTGAAATTCGTTTGTGTACAAGTATAGCTTCAGTACAAAAAATATTTACAAAGGTGGTTGTGCGTTATATTATTGATAAAAAAAAACATGTATATTATTTAGAGTTGGTAAAGCATTATCTTGTAATAGAAAATGTGTGAGATGGTGTTGTTGATGTTCGTGAAACTGTCTATATAAATAAGGAAAAAACATTAGTAGTCACATATGAACATTAATGTAACATTAAATTCAAATAATGGAGTTTTCTTATATACAAGAATGGCATTCTCAAATGCACTTTATAATATTTTTAATGATATCAGATTTATTTGTTTGAAAAAGGTTAATAGTTTTCTCTGTTTCAATGGTGTAGCTTGAGTATGATGTCTTAAGCAAAAAGATATCCAGTTTCTAATTAATATTATATGAGAATGAGATAATAATTATCTTGCAAGGCTTAAAACATACTTTGGCTAATGTGCAAGATTTTTATCTAGTTGACCTAATGATGTGACAAGAACTATGAGGTGCTCTATTAATTTGTGTAATTACAACTATAATATTATAACTTAAATTTGTAATTTGATTTTTTCCCACATAATAGTACTCTTGGAAACTGAATTTTGGTATTGGATATTGAATTTCTTGTTTGACTATTGCACTTCCTTTTAAGTAATCATGTGATTTAGTGGATTCCACATTATAGTTGTCTTGTATACCATTAGAAATATTAGCAAGCTAATATTTCTACACTGTAAAAATTATAGAAAAGAAGGTAACAAATGGCACAAAGAAAATTTCAAGAAGATGTAAAATAAATAGCACCCATGCCCTTGTCAAAAATGAATTTTATGACTTTACAAAGAGAAAAAACACAAGTTTTTCATCAACCACCTACATAATTGACTCAGGATTCATATTGATAGATTCTTAATATATAATTTAAGAAATCAAAGGATTTAATTGAGAAAAATCCACACTATTCATTCATTTTTGTAGGGCACTCACTTTGTTGAGTGTTGTTTTACTCCTTACTTTGGTCTTAGCTCATGCAAGAAACCAACTAGGTAATATACCCACAAACTAGATTTGGTGTTATACATTTGCTCCTCCTTGATGCATATCTCTTAATGCAATAAGATTTGCAGATATTATCAATTTTTTATACTACAAATGTGTATGTTTCCTTGTCTCCTATTTATAAAAAATAATTATATTCTACATTGAATGGAATAATTAAAAAATGTTTCTCATAAAAACTATGGGTGTGCTGCCAAGAATCTATGAAAATTATGAGTAGTTCACTCTTTTATGTGTTAAACAATTTTTTTTATTTTTGCAAACCCAAAATTGGAATTTCACTTGGCCACTTTAGTCAATGTAAATTATCACAATGGATCAGTAGTGTTGAAAGCATTAAAAACTCTTACATATGGAATGTTAAAAGGAACAAGAACAAAAAAAAAATTGGAAGTACCAAAACAGCAAAAACCTCTAGCTGAACTGAGCCAAATGCAAAATGAGTAAATTATATATAATATATATATATATATATATATATATATATATATATATATAAGACTATTTAAAAAAATTGATGGTTTTGAAATTCCTTCACTTGTGGAAAATTTAAATTCAATGATCAACACTCTAGACATTGCAAAGATATTAAAGATCTGTTTCAAAAATAGTAGTTGATTTCCTGACTGGGAAGGTTATCTCTTTACCGTGGACATTTTATTACTTTAGAATTGATCAATCTCCTCCAAGATGGAATCAAATAACCTTAAATCTAGAAAGAAAGTGTGAAAATTCTATTGCAGTAACTGATTATTAATATCCTATCTTAAAAGATTATTTAACTTCCGAAAACTAATTCTCAACTAATATCAAAAAATAACACAACTGCAACTTCACTAATAAAAATACGGAAAGAAATGAGTAACACAAAGAACACAATATTTTAAGACAAATTATTCCTGGAAAAACCCCTAAGGGAAAACTAGTTCCACATATGAGGAAATATATTAACTTTAGCAAATTAAGAGATACAAAGATTCCTTGCCTCTTACTGGCAAAACTCCGGCAATCTCCCAACTTCTCCCGCTAATATTCCCACACTGCTATCCCCAACGCTATCATTGCACCCTTGCTAACACTGCAAGATTGTTTTCTATCACTACAAACTTACAAACTCATTTGCTAGCAATGCAAATGCTTCTCCAAAACTTGTCTTCTCCAAATGCCCAATGATCTCCTTTTATACTACTCTCATTGGTAAACCAACAGCCGAGATCGATTCTCAATCGATGGCTGAGACACATAACAACTTAACAACCATAACAAATAGGTTGCAAGGTGTCACTAAAGGAAATCAAAATTTAGAAAATAAATAAATACTTTCTCAACATTTAGATAACTATTATCTAATCTTAGCAAATGGATGAACATATTGTCCAAGCTAATAAATTAACACTCCCTCTTAGCGAGGAAGATGTTATGCATGACACCCATCTTATCTCTGAAGAAGAATTTTTTTTCCTTACCCTAATGCCTTAGTCAAAATGTCTGCTACCTGCTCCTCTATAGGTATGTATTGTAGTTGAACAATACCTCATTGTACACAATCCCTGATGAAGTGATACCTGATATCTATATGTTTAGACCTATCATGAAACACTGGATTCTCAGACAACTTGATGCAACTCTGATTGTCACAGTGTATCACAGTAGTCTCAACCTTTTGACCAAACAATGCCACTAGCAAATTTTGAAGCCATATAGCTTCACATGTCACCAAGCTAGCTGCAATGTATTCTACTTTTGATGAACTCAAAGCCATAGAATTCTGCTTCCTGCTGAACAAAGAAACAACTCCTGATCCTAAACTAAAACAACACCCTGAAGTGCTCCTTCTGTCTAGTTGTACTTCCTGCCCAATCTGCGTCAATATAGCGTATCAGCTTGATTCCTTTACCTCGAAAATATTTGATCCCATACTCAATTGAACCATGGAAATAATGCAACACATGTTTGGCTGCTGTCAAATGCACTCTCTTTGGCTCAACCATGAACTGACTAAGAGAGTTTATTGCAAATGATATATCCGGCCTGGTATGGACCAAATACATGAGTGAACCAATTAACTACCTGCATAAGGTGGGATCTACATATTTGTATTTAGATGTATCTACCTTCCTTCAATTAATGATCATAGGTGTAGACATGGCTTTGTAGTCCTCCATCTTGAATCTCATCAAGATTTCAATGCAATATTTCCCTTGACCAAGGAAAATCTCTCCATCTTTCTGCCACACCTTCATACCTAGAAAATAGTGCATGAGTCCCAAGTCCTTCATCTCAAACTCTTCTGTAAGGTCCCTCTTGCAATCCTCTATGAGCCCTAGTGCACCTGTAAGAAACAAGTCATCTACATATAGAACAAGAATGAGAGCCTCGCTCCCAACCACCAAGTAGTAGAGGTTAGCATCTTCCTGCACTCTTCACAAAGCCCATTTTCTGTAAGTATGTATCAATGCGCTCATACCACACTCTAGGAGCTTGCTTGAGTCTGTACAAGGCTTTCATCAATCTACACACATGGGTCTCTTTTGTTTTGTGCTACAAAGCCTTCTGGTTGTTCTATGTATAACTCCTCGTTCAATTCACCATTAAGGAATGTTTTCTTTACATCCATTTGATGGATCTACCATCCCATCTGCGTTGCAAATGAGATTACAGCTCGTATAGAAGTATACCTAGCCACTGGAGCAAATGTCTCCTCATAGTCTATTCCCTCCTTCTGAGAGAACCCCTTTACCACAAAACCTTGCCTTGTATTTCTCGATGCTACCATCTGCACCGTGCTTTATGTTGAAGATGTAGTGAGATCCAGACTACTGCCCTTATTCATGTTGGTCTAGGCACTACCTCCCACACATCATTATTCATTATTGAAGTATATTCCTTAACCATAGCATCTGAGCCATACCTGATGTTGTGTAGCCTCTTATAACTGGAAGGTTCACTATCTACCAATGGCTAACTAATGCCACATAGTCATTAACTTGGTTGGTTCTCTACAAACATCTGTCTCGTACTCTTCGTAGGAGCTCCCACAAACTCCTGAGTATCCCTTTGTGTGTGCCTACATGGTCGTCACATGGTCTTTTAAGGTTAACCAGCAACCTCAGAGGGACAAGAAGTCACTTTCCGACTGTTCACCTGGGAGTGGTTCCCTTATTCAGAAACGAACTTATTTACAAATGTACAAACATGATTTGTTGGTTTTACTTGGATACCACGAACCCAAGAGGATTTCTTGGTGGTCATCAATTATAAAGGACTGAGGAAATGCGAGTACCATGGAAAGAGCAGAAAGGCTTTTCTGTTCCCCACGAATTATAGATATCAGAGTAATTCAATATGTATGCGAAGGTCACAACTGAATTGAAACTTCGTATGATTTGTACTTTAAATGAATGGAACAAAGACAACATGAAGTTCTGACACAATAACTGATCTAAAATAGAACAAGCCAAAAATTCTTAATATAACACAGATACCTACTTAATCCACAAATTTCCTTGGTTATACATCTTGGCTTGCAAGAGGTTGAAGGAGTTCCTGCAGCCTCGTAAGATCCTCCGAACTTCCTGTAATGATCTTCACAAAGAAAAATACTTCAATGAAAGCTTTTAATACACCTTCAGATAGACAAAGCGGGAAAGTCAATTCTATCATTGACACCCATTATAGTCTTGTTACACTTTCTGGATCAATAATGAAAGCAAGGCTATCTTCCTCAATTTTCTTTATTGTAGATGGCGTGTTGCGAGGATTATAGTAACTTAGAACACAGTGTACTCTTCGTAACCGTTTCTTTAACTACAAAAATTGAGTGGAAGAATATCTGCCTACAAGGCGTCTACCTCTTGAGAGCTTTACAGAAGAATAACGGCAAAAGACATATTTTACCAGAACAACAACATGAGGACAAGAAGACAGGTAACACTCACTTGGACGGACCCACTGAATGAATGGGCATACACTCCTCCAATTCTTTTGACGCCTAATTCCATTGTCTTGCCATGAGTGGATCTGTCACATTGTTGGATGAAGAAATCATGTAGGTGTAATATGGAGACATTTCCATCGAGCTTCTTTGGGAACTCAAACTCCATTGAGTATGATAATCTTTGTTTGGCTTCTCCAATGTTGCACGACTACGAGTGGCGATTTGTTCCTATTCCTGAAACTTGATCTGCACGCTATCTCCTAACAGAGCAACCCTAAACATTCTTACAGAGAAAATCATACATGCGCTGCAATTAACGGTTAGAGACAGTTCGAGCAAGGGTAGCATGGTTGACAATCAAGAATTGCAAAGGTGGCTTGCTCTTCCACGCCTAGCCTCTGAGGGAGATCTCTTAAAAGGGTTCAATGCGCATTCTCCATAGCTATCAGTTTGAAAAACAAACATATTCGAGTAGAGCGGGAAAAAACTAAAGTATGAATATTGGGAAATTTTCACATAGACAGATGAGAGCGAATGTTGGATGAAATCTCCATGCTGGTCTCTTGTACACATCCTTTTCTAAAGCAAGGAGATATACGCAGAAATTCATTTTGGACTCATAGAACCTTGGGATGAAAACGCGCGAAGTACTCGGTGACTAAGGGCAGTTTTGAAAAAGGGATCTCCAATGGGTCAGCAAAAATTCAGGGACATTTGACAAAAAGGATCTCCAAGTACACAGGCATATGGGTTCTTCAACGCAAAGAGAGAGAACAACTTGCACTTTGTTGTATTCCCAAGGGACAGGTTCAAAACAGTAAATAAGTACGCGGCTCGGGCCAATGATCGGTAGAACATAGAAGATTTGTCTTATTGATATGGGACAGGCATGGACAAAAAAGATTCGATTCAAATGGATTCCACAACTTCGGGTGATTTCGGCAATCAGGGAACAGTGCTGAGCACTTTTGAAATTGGCTACAGTTGGAGGGTGACAGTTAAACTGTCCACCATAACAATGTATTAAATGCTTAAACCAATATTGAACTAATGCTAACACGAAAAGTCTTGGGATCACAGTGGGATCGAACTACTTCCCTACTGTTGGTCTAGGCATACCCCCCACAATCATTGTGCATTATTGAAGCCAATCCTCAACAGATACGCATCTTGTCAGACCTGATGGTGACAGCCTATTGATAGCTAGACAGGCCCAAACTATACAAAATACCCAAAACTGCAGACTTGACTCAATGCCACGGCTTGGTCATTAAAAAATACACTTGGCTCAAAATTTCCTCAAATCTCGTAACTTTCATCGAAGAGCTCCCAGGGAACTCCTGAGTGGATCAACAGTGTGTTTTGAACCTCATGGTTACTACTGCCAACTGGTAGAGGATGAAATATCAACCTCTATATCTTCTAGATGCATATCTTGTTGCACCAGTTGCTCCATACTCTGTGAATCTTCACTACCTGAGTCTATGCTTGTACTAGTAACTGTACTTGAGCTTTGCTGACCCCTTGACTTGGACATGGAGATTTTTTTGGCTGCTCACTTTGATCATCTTCTGGAAAATATCTGGACTTTCTAAATGCTTTCTTCCTCTATGAACTTGACATCACGTCTGAAAATAATTCTTCTAGTCCCTGGAATAAAAATCCCATATGCCTTTGAAGTTTCACTGTACCCAACAAGGTACCCTTTCTCTACAGTCTGATCTAACTTGGTACATGTATCTTCTGGAATATGACAATATGCCAAACTCCCAAATATCTTGGAAGTGACCTATATTTGGCTTCTTCCCTGCGAAAGCTTCCTCTGGTGTCATCTTCCCTAGTACCTTATGTGGAACCCTATTCTGAATGTAAATTGTTGTACTACACACCTATGCCCATAGATAGTGTGGGCATGTCCTGGTCATGTAGCATAGCCCTTGCTTCCATCCGATATAGAATGGTTCTTCCTCTCAGTAACTCCATTCTGCTGTGGATTGTAAGGAACCTTCCACTCTCTCTTGATTCCTTCTCTGGTACACAAATCCTGGAATTCATTTCCTTTGTACTTGCCTCCATTATCTGACCGAAGAACCTTTATCTTCCTTCCTGGTTGAGTTCTCTGCAAGAGCCTTGAACTCTTGGAAGCGATTAAAAACCTCATCCTTGGTCTTCAAGAAGTATATCCAGGTATTCCTAGATAAATCATCAATAAAGGTAACATAGTACACATATCCTCTGAGAGACTTTTTCGACATTGGTCCACATACATCTGAATGTACTAGATCAAGAACACCCTTAGATCTATTGTCACTCCTTGGAAAAGATGCTTTCGCAAACTTCCCCAACACACATCCCTTACATACATCATCATGCTCTGTGCTCACCTCTGGAACACCTGTCACTGTCTCACAAAGCAATTTAAGTGCTCCATGATGAATATGGCCCATCCTCCTATGCCATAGCTCTCCAAGATCTCTAGGATTATTGCTGCTCATAAGTGCCTTAGGAGTATCAAACTGTAACCTATAAAGGTGACCACTCCTAACTCCAATAGTTATGGGTGATTTCCAATCCTTGTGCTTAATCAACACATGTGTCCCTCTAAAAAGTACATTATACCCTTTATCCTGAAGAACAAATACAGAAATCAGATTCATACCTAAGCCTTGCACATGCAAGACATCATGAAGTGGAACTATCTTTCCATTCTCCCTCTGAAACTAAACAGTCCCTTTCCCAACTGGGTTGAGCTTGGACAAGTTCCCCATAGAAATCTGGATATTGGTGTCCTCCTCCTGGTAACTGGAGAAGTACTCTCTAACTCCTGTCATATGAAATGACGCCCCACTATCTATATACCAAACACACTGTGAGGTTGAGCTGACCATACAAGCTATGAGTGCAAACTCATCCTCCAATCTCCTAGAGAGCTCCTCTGCACTTGCTGAAGCCACCACCTAGTTCTTTCCCTTCTTATCATTCTTCTTCCTTTGTGGGCAGTTACTAACATAGTGGCCAAACTCGTGACAGCCATAGCACTTGACCTTAGACATGTCCTTCTTCTTCTCACTTTGAGAATTTGATCCTTTGCTAAATCCCTTCTTTACTTTCCCTTTTCTAGCTAGGGCAACATTTTCTTGTTCTCCCTCACTTTTTTGACTCTTGTTGGCCCCATTGACAAGACTTAGTCTAAACTCCTCTTGAGTGAAATCAGTCCATAGTCGATCCCAACTCGGTAAGGTGTCTCGTCCACTAACAACTTGAACAAAGACATCCCACTATTTAGTAAACCCATTTAGGGCTATTCTTACTAGCTCATCATCATCTGGCTTATCTCCAACAGCTGCTAACTCATCCTTGACGAGTCTAAGCCTGGTGAGGTAACTTGTAACGTCTTCTCCCTTGTTCATCTGGGTATTCTTCAACTTTTCTCTGAGAATCAGCTTCTGGTTAGTGGTAGCATTCTGGTACAGATTCAGAATGGCATCCCACATCTTCTTCGCCGTATCTAACTCGGAGATGTGTGGAACAATATGATCCTTGACACCATCAAGGACAATCCTCCTCACCTTGGCATCCTCTTTCTTGTATGCTGCAAGCTATGTTGCGTCTATAGGTACAGTTACAACAGTGGTAACATAATCCTTTATACCATTCTCTTCCAACAATAAAGAAATTTTGGCCTTCTAGACACCAAAATTCGAGGCACCATCTAATCTGTCCTGATCTCTAAAACCAGTTGAAGCCATCTCAAAGGATAAAAGTAAAAAGAATTTAAAGAGATCAAACTAGGTTATAGAAACCCTCAATTTCTTTCCTAGGGAAAACCTTTTCTACCCTTAACACAACTCTGATACCATGTGAAAATTCTATTGCAGTCACTGATTATTAATCTCCTATCTTAAAAGATTATTTAACTGCTGAAAACTAATTCACAGCTAATATCGAAAAATAACACAACTACAACTTCACTAATAAAAATATGGAAAGAAATGCGTAACACAAAGAACACAATATTTTCAGACAAATTGTCCCTGGAAAAACCCCTAAGGGAAAACCAGTTCTACAGATGAGGAATTATATTAACTTCAGATAAATTAAGAGATACAAAGATTTCTTGCCTCTTACTGGCAGAACTCCAACAATCTCCCAACTTCTCCCGCTGATATTCCCCCACTGCTATCCCCAACGCTATCACTGCGCCCTTGCTAACACTGCAAGACTGTTTGCTATCACTGCAAACTTACAAACTCATTTGCTAGCACTGCAAATGCTTCTCCAAAACTTGTGTATTCCAAATGCCCAATGACCTCCTTTTATACTACTCTCATTGGTAAACCAACGGCCGAGATCGATTCTCAATTGACGGCTGAGATACATAACAACTTAACAACCATAACAAATAGGTTGCAAGGTGTCACTAAAGGAAATAAAAAATTAGAAAATAATTAAATACATTCTCAACAATAAGATAACTATTATCTAATCTTAGCAAATGGACGAACATTGGTCCAAACTAACAAACTAACAGAAAGGATTCCGTACTAAAGAAATTTATAATTTTGTTTCTTAAAAAACACAAATGCTCCATAATCTCATAGGGATGGTGAGAATTTTGCTTAAAGCATGCACCAAGCAGGAAACAACAATAGACAGTAGCCAAACTGCATAACAAAGTGACAAATTAGCTGGTTTTCCATATACTGCTTAGGAATCTAAGATTCTACGAAAATCCCCTTTTTAACTCATACGAAAATATATTGAAACAAACTCTATATGCACTGCTGATAGAAAAGACGGATTTCAGTTTCTTACACCATGAGATCCCTGAAAACCATCCCATGCAAGATTATATTTTCTAATTTAAACATTGACTATGTACAGATATGAGTCAATGAATGGATATGGAAATCTCACTGGTATAAGGATAAACGCAAGGATTAGTCTTATTTGATTTATTTTATTAGATCTGAACTAGGCAATTTTTTCATATTTTTTTTTTTGCCCAACATGAACATCCGAAAGTTTTCATTTTTTTTTTTTGCCCAACATGAACATCCAAAAGAGGATATTCACTACTAAAGCGAAAGGAACGAATGAAATTTATAGATTTGCTTTACTTCTTCGTAACATATCCACCAAAGTCCTGATATATATCAATATTACACTTCATCTTTTGTTCTATGATTACATTTTGTTACTGATATTTTACACTTTTCACAGCTGCTCTTCCATTTAATGGGGGATACATACTTTGATGGCTGCAAATCTTCCTTGAATTTGGAAAGAAATATGAATGCTTAGAGGATTAGGTCAAAAATAAATAAATTTCTATGGAAGTCAAAACATGAGCATGAATTCCTAAGCTTTTAACATTGCTACTGTGGTGATTTACACTAACAAAAGTAGAGGCGAAAACTTTATCCTTCAATTTTTTTTGTTTTTTGTTTTTTTGGAAAATTAGAGGAATCATTACATATTATATTTTAGCACTTCCTCTACCAGCCTCAATGAATTTAGTTAGCCTATGAGAGGATGGGACCACCTCCGTTCAGTTGAGGCTTAGGTTTCACACCACCTCCGTATAGCTGGCGCACACTTAGAAACATTTGTCGGACTATTCGAGTAGCATCATCGTACAATTGTCACACACTCAAGGACATTGGTCGGACTACTCCTTCGGCAGTCAAGGACATCAGTCGAGTTATTCCTCATGCAGCGGACATGCCAATGGGAGTTGAACCTTGAACCTCCTCTTGGTAAATGCCCAGACTTTACCAATCAACCAAGACCCCATTGGCAAACCTTATCCTTTAATTGATAGCTCCAATTTATTGTGTTGAATATCAAAAGAATAAAACGCACTTAAAACTAAAACATGGTCCTGAAAAAATCAAGTACAAAACATTAAGGATTTACATGAAATACACAAAAATACACAAAACCTTCAGCCACTGTAATGAAAATAAAACACGTACAAACAAACTATATACTTTTACCTGAAAATAGAAAAGGAGCTAAATCAATCCATCTTCTAAGCATGGGAAAATGGCAGTGTTTTCGCCTACATTATTCAACTTCTCGTTCACCATTATCTCATGCTACAATATTAAATTGAGAAGACATCACACCATATATTCAGTAATGGAAGAATTTAAAGTCTAATAAAACTTGTTTTTTTAGGAGCATTTAATACCTAGTGTGAGTTTTTTAATAGTTTGCATTCACTGCCGAGTGTGATTTTTTTAATCTTGAAACCATAGGAAATAAAAAAATATTAATTTCATGATTTTATTAATTGAAAAATTCTGAAATGGTTACAAAAATATTTTAACCAATCAAAAAATGAAATAGAACATTTTTAAAAATTGAAATAAATATATATTTTTGAAAAACTATTTACCAAACATTTGAAATACCATATGGATTCTTGCAATTGGTTTGAAAAGGTAATGCAAATGGTTTTGTGAAGCCTATTTACACCTGCCTTTGGCAGGTTAATGTGTTTGAAATCTATTCTTTGATAATTATAGTCCCTTAATAACAATAAAGATAATAATGTTTGTCCGATGAGAAAGTAATTTGTTTAAAATTTATTGATCATATAACAAACAAAAATGTAAAGAGGAATTAAAATCTCAATTAAACTGAAAAAAAAAACAAAATATATATCAACACACGAGTAATAATGCCAAAAAAATTACCAAATTAAAATCTAACATATTTTATAATTAAATTCAATTATCTAACAATAAATTTTGAAACACCAAAAATTGAAATTCAATATACTTTATTTTATTTTGAAATCCGGTTATTTTATAGTCAATTTCAAAAATCTTTAAATTGAATTCTAAAAATAGTATTTTGTAGGGAGATTGCGGGCAGAAGTAAGAAAGAGTTGAATGTTTTTTAATATAAAAGGGTCACGACTCACTTGACTTCACTTTGACTTTGATCAACATAACTATATTTTAGACAATCTTGAATTTTATTATTTATTTCCGCTATCTGGCCAGAATTGAGTTTATTATCTGCACAGCAATTATTTGGTCGGTGGAAGAGACAGCAGTAGTCAAAGACTTGATAAGCCCTAATAACATGCAAGATTTAACAAACATTAATCTCTTCTCTATACATCTATTTCTATCTTAAAATATATTTATTTGTATACTATGATCGTCATGGTGAATAGGTGAAAATATAATTTGAAGTATGTACAAAATTATATATATATATATATTGAATTTGAGTCGAATAAACCAATATATACACATTAAATTTTTATAATTGTAATTGTACTATATCAAATTCCTAGAGACCCTTAATCAAGACGAAGAAAGATGGCTTACAAGAACGCTTACAAACTGCTAAGTATGTGGTAAATGACGAGGCCCTAAAATGCCTCCTCCAAAAACTAATAGTAACATGTTTTCTCCTTTATGAGCCCAATGTTAAGTGGATTTAACTATGATTTAGGAATTTCTAAGTTGTTTTGAGATTAAAATATACAATGAACACCTAATTTGTTTCTCCAGAGTCATTATGGTCTAAAATGCTTACGCTTTCTAACACTTTATGGCCAAAAGTTCTTACAATTTGTGAAAACAAGGTATATAACTTTTCTTTGTTTTCCCTCTTGCAAACAAACTTGGACACTGCCCTGGTCTGGCCTTATTTTAAATTAAAGTGAAGGTAACAACAACCCTAACCAATACATGTTATTAAGATTTGTGATTTACTATCATTCTTATTTTTTTGGTTTTAATTCATATTTATACATAATTAATCTATATTAGCTTGAACTCTAATTTTCATATTACACAACTCAATCAATAGTAGGCATGTATTTTCATGTTGGTCTCATTAATATCGCTCCTTCAAAATTTAGAGGAGATTGAGCTTAGTTGGTATGATTCCATGAAGTTTATCTGGGGAGACTTCCCTAACAAACAAATTGTGGCAACCAAAGAGATTGGTGTAAAAGCTCTTTGTAATTGATTCCACTGTGGCTAGAATATTTGTAGGTGGGAAAATTGACCTAGTTTAGGGGAGATTTCACCATGAAGGGCAGTGTTGAAGAGATTAAGTGATAGGAGAAAGGATATATTTCCAAGCAAAGGATAAATGGTGCCCTCTAGACAAATGTGGGATAAATTGAGGGCATCGACTATAAGAGGGCGTGTGATTCTAGTCCAGCTATAGAGGGAAGTACGATAATGTCAATCAAATATAGAGTTGTTCGGATCAAGTTTAATTCCATCTTTGAATGCTAATAACCATCTTTGTTCAGATTTATTATTACATGAAATTTAGTGACTATGAAGAATGGAGATTGAAAAGAAGGAAATCATGAAAAAAATCAACAACAATAAAGGAGTCATTTTCGAATAGAATATAGGAGGAATGTTATTGGAAGTAGGAACAATGTTGGAATCTCGCATGTAGCAATGCAAGTTAAATATTTTTTATAATCATAAGTTGATCCTCTCCCAAAATGTGATGGTGTGGGGATTTTTCTAGCAATGCCATATTTTACAAAAATAGATCCACCATAGAAAATGACTAGTTGCATTTTAACATAGCAATATATTTGTAAGTTTATATTAAAAGCAAACATGAATTTTTTATTATAAATTAAGTAAAGAAGTTGGAAAAAAAAAATCATCAGAGATCAAAGCATATTGAGGAAAATCATCACTCTATTCGTGATTTAATAGATGAAAAGATCATGGAGCTGATGCTTTGCATGACTCAAGACTAAGTTACAAATATATTCACTAAAGTAATACTCAGAGTAAAATTCATTAGTGTTTGATACATGTTACATCTTAAGGATGTTGCTCTTACATGATAGTGTAAATGGGTACCTGATGAGGCAAAGTAGTTGGGCCACATCTCAAAATTTTGTAGTCACTTATAGTCACGTAAAAGGAAAAACCACATAAATTGCTCAATGATGTTTTTTTCCTGGTATAAAAAATCTCCATAGCTTAAATTGACATCTTGACATGTTTCAAAACAAAACTTTGGACATATTGATATTTTCAAAGTATCTAATAATACATTTTGGTTTTGAACTCTTCATATGCTACAATTCACAAGGAAAAATGTTATTTCATTATTTTTGCACAATCCTTAGGTATTGCATTACATTAAAGTCTCATTATCTCAATCTTTAATTAAATTATGTATTGGGGAGGGTTCATAGAGGATTGAAAATTTTGCACTAATATGTAAATTTCTTCTTAGCTTACATTTTTTCTTTGAAGTATTAAATGAAGGGAAAACTAGATTTTGAATTGATTGAAAATAAAAAAATTGAGTTGCACCAAATTTATGGTAAAGAGAAATACTTATTTATGGGATGCATGGAAAGAAATGAATCACTTTGGAATCTCAAACATTTGCAACTGTTGAGATCCCGAATTCTGGAACATGGTTAAAAAAATGATGATCTAGTGGCCTAAAAGGGGACACTAGGGTATTAATGTTAATATAATTAGGAGGACTAAAATGTTGTAGTAAATAGACTAAAAACATTATGGAATAAATGTAACTAAATCATTCTAAGTGAAATTAAACCCTAATATGCAAGAGAAATGAAAGAAATGGCTATGATAATTGGAAGTGACTGTCGCAGGTTGTTGTAGATCTGGAAATGAAATCAGGAAGTGCAGATGAACACTGAGAGACCCTACGAAGGGTAGATCTAGAATATATGAAATGACTGGGGTGCATGGGAGTGTAATGGGGCATCCTGGGGCATCCTAGTCTGCAGTTTGGTCACTCTTATCTATGAAAATACTTAAAACATGAATTTTATATGGTCACAAGGTGTCTTCGAGTACTTCATGTTTATCATGTTGGATCTACTGGATGAGTTAAATAATGTCTAATGTGCATAATTTTGTGCCTACATTTTTCCCCACTTTATGTTGGTGAGCGGAAAGCTTGTAACATAAAATAGATAAAGATGTGTACCAGATATCCATGTAGAGTGTAGAACAATACTTGTCGATTGACTAGACTCAAGCGTGGAATGAAAAAAGAAAAAGAAAAATGTGGAGGAGTAGGGATTTTAAAGATGAAAAATGTTCATAAAAAGTGATGATAGTGAACCTAAGGTGGAATGCGTGTGTTGTTGTCACTATGTGTAGTGTACCTACATGGTTAGTAAAGGAAAGTGCTTGTAACAATGTGTTATTGTTGTCATTGTCGGTGTTGTTGTTGTTGTTGTTGCCCCCAATTTGACTACTTGTTTCTCATACAATAGACCTGGAAGGAGAAAATGAACAAGTAGTCAGATATGTATGTATGTAAAAATGATGCGTAAAATATGCATGTGTAAAGTGCGCAAATGTAAAATAAGCTAGAAAAAGTGTAAATAGAACATGTGCACCTGATCCATGTCGAGAAAAAGGGTGTAAAAGGATATCTTGTATTGTCGCGAGTTTTTTGGGTGATCTCATGCCACCCTGGATGAAGAAGTATAAGGAGGAAATGTGTTGTGTCCTCCAACTTTAACTGCTTTTGCTTAAATGTGTGAAGAGATCTATGTACTTTCCTAGTTTTTTTGGTGATCTAATGCCACTAGATGGAGAAGTGTAGAGAGGAGACCCACTATAACCCTCAAACCTGTAATTATTCAACAGAATTACTAAAGGACACCATGTCCTGTTAAGGCCATTGTGTATGGAATTCGTAGACTAGTTTGAACTCATTCGTTGTGTTTGAACTGGTGTAAATACACTATATTAGTAGAAAACCCTCAATAACGCTCTCCTCTTTGGTTGAACATGCGACGACCCTGGAAGGAGAATACGGCCCCAAAAGAGGACCAACCGCACTTTGACCTATAGAACTCTACCCTGCCCAAGGAAAGGGAAACACTTGGTAGATACCAAGGCACGCACAAAATGGGATGACTAGCCAATACAAGTGTTAGTCTAAAAACACATGCTTGCACTAAGTGTAAAATATGTAGACAATCTAGAAACTACCAAACAAAGTAGTGTAAACATTCAAGAAAACAAGAAAACTGTATAAAACGGGTTTCAAACATGGGATATCACTCATGATTTTGCAAGACACTTAAGGCCATCATGGCTGCAAACAACAGACAAGTGTACACACAAGAAAAGTGAAAATCCCGCATACAATGGAAAACAAAGAAGACAAGTAGAAACAAAAAAGTAGTCATGGAAACATGTGATCATGTAAAACAAGTGATGCACATGAAACACCTGTTAGCATGTTAGAATGATAGTAAATATGTCAAAGTGTGTATGAGAAAGTAGTATAAGATGCTAAGTATAAAATGAAACAATAGTACCTGGATAAGATGATTGTGGATGCCCCTAACAACCAGTATAGTAAGAGTAGAAGGTGAGCATCCATGTCGTGTGTAGATTTCATGTATCTATGATCACACTAAACAAAGATGTGAACACACATGTTTGTATGATAATGACATATAAGAAAGTAAGCTAACATGTGTAGTAAAATGAGCATGTAAAACACTAGCAAGCAAAATTAAATGCCCCCAAGACAATGCAATGTTGGGGTTAGCACAAGGTTGTATAGATTATATATTAGATCTAAGCATACATGTAATAAAAGTAGATATTCTAATAGAAGAAATATACAGAACAAGAGATATAAATCAACACCAAATTTAACGTGGTTCACCCAATGTGGGCTACATCCACCAAAAATAAGCCAATCTATTATCCAAAGCTTTCAGAAGATATATAATCGAAGATCTACAATCTTCCACACCTCTCAGATGTACACTGCTTTCTTTCTCTCAAGATTCTCCTTCTTCTCCAAGAATTCTTTCTCTCACAATTATTCTTGCAATAATCATCAACTTCTTCAATTCTCTTACTTCTAAACCCTAGATTTCATGCTTATATAAAAACATATAAACTTAGGGCACTTAACCATGCAATTACAATTAATAGATCTATATGCTTTAATACTAAAATTAGACCTAATTATCGAGATTTAAATAAAACACTCCCACACATGTAACCAACACTAGCTAGCCCTAACCGATGCCGGTCATAGTTGATCGATGCCAATTCCTCCATAACCGATGTTGTTTACTGTATTTTCCTGCAAGTTTCATATTGCATGCTAAACTGAAGTAATTGAGCTTCACAACTCAATAATCTCCCACTTGGAGATAAAGTACTGCACTATACCTGTACAACGTCATTCTTGGATCCTTTCCTTAGCTTTGTTTCTTCCTCTTCAAGTCTCAAACTCGAAGACCAATAGAAGTGGAGTGTAGCTCCAACTTCTCTTTTGCTAATGGCTTCATTATCATATCCACAGGGTTTTCACTCGTATGAATCTTCTCCAATTTCAGTTGTCCATCCTCCAATACATGTCGTATGAAGTGTTACCTCAACTAAATGTGTTTTATTCTAGAGTGAAATGACAAGTTCTTTGCCAAATGAATTGCAATCTAACTATCACTGAACAATTTGCAATCATCTTGTTCCTTTCCCAACTCTTCCATGAACCTGATCATCCATATCATCTCTTTGCTAGCCTCTGTAGCTACAACATACTCTACCTCTATAGTAGACAAAGCCACAACCTTTTGCAATCTCAAAATATAGCTAACTGTTGTCCCACCTACTGTGAAAATATATCTAGTACTATTCCTTCTACCATCTAGATCTCCATCCATATCTGAATCAACATAGCCATGTAAAGAAATATCCAAACCTTCATAGCATAACTACAGGCTATATGTCCCTCTCAAATTCCTAAGTATCCAAGTTTCCTTTGGTATTCCTCCATATAGTGAACTTAAAGGCCCACGGTTAATCAAATAAACCGTTGTATCAACTGCTTCTGCTCAAAAATGTAAGGGAAATCCAGAATGTATTGTCATTACCAATCCGGCACTATGATAATTCTTCACCAGGAACTCCTCATGCTATGATTATTTACTAATGCACAGCCTTTAGTTTGGTGTATGTAATCTAGAAACAAAGCAACAAACATAACACAAGAATACCATCGACTATGATAAGACGGAATGATGACAAATTTGAAATATCAAAGTAAATTATAATATTAACATGAAATTGTTACAATCTCACCCATGAGGTACTTCAAGTGTTATTGACTTCACTTGCCTTCCACCAATACTATGGAAGAAACTTTACAATTACACCTCTTAATGGCTTCTTCAACACACCTTTAAACTGATGGCTTCCTTTACACACTTCATACAATATTTCTCACTACTTCCTTCTATGCTAAATGAGGGGGGTGGCCTTTTTATTTATAGAACTTCCAGGCTTATCCATCTTATCTCTAAGATAGGATAAGAAATCCACTCTGACAAATCATATTCCATACCTTAACTCTTATCTGTACATGTAAGCTTATCTCTTAAGATAAGATAAACCTTATCATTTCACATGGGTTCCACATTTTTAGACTTTTTACAAATAAAATACACAAAATATTTATGACCTCACTCCTTGTCCTTATTACCAATATAATATTTCTAATTCCTAATCATGTAGACCCTACTTCTCTACTTATCTCAACTTTGACATTTTAACATTACCGGACCACTTACGACAAATATTTACTTTTTACAACATTCCTATTGTACTTTGACTGTTACCGTACTCTACATTATTGGCAGCACCGTACTGACGGTGCCGTTATCTTCTATCAGACGCTACTACTAATTACACTTAACAACATCCTATTCCTAATACATACATTAATGAAATAGAAATTACGGAGGAAAATTTTAGTGTCGACATCTTCCCCCTTCCTAGCTTCTACTCTGTCCTCGGAGTAGACTATTCTGGTGCTTGGAAAATCTTCAACTTGTCGTGGTTGACCCATTTCGTAATGGGAGTGTCATCCAATTCCTCCAGTCGGTACGTACCATTTTTATGCACAGCTACTATTTTGTAGGGCCCCATCCATTTTGGAAGAAATTTTCTCTGTCTTCTTTTTTTGTATCTTGAATCATATACTAGGACCAAGTCATTCACATGAAATGGAGACCAACGGATATTTTGATCAAAGTATTCCTTCTGCTTCATTTTCTTCTTATAGCTTGTATCCTTCGCTATTTCCCTCATTTCCTCTAGCAAATGAAGATGTACCAACCTTTCTTTTACTGAATCACTTTCATCCATCCTTTCATTTTTCGTAACTCTCACAGTGGGAATATCAAACTCAATAGGAAGAACTGGATCAATGCCATAGGCCAACTGAAATGGGGAGTATCCTGTTGCTGACTTTGATGTTGCCCTATATGCCCACAATGCTGCATGAATCCTTTTATCCCACTTATGTACCTGCAAGGCTGCATCTTTTGCTAGAATTTGACACAACACAAAATTTGTTCGTTCCACTTGTCCATTTGTGCTTGGCTTGTATGTTGTTTCCTTCCTGTGCTTAATAGAAAATTTATTGACTAGGACTTCTACTACCTCATTAATGAAGTGGCTTCCTTGATCTGTTACAATTTCTAATGGACAACCAAATCTGGTGACAATGCGTTCATATATAAACCTTGCCACCTCATCCATGGAAGTTGTTTTCAATGGCCTAGCTTCAACCCACTTGGTTAAATAATCTGTGGCAACTATAATATACTTATTTTGGCGTGAGGTAGTTGGAAGTGGACCTACAATGTCTATTCCCCACTTTTCAAAGGGACCAAGTGGAAGAATAGGACATAATGGAGCTGATGAAGTCTTACGGTTACCATGTGTTTGACAAATATCACATGTCTTACAATAATTATAACAATCTTTAAAAATAGTGGGCCAGTGATAACCTGCATCCAAGATCCTTCTTACTGTAAGTTTTCCAGAGAAGTGCCCTCCACATGTACCATTGTGGAATTCTTCTAGCAGTTCCTTCCCTTGATCACGTCCAACTGCCCTCTTGTACTGTCCATCAGGTCCTATTCGAAATAATAATCCATGCAGAATAGAATATGGACGACTGGCTTGAGTAATCTTTCTCTTAGTCTTTGCATTGGCACCATCAGGAAACTTGAATTCATTCAGATAATTCCAAATATCTATGTATTCACTAGGGATTGTGTCAAGGGATAACAAGGCTGCATCGGGGAAATCATCATCATCACAAGATGATCCTAAACCATCATAGGCTCGAGAGAGTGCATCTGCATTGACATGCTTCTTTCCAGGCCTATCTATAATATCAAATTCAAATTCTTGTAGCAAAATTATCCATCTTGCTATCCTCCCTGATGGGTTAGGCTTATTGACAATATATTTTAGAGCCTGATGATTTGTTACAACTATAAATTTCTGCCCTAGCAAGTAATTTCTAAACTTCTTTACAGGAAAAATGATAGCTAGAGCCTCTTTTTCAGTTACAGTATAATTTACCTCAGCATTTCTCATTTGTCTGCTCCCAAAGTAAATTGGATGTTCATTCCCATTTTCATCCTTTTGGCTCAAAGTACTTCCTAGTGCTGCATCTGAGGCATCATTGTACACAATGAATGGCTTGCTCCAATCTAGATTCTTTAAAACAGGTGAAGACACCAGGGCTTCATTCAGTTGTCCAAAAGCTTCATGTGCCTTATTTCCTGGTTCATAAGTAACATCCTTCTTCAAGAACTGGGTTAGTGGCTGTGTAATCTTTGAGAAATTCTTGATGAACCTTCTATAGTAACCCATATGGCCTAAAAATGATCTCAACTTACTTCTATTCATAGGAAATGGTAAATCTTTGATTTTTGAAACTTTATCAGGATCAGTACCAATACCATCTCTGGATACAACATGCCCTAACAAAACACCTTTAGAACATCCAAAGACACACTTTGTAGGGTTTAGTAAGGCTTGTGCTTCATCTAACCTTTGAAATGTTGTCTCCATCTGGTACAGGTGGTCCAACTTGCTCCCATAGATGCAAAAATCATCCAGAAATACTCTGATGAAGGTCCCAATGTAGGGTTCGAACACCCTATTCATCAAACGCTGGAATGTTGCTGGAGCAATACACAACCCAAAAGTCATAACTCTATAAGCAAACGTTCCCCAAGGAGTGGTGAACGTGGTCTTCAGCTGATCTTTCTCCGCTATACGGACTTGGTTGTATCCGCTATATCCATCAGCAAAACTATAACACTCCTGGCCAACTACTTCGTCCAAGATCTGATCTGAGAATGGAAGAGGGCAATGATCCTTCTTTGTTGCGTTATTGAGCTTCATGTAATCAACACAAATGCGTAGCTTCCTATTCTTTTTTATTGAGATCACAATGGGAGAAACCCATTCTGAATTCTCCACAGCAAATATGAATCCTGCATCAAGCAACTTATCTATTTCTTCTTTTACAGTCTTGGAAAAATTAGGATTCATTCTATATGGCATTTTCTTTATAGGCCTAGCACCATCTACCAGCTCAATAGAATGTTCTACCCAACTTTCTTGACGGAGTTCCTTGTAATCAAAAGTGAATATGTGTATGTACCTTCGAAAGAGCTGGAGGTAGGATTCCTTCTCACTCTCCATCACAGCATCACCAATCTTTATTTGTTGGAGATGATCATCAACTTCTTCTTCAGATAATTTTATGGGGTCATGAGTCGGTGTGACTGGAAGGATATCCATGACTGAAACATCAACCTCACTTCCTTCATCTTCAGTGTCCACTTCACTGGTACTAGAGTAATCAGAGAATGTCCAATCATCAATTTCATCACTTGAATCCACAGGTTCTGCCTTATGATGTCGAGGGATCACATTTATATTCACCCTCTCTCTACCACGTCCAAGTGTCATGAAGCCTTCATTCCAGTATTTTTTGCATGAACTCTCCTTAGCCATGGTCTTCCCAGCAATATTGGGTACGCAACAGTACCATTTTTCATCACCTGAAAGTCTACCACACATACAACACCCATAACAGATATTGCCACATTTGAAACTACACCTTCTGGTTTAGTTTGTCCCTTATTGAATGACCTTAACATAAGTGTTGAAGGGCGATCAATTTTTAAACCCAACATATTCATTACAGACTCGGTCATTACATTAACTGCAGCACCTCCATCAACTAAGACATCATGAATTGAAATACCATTACATAATACCTCAGCTTATAGAGCATAGGGATCTGCCTCTGCCTCCAAAATAGGGACCTCAACCTCCTTCCTTCGTCGAGCATTGAGTCCACTTCGCAGCTCCCGCCTCTTCTCAGAAGACATAGCCAAGAGTTGACCATATGTAATATTTGCAGGCCTTTTGGACAGATCTTCTAATATGGAGTATGGTCCTTGCCCCTGTGAAATCAGGATATCCTGCACACCCAACTTTCTTCTCCTATGTTTCTTACTAGTTTCTCCTTTCATCTTCTTAGGATCATTTCCATCTTGATTATCTTTTTCTTTCTTTCTTTTTGTTACAAACACATCTACTTCATTATTTATGCTCTTATCTACTACATCAAAAGAATTCACAGGTGCTTTTCCTTTATCATTATCTCCTTTACCAGATGTAGAAGCTCTATCTGGACAATTATACTTATAATGACCCTTTTTATAACAACCATAATATACAACTTCAGAAATATTTCTTTTTGGACCTCTATCTCCTCCCTGAGAACTAAATTCTTTTCCTTGAAGAAGATTAATAGTTAACTGACCCATCTTTTTGAGCAGATCTTCATACTCAGTAGATGTACTAGGAGAAATATTTGTGCTCACCGAGAGTGGTTGTGGATTCTGGAGCAAAGGTGCTAGTGTAGGCTCTACTTTAGCAACAATTTCTTTGGGCTCCTCTTCCATGCTTTCTTCTTGCCTTCTTGCAATCTCCTTTTCTTGTTCAATGGTAGCTGGGTGGTCATACTTCACTTGTTGTCTGATCTCTGGCTTCATCCCAAGAATGAAGTTCTTACATAGGAGATTATCCACATCATTCATCAACCCATCCGCTAATCCTTCCTTTCGGATCTGAGCGTCGAGCTTCCTCCTTAGCTCTAGAACACGAGCATGATAATCCCTTATCTTCTCCTTCTCTCATTGGGTTAGCTTTGTGATATCGATCATGAGATCTGCATATCTCTGTTGTTCACCAAATTCTTCAAGAAAACTTTCAGTTAATAAATTCCATGAGTTTTTCACATTATCACCTAGTGTTTCAAACCACCTAAGGGCTGAACCATCCAAAAAGGTAGGAAAAAATTCAGTCCATTGTTCCCTTCTTATAAGGCTATTACAAATACAAGATCGTTTAAACTCTTGAATGAAAGAGGAAGCATCTTCATTAGATTGGGCTGAAAAAATAGGAATCTTCCCCATTTTCAAAAGTAACCACAGTGAAATACCAACCCAAAATTACAATCAACAAGACTTATGTGCACCAATAATTAAAATCACTATAATAGAAAATAGAAATGACCACGGTAAACTATGGTAAAACTTGACTTACTACGGTAAATACTATTCACGGTAAAAAGTGACTTTACTGTGGTAAATACTATTCACAACAAAAATGACTTTACCATGGTAACTACTATTCACGGCAAAAATGACTTTACCATGGTAACTACTATGCACAGTAAAAACAAGGTTACCCTCCAATTGATTTTTGACTAAGTGGGAATATCTCTCCAGACAATCCACCACGAGGAATGGTCCCGGCAACGGAACCAAAATTTCATCACCAATCCGGCACTATGATAATTCTTCACCGGGAACTCCTCGTGCTATGATTATTTACTAATGCACAGCCTTTAGTTTGGTGGATGTAATCTGGAAACAAAGCAACAAACGTAACACAAGAATACCATCGACTATGATAAGATGAAATGATGAAAAATATCAAATATCAAAGTAAATTATAATATTAACATGAAATTGTTACAATCTCACCCATGAGGTACTTCAAGTGTTATTGACTTCACTTGCCTTCCACCAATACTATGGAAGAAACTTTACAATTACACCTCTTAATGGCTTCTTCAACACACCTTTAAACTGATGGCTTCCTTTACACACTTCATACAATATTTCTCACTACTTCCTTCTATGTTAAATGAGGGGGGGGTGGCCTCTTTATTTATAGAACTTCCAGGCTTATCCATCTTATAACTAAGATAGGATAAGAAATCCACTCTGACGAATCATATTCCATACCTTAACTCTTATCTGTACATGTAAGCTTATCTCTTAAGATAAGATAAACCTTATCATTTCACATGGGTTCCACATTTTTAGACTTTTTACGAATAAAATATACAAAATATTTATGACCTCACTCCTTGTCCTTATTACCAATATAATATTTCTAATTCCTAATCATGTAGACCCTACTTCTCTACTTATCTCAACTTTGACATTTTAACATTACCGGACCACTTACGACAAATATTTACTTTTTACAACATTCCTATTGTACTTTGACTGTTACCGTACTCTACATTATTGGCGGCACCGTACTGACGGCGTCGTTATCTTCTATCAGACGCTACTACTAATTACACTTAACAACATCCTATTCCTAATACATACATTAATGAAATAGAAATTACGGAGGAAAATTTTAGTGTCGACAGTATCCTCATACTTCTAGTATGTTCTGTGATTATCCTATTCATTCTTTCTACAACACCATTCTCTTTTGGTGTTCTTGGAACCATCCTTTCTCTACGTATTCTATTCACTGAATGATAATCATTGAAATCATTGCTATATTATTCACCACCATTATTAGATGTAAGGCACTTTCACTTTGAATTTCATTTATTCTCAACAAGGTCTTTCCATATTTTAAAAGTCTCAAAAACATCATATTTATGTTTAATACAATAAACCCATAACTTTCTTGTAGCATCATCAATGAAATTAACATGATACTAGGATCCTCCATGAGAAGCTACATGGGTTGGTTCCCACACATCTGAGTGTACAAGCTCCAATTTATGATCCTTCTTAGTTGCCCCAACTTTGAGAAATCTCACTCTCTTTTTCTTTCCAAAAATACAATACTCACAAAAATCAAGATCTAAATCTTTAAAATCAGATAACTTACCCTTAGCCTTTAAGATCTACATTCCTTTTTTATTCATATGGCCCAACCCATTATGCCACATGCATGCATATAAATCTGAAGTAGATAACACAGAAAAGGAATCAATAACACATGTAGATGAATATAGTGTTCATACCTTACTGCGTATTGCCACAAAAAAAGCACCCTTGGTAACTTTCTAAGAGTTTGTTGTGAATGTAACCATGCAACCAGCTTCACCTAGTTGTCCTACAGAAATAATATTTCTCTTGAGGCTTGGCACATGCCTCACATCTTTCAATACCCATGTATTTCCATTCTACAATTTTAGACGAACTTCCCCTTTACCAGTAATACTGCAAGGTTCATAATCACCAAAATAAATAGGCTCAAAATTGCCCTGGACATAATTTCTAAAATAACCCTTATTGGGAGTTGCATGGAAAGAATCTCTTGAGGCTTGGCACATGCCTCACATCTTTCAATACCCATGTATTTCCATTCTGCAATTTTAGATGAACTTCCCCTTTACCAGTAATACTGCAAGGTTCATAATCACCAAAATAAACAGGCCCAAAATTGCCCTGGACATAATTTCTAAAATAACCCTTACTGGGAGTTACATGGAAAGAACCTCCTAAATCTAAAACCCATTATTTTATTATATTATCCAAAGAAAGAATAAGAGCATCTTGCATTACCTCTGCTGTAATATTTTCCTCTTTATTTGACTCTTTATCTTTGTCTGGGTGTTGGTTTTCTTTATCCTTTGACCAACAATATTTTTTTGCATTTCCTTTCTTTCCACATTTCCAACAAGTAATTCCCTTACCTCTGGATTTAGATCTACCATCCCTTGAATTTGATTTTCCATTATTCTTACTCTTGGATCTCTCCTTCTACCTACCTCTAATTTATACATTCAAAGCATTCCCAGATGATGATTTCTCTATACATTTCTTACAAATTTCTTAATTCAAGATTATACTAACCACATCATCCAAATTCAAAATATTATTAGTAGATGTTGCATTACTAACATCCATTACCAAGTTATCTCAACTATCAAGAAAAAAACATAAGAATAAAATTTCTTTCACTTCATCATCAAACAAAATATCAACCAATTTTAACTAATTTACAATAGATCAGAAATTATTCAAATGACTAGAGGCAGATCCACCTTCATGCATCTTCGAACTAAATAGTTTCTTCATCAAATAACCTTTATTTGAAGCACTATGTTTTTCATATAAATTAGCAAGATATTTCATTAACTCTATCCTAGAATTCTCTTCTGTAATATTGGAAGCCACGAATGTTTCCAGGCTCAATCTTATAGATCCCAAATCCTTTCTGTCAAGAATCTTTCATTCTTCATCAGTGATCTTTGTAGGTCTAGACTTTTCATCCAATGGTAAGTACAAATATTTTTGATACAGATAATCCTCAATTTGCATCATCCATAATTGATAATTACAGTCGTCAAAACTCTCTACCTCAGTAATCTATCAACACATTAAACTCTCAAACAAATCTCTAATACCATTTTTTGGGGTTAGCACAAGGTTTTACAGATTATATATCATATCTAAGCATACATGTAGTAAAAAAGGATATTCTACCAGAAGAAATATATAGAACAAGAGATAAAAATCAACACCATATTTAACGTGGTTTGCCCAGTGTCAGCTACATCCACCAAGAAATAAGCCAATCTATTATCCAAGTCTTTCAAAAGACATACAATTGAATATCTACGATCTTCCACACCTCTCAGATGTAGAGTAATTTCTTTCTCTCAAGCTTCTCCTTCTTCTCCAAGAATTGTTTCTCTCACAATAATCATCAACTTTTTCATTTCTCTTACTTCTAAACCCTACTTTTCATGCTTATATAGACACATATAAACTTAGGGCACCAAGCCATGAAATTAAAATAAATAGATCTGCTTTAATACTAAAATTAGATCTAATTCCTGAGAGTTAAATAAAACACTCCCGCATAGGTGACCGATGTTGGTTCTAACTTTCCTGACTAATGTCAATCATAGGTGACTAATGTCAATTCCTTCATAACTAATGTTGACTACTGTATTTTCCTACAAGTTTCATATTGCATGCTAAATTGAAGTAATTGATCTCCATAACTCAACATGCAGTATGTTATGAATGTATGGAATGGAATGCAATATGGAATAATAGGAACAACGTGCCCCCCAAGTAGATGGAATTATATGCAATGAGGTTCATTTTGTTTGCACCCTTAGCAGTCAAGAATGAACCACTAATGAGAGTGTGTCATCGGGAAATGGTCAAGTAGTTTTGGTTGCATCTAGTGCGCTGTGATGAGTGTGTATGTGTAGTGGTGATGAGATGCAATATGTACAATATATGTTCATGAACCCTATATCCGAAATGTATATCATAGCTTGTTACATGGAAGAGTGATGATTTATCCCTAAGCGTATATCCCTATAGAATGAGTGAATGGGAATAAGTTATAGGGATGCACGTGGACCCTATAGCCTAAGCATAGACCATGACTTGTTTAATGCAAGAGTGATGATTTATCCCTAAACATATATCACTATAGAATGAGCATATGGGAGTGAAATATATGGAAGGATGGGTGTGGACCCTATAGCCTAAGTGTATACCACAATTTTTTTAATGGAAGAGTGATTAGTTATCCCTAAGCATGTATCAATGTAGGATGAACAAATGAAGATGGGTGATAATTTAGCCTAAAGCATATGTTATTATGAGATGAATAAGAAGGGAGTGGCATTGTACCCTAAGGTGTATGCCACTACAACATAATAAAATGGGGGTGGTGATTTAACCAAAAGTGTATACCACTACGTGATGATAGGATGAGTGATAATTTAACCTAAGGTGTATGGCACTAAGGTGGGAGATGTTGAATGAGAAATATGACGCACGATAAAAACAAGGTCCATTTGATTGGTAAACCCTCGACAGTCGAGTATGGACTGAGGAACTAAAGTGCATCATAGGGTAGTGAGTACAGTGCATAAGACAACATAGGGTAAATGACCAAGTGAGGATTACATGATGTAAATGTGTTTTGTAAACAATGCAATGTAGGATGTGTAGTATGTCTAATGTATGAAAGGAACTAATAGATGTATATAGAAATGGAATATGTATAGATGATAGATTGAACTAGACCCATATACATTGGAATCTAGTGTAGTACAGAGAATGTAGTAGATGGATGGATGCGCTATATAGTGTAGGATGTAGAGATAGGTGTAGATAGAATATGTAGTGATGATAGGTAAAGCTAGACCCATGTATAATGTAACCTAGCGTAAATATATAATGTAAGGAAGAGATACAAAACTAGATGTAAATGAGATGACGATTGGTGTAGTGTGTATGAGATAGATGGTGTATAAATGAATAATAGATGAGGTATGTGTAGGCTAATGTAGGATGTAGGGTATTTATGGAAATATGTATAACCTAACATGAAGTGTGTAGGGTTCGGTGTAATGGTAATCCCTCAACAGTCCAGTATGAACCGAAGCACAAGAGTGCGTCATTGGGTAACAAGAGTGTTATGTCATGGTATAAGGATGAGCAAGCAATAATGTAAAGATAAGAAATGATAGTATGATGAAGATGGATGGGGGGGGTTGGATTTGTAATACATATGCCCCCCAAGTAGGCATGAAGGAGGTCTCAACCGATAAGGTTGAGGGATGGAGGTCCATCAATTAGTAACATAGCCAATGAAAGCAGAGGACCATGATCCACGAGTGGGAATATAGTGGATAAATTTGGCACCGGTGAGCGAAAGCTAAGTGTATGTGAAGGGTAAACAAGATGAATGTCAAGGTGGTGAATGACATAGGAGGGGGTGTTGTTGGGAAGGGTGATGGGTAGTGTTACGGGGGGATACACGACCCAAATGAGCCAGAAAATTAGATTGGGGCATAGGAGGCGGTGGTGTAGGAAATGAGAGGAGGTCTAGCTACCAGAGATCATGATTAATATGGCTCAAAGCATGACAGGAGTCGGTATGATGCCCTTGAATCCAATGGTAGTGGAAAAATAGTTGATCATGATATTGGATTAACTGAGATGGAAGGTGGTGACGATTAGATGGTAGAGATATGATTTGGTGATGAAGAAGGTGACCAAGAATGTCATGCGGCATAGCATTGGAAGGAAAGATAAGGGGTGAAGGTAACGGTACAGGTGGTAGGTCAGTGAGTTGACTAAAAGGGGATGTTGATGGCATAGGAACTGTAGGGTTAGTAGGAGCATGCAAGGTAGCTGCATCCTTAAGTTATTCTATCTCAACACGGAGAGACGTAATTGTGGCTTCGATGGACTGACATTGAGCTTGTAGTGCTGGTGTAGCCTCCAATAGGTGTGAGTGAGAAGGAGGATGACAAGGGTGAGAATCAACAGCTATGGTAGTGGAGATAGAAAATATTGGAGATGATGACGGATTGTTATTTATTATCCAATTTTTCCTCTTAGGAAAAATAGACAAACATGACCTTGCACACAGAGGAGCCGACGGGGATGTTTCAGTCATGGAGGATTGCATTTTGGAGTTGGGTGAATAAAATTGTGAGTTCTCAAATTTCATACTTTTCACTTCTCAGGTAGAACTCCAAAATCAATTTTTAAGGGTTTAACTTGCTCAAAACAAGTCCAAATTTCACCATTTAATAGATCAGGGGCTAATCTTCAAAATTGTATTTTTAGTTTTTAAAATTTTGATTTTTGAAATTTTAGAGTTTTTTGAATTTCAGGATTTCAGAATTTCAGGATTTCAGGTTTTTGGAATTTTGGGTTTTGGGTTTTTGGAATTTCAGGTTTCAGAATTTCAGGTTTCAAGATTTCAGAATTTCGAGTTTCGGGATTCCAGAATTTTGGGTTTTGGGTTTTCGAAATTTCAGGTTTCAGGATTTCAGAATTTCAGGTTTCAGGTTTTCAAAATTTTAGGGTTCAGGTTTTTTAGAATTTTGGGTTTCAGGATTTCAGGATTTTGGGTTTCAGGTTTTCAAAAGTTTGGGTTACAGGATTTCAGAATTTTGAGTTTCAGGTTTTCAGAATTTTGGGTTTCGGTTTTTCGGAATTCTCAAGCCCAAAAACATGAAAATCACACCTAAATGTCTAAAATTCTGATTTCTGAAAGTCAGAAATTTCAAAATTTCATACTTTTAGGTTTCAGACTTTTGAAACTCTGAGGCCATTTTGAGTAGTGAACAGTAGCTTGACATCTGAAACCAAAATTTCTGAAAGTCTGAATTTCAAGATTTCAGAGGTTGCATGCATTTCAGACTCCGAAAAATGAAGAAATGCAATTCGCCATTTTTTGAGGTGTCCCAAGTTTCTCACCTACCACCATTATGAGGTATGGGCTTCCTTTCTTGCCCAGCAAGGAACAACACATGGAGGCATGGGTTTTGTAGTAGAACCCATCATTGTTGCAGGTGAATTCATTTCTCTTTTGGAGGTGGTTGAGGGAGGATTTCAGGTTTCTTCTTGTCTCCTTCTCTCCTTCTTCCTATATATTGTAAAGAGGGGCAATTTTCTAAAGGTTGGATGGTTTTGCTTTGTACCCTCCCTTCTTCTCTTGTCTACAAGTGAATTTGTGGAGTTCAAACCTCCCATTTCAAACTCTAATGCAAGTTTTTGCCTCTTGGCCATTGCAATGGACTGTATCAAATTTTTGGAGCAATAAGATAATTTTGTGGATGATTTCAACCCTCTCTTGTGTTCATTACATCTGCATGATCTCTCACTGCAGTTTGGTTGCTTGTGCATGGTGGTTATGTTACAGTCTTAATGGTTTGTGTTTAATTGGAAAACAGGTGTTTAGTATTCCTTTGGTGCATCACCCTTGTTAGTTTACGTTTTATTTCTTGCATCTCATTAACCTTGTCTCCTTAACAATTTAGAGTAGGTTTTAGATAAGATCCTCTGCAATATGAATGTGTGCACCTGAACAGAGGAATAGGAACCAGCCTTCATCCGGAGAGCTCTCCCGATTCGCAAAGTCCCACACTTTGGGATAAGCTCCATGTTATGCAATCACACTGAGAGTCTCAACCCATCGAGTTGCAGACACTCATGGGTTCTATGATTACGCATCAATAGTTATGGCACACCCGGTGGGACCAAGAGGTCATTCTACAAGCTTTTAAGGAATTTTCATGAAATTTGGACTTAGAAATTGCAAGTTCTCCAATTTCAGACTTTTCACCTCTCAAGTTGAACTCCGAAATCAATTTTCAAGGGTGTAACTTGCTCAAAACAAGTCCAAATTTCACTAGTTGATAAATCGGGAGCTAATAATCAAAAGAGTATTTTTGGTTTTTTGAAATTTTAATTTTCGAAATTTCAAAGTTTTCAGAATTTTGGGTTTCAAGATTTCAAAATTTCGGGTTTCAGGTTTTCGGAATATTGGAATTTTAGGTTTCGGGTTTTCAAAATTTCGGGTTTTGGGTTTTTGGAATTTCAGGTTTTGGGTTTCTCCAAATTTTAGGTTTCGGGATTTCAGAATTTCAGAATTCTCCAAATTTCAGGATTTTAGGTTTTTGGACATTTGGAAGTCTTGCATTTTTGGGTTTTCGGGACTGTCATTCTAGATCAAATTTCAAACTCTATATTCTCAAATACACAGGTCCTTCAAAGTTTTATTTTAAGTTTTTAGAGTTTGGTGTGTGACTTTTCAATATTCATCCTTTAAACACACATGCAAAACACATCTGTCAACTCCATCTGGTCAACAACCCATTCTCTGAGTTATAGACTTTCCTTCCATCCATTTCCACCCATTTTTTCTTTCAACATCTTTATCTTCCTCCATTCCATGAAGTCATGCAATCATGACTTCATTGCATCTTGGAATTCACACCTGCAGTAGTGTTGTCCGCCTCCAATGTATTTCTCAACTCTCCAGATCAGTGCTATGAGAAAATCCAAAATCATTATGGCTACCCCTATGAGCATTACCAGGATCAGTTCAGCTATGGAACCTACCAATAGGGATATGCATGCAATGAAATTGATTACATGGAGAATGTTGATTTGCAGGAGAAGATTCAATAGATGGAGGTATGAATGTTTCAATCCAGCACTAAAGTACAGATGAAAGCATTCAGGATTGGTTACAGGGCACCTTGTCCATGGAAAGGCCCTTTTCCAAGACAATATAACCCGCAGGAGAAGCTTTACTTCATGGTTGAAATGCTTCCTCAACTAGCACACTGGACCGAGGAGATAGAGGCCTACAAACTTTGTGATAGGAAACCTTGTCAATGGGTATGTCCTACACCATCATCTAGTAATTTTCTCTACATTCCCCTAGCGGTACCATCTCAACCTGAGCTTCATTTTCCAAGCTTCCCATCCATTGCTTATATAGTTGATTTCCCTTCTCCATCTCATAATCTTCCATCTCATCTTAATTGTTTTGCCCTTTTGCCCTTTTAACTAGTGGAGACCCCACCCACCACTGCTCCTACTCTTTCGAGTCCATGTCAGGAAGAGACTCAAAAATTCAGTCAAGGAGAGAAGCAAGAAGAAGAGACAAGAAAAGAAAAAAGGATTTGAAGCTTGATGAGCTTAGCTCTTATATTTGGAATTGAAAAGATTCCCTTGTTGGTTAATCCTAAGGAGGAGGTCAAAGTTAAAGAGCCAGTGGTGGCTAACGCTGATTTTGTAGCAGAAGTGGAATAAGAAGATCAGTAGTCCATATGCTCTGAATGCAGTGTCCATGATGGCATTTTATTTGAGGAGAATGTTTATCCAATTCAATCTACACAATCAGTTAAAGTGAGGGAAGAAACAACTACTCCAAATCCAAAAGAGGAGTACATTCCAGTTGTGGAGGAAAACTATATAGTTTCATAGGCTTCGAATACAAAGAAGTTTGTAGAAGAACCTTCATTTCTTCCTCCCACTTCATCCCCTTTGAGATCTAATGTCAAAGAAGAGTTTGAGCTTTCAAAATTCATGTTTGAGTATGAGGGGAGCCATGGTGATCAAGTTGCAGATCAAGAGAACACTATGGAGGAGGTCAAGCTCATGCAATAGGACATTGAGGAGGTAGATTATTTGTCTGACTTGGAGGATTGCTTCTATGTAGAGGAGCCCATGGAAATCGCATCATTTTCTCCTCCATCATCCACCTTCCAAGCACATGAACCTGTTGTCACGAGAGAGAGCATTCAAGTGCAGTGGCCTGCATTTCACAATAGCCCTCTGGAACCAAGGTTAGAGGATCCTAATCTTCCATATTCTTCTCATAAGGAGGAAGGAAACAATAATGACACAATTTCCACACCAGTCATCAAGGTAGAGGATCAACTTCTTGTAGAAGCATTGCAAAGAAAAAAAAAGCATGCAAGTAGCCTCCTTTTTCAGGAAGGTCTGCAAGAAGACTCCATTTTTGGAGTTGAATATCAGAGGAATGGGTACATCCATGGGATCATACCATGCCCAATCAGGTACTTGGCTTCATTGGAGCCAAGGGAGAATCCAAAACCAGTCATTCCCACTTCAGGGCATAAGGATGAGTATCAAAGCACCAAGGGTCGTGATCAACACCTCCATGAGTCTAATGTCAATCAACTTGAGGAGGTGTTTTCGATTGATGTTGATACTTTGGTTATTTGGGTGGAGGATTGGCCTCTTGTCGGTTATTCAATCATAACAACAGCCATGTTCAGCACCAAATCATATACATGGCTGCCTATTTTAAGAAAGGGAAGCTACTTCTCCCTGCCAATTGCAGGATTTGTTTGAGTTCCCTTTCCTTCTGGTTAGCATAAAGTAGGTAGGTTTTCTTTCAGCATAAGAAGTGCTTGTGGACATTATTGTCTTATTGTAGTCTAGGTTTCAATTTCCCTAAGTGCCTTTGGCACAGGTTTTGTTGCTTCAAGGCTATATCATTGTGTAGTTCAATGTACCTCTAGTCCATTTCAGGGATAGTTGAAAACTCCAGGTCAATACAATTTTCTACTCTCAAAAATCTCACCTTCAAGATTTTCTTATGAGAATTGAGAGTGCAAGCAGCAGAATAGGTTCAGGATCAACAAGTGCAAGCAGTTAAGGAGAAGTTTCAAGCAAAATATCAGTATCATGCTATCATTCATGACTCTATGCCCAATCAATACTTCAAGGCAACTAATCTTTCACCTAGCAGGCAGGTGATCCCACGAGTCACCAAATTGTTAGCCAATTTCACCTCTTAGGCAAAATAGACAAACTCAAACTTACATGCAGAGGAGCCGATGGGGTTGTTTCAATCATGGAGGATTGCATTTTGGAGTTGAGCAAATGAAATTGTGAATTCTTAAATTTCAAACTCTACACCTCTCAAGAAGAACTCCGAAATCAATTTTCAAGTGTTTAACTTGCTCAAAACAAGTCCAAATTTCACCATTTGATAGATTGGGGGATAATCCTCAAAAGGGTATTTTTTAGTTTTTTGAAAATTTGGAGTTTTTTTAATTTTGGGATTTCATGATTTCAGAATTTCAGATTTTTAGAATTTTGGGTTTCGAATTTTCAGAATTTCAAGGTTTGGGTTTTCATAATTTCAGGTTTCGGGGTTTCAGAATTTCAAGTTTTGGGATTTCAGAATTTTGAGTTTCGGGTTTTCGAAATTTTGGGTTTCAGGATTTCAGAATTTTGGGTTTCAGGTTTTCAGAATTTTGGGGTTCATGTTTTCAGAATTTCAGTTTTCAGGATTTCAGAATTTCAGGTTTCGAGTTTTTCAGAATTTCGACTTTCAAGATTTCAGAATTTCAGGTTTCAGGTTTTCAAAATTTCAGGTTTTAGGTTTTCAGAATTCTCAAGCCCCAAAACATGAAAAATCACACCTAAAAGTCCAAAATTCTGAATTCTGAAATTATGAGATTTTGGACTTTCAGGTTTCGTAATTTTGGAACTCTCAGGCCATTTTGAGGGGTGAACAGTAGCTCGACTTCTGAAACCAAAATTTTTGAAAGTATGAATTTCAGGATTTCAGAGGTTGCATGTAGTTCAGACTCGAAAAATGAAGAAATACAATTCACCATTTTTTGAGGTGTCCCAAGTTTCTCACCTACCACCATTATGAGGTATGGGCTTCCTTTCTTGCCCAGCAAGGAACAACACATGGAGGCATGGGTTTTGCAGTAGAACCCATCATTGTTGCAGGTGAATTCATTTCTCTCTTGGAGGTGGTTGAGGGAGGATTTCAGGTTTCTTCTTGTCTCCTTCTCTCCTTCTTCCTATATATTGTAAGGAGGGGCAATTTTCTAAATGTTGGATGGTTTTGCTTTGCACCCTCCCTTCTTCTCTTGTCTACAAGTGAATTTGGGGAGTTCAAACCTCCCATTTCAAACTCTAATGCAAGTTTTTGCCTCTTGGCCATTGTAATGGACTATATCAAATTTTTGGAGCAATAAGATAAGTTTGTGGATGATTTCAACCCTCTCTTGTGTTCATTACATCCGCATGATCTCTCACTGCAGTTTGGTTGCTTGTGCATGGTGGTTGTGTTATAGTCTTAATGGTTTGTGTTCAATATTCCTTTGGTGCATCACCCTTGTTAGTTTACACTTTATTTCTTACATCTCCTTAACCTTGTCTCCTTGACAAGTTAGAGTAGGTTTTAGATTAGATCCTCTACGATATGAATGTGTGCACCTGAACAGAGGAATAAGTACCGGCCTTCATCTGGAGAGCTCTCCCGATTTGCAAAGTCCCACACTTTGGGAGAAGCTCCATGTTATGCAATCACATTGAGAGTCTCAAACCATCGAGTTGCAGACATTCAGGGGTGCTATGATTACGCATCAACATTATTAACACAAGAAGGGGATGTAGGAGCAAGATCATCAAGATAAGTATCAAAATTATATTGGACAATGTGAGAAACCTGATAAGCAAGGGTATGTGGTTGGTCATCCAAGTACCCATGAATGTGTAAGATGTACATGACCATGACATATTGTTCATTTGTAAAGGGAGGAGGTATACATTCTTGAGCATACCAAATAGTAAAGTTGGGTGTATAGCAAAGGAAGGAACTACTACAAATGCGATTTGTTCCAAATGGCATGGGGAATGTGATATCAACATTATCAGGATCAAGTGTACCTCCAATATAATCTAACTAGGACTGGCCAAGTGGGAGTGGAGAAGTAGTAGGATAACGTGTGAGATGGACAACAAGGTGAAAAACACGCAAGCCGTAAGTGGTAGTGATAATGATATAACCATGATATACATGTGGATCGCATAAAGGAGTATGAAGATCATCGAAGAAAAAACCAAGTTGAAGAAGACCCTCATGGGAACAAATAGTGGGTGTACATGATATGTCTAGTGGTATGTGCTCCCAAAAATAATTATTTATGAAGAGAGTTCAAGTGAATGATGGGTATACGAAGGAGGAGGGTGGTGGTAAAGAAAAAGGGATGATATCCATAGATGGTCGAGGAACCTAGTATGGCATAATAGCGGTAGTACTAATAGATGGTGGGGAAGTGAATGTGATAAGCATATGAATAGTGGCTGCAAATGGTATTTCATATAGGAAAGGGGACAGAGGATGAATATGAAAAGAAACTGAGTATTTTAGATTAGGCGTGGTATAGGGTACAAAAGCGTAGGTAACAACAGGAGTAAGTGGAAAATCAAAAGGGACCATATCAATCATGCAGATGGTAGGAACTAGGTCATGTGGAGTTAGAAAAGGTTGAGAAATAATTGGAGGAAAAGAAGGAGATGTAGGCAAAAGTAGTGTACAAATAGAATCATGTATGCCCACTGTAAGAGAAGGCACAACTAAAACTAAGAGATTTTGGGTCCCTAGTAGGGGTAGGGGGAACTATGGGATCTTGCGAGAGAGCTTGGACTTCTGCTACAAGTTGAGCTAGGGCAGCATAATTAATAGTGCATAAATAAAGAGTAACAACATTTTCAATGGCATGAGGGTCCATTCCAAAATATGGGAGTAGATTAAATGAAGAAGAATGGCTATAACCAAAAGTAGTAGTAGGAGTGTCGAAAAAAGCATGGCCACGACTATGAAATTATAGAGTATCTAAAAAAGTAGAGGAGGAAGAATTTATGTGACATTTGTTGGTGCTCAAAATAGTATCACCCCAATTTTCCTTTGAAAATCTATTAATTTACAGCCTCTATCACTTTCTTTTTCCCCGTGTTGTGCCTAGTTAATCTTTGCTTCCATTTTTAATTTGTTCCTGGGTCGTAGGTCACTTATGGGTCCATGGTTTGCTCCTGGTTTCTTTATCCCTCTAGAAAAAGGTCTGTAACTTGGTTCCCCCGTTCTCTGTTCATCTAAAAACTCAAGTTCTCCCATGTTTTCCATTCTCCACGATCAGGATTGGTTGTCCTTGTCGTTTATGCCCTAAATACTTGAAGAAAAATGAATGGATGTGTCTCTGATGGACGTATTTGAGCCTTGTAACACTTCTAAATTCTCTGTCCTTAGAGAAATTTTTATTTTCAGGCTCAAATAATTATTTTTCTGTATTTGACGGGCATTTCTCCTAGTCAAATTTGCATCCTTGCATTGACAGGGAACTTGGCCTCTTTTGGTTGGATGCAGATTAGCTGGGTATTTCAAAAATTTCATGAAAAGCCTCTACTTAAAATTTTTCCACGTGGAGGAACGGCACTCGTTTGAAGATCTACTTTTGGGTTTGGCCTTAGAGTAGTGCCAGGAGGACACATGGAGGTTTCCGTTGCTTTTCCCAAACTTCTAAAAATTTTATCTAGTTAAAACAATGTGGCAAAAAACAGGGACACATGGCGAGTTCATGCTCATTCAGGGTCTCTGCTTTGAGTTTCATTTTAAAGAAGTGCCAAGAGGACACCTAGAGGCCTCTGCTCACTTTCCATTTTTCTTAGACTTTTCAACGGCCAAAGGAGACTACCTCGGAGCATGACACATGGTGCCTTCCACTGAGCTTCAAGCATTCCAACAAACTTTGTCGAGCCAGGACATGTGGCGAGCCCGCGCTCATTCAAGGTATCAAATTTTTGGGACCATCTCAAGGTGCATCATGGTGACACGTAGCAGTTTGAAAAATCAAAGGGTCAAGGAAGTGGACCATTGGAGGTAACTTGGATTTTTTGCCTCTTGTCCTCATAAGGGTTAAAATCTCAAAATGGCCTACAATCTTGATAAGGGAAAAGTCAAAGCTTGCCCCAGTCAACGGTGGAGGTGCGGACTCTCGGGGGAAATTTGGAAAAATTTCCTTTTGGTAGAAAAGAGTTAAAACATCAAAATGGCCCACGGACCCGGCAGGAAATAGTCAATATTTTTCCCCGGTAAAAGGCGGAAGGGCAGAGCTGTGGGGAAAATTTGGAAAATTTTCCCTTTTCCATAAAGGAGGTGAAATGGTAGAATTTGGCCATGGTCCCACTGGGGCCCACCTTAGGACACGTTTCAGGATCATTTTCCGAGGGCGGAGGTGCGGAGAAAAATGGAATTTTTTTCCATTTTTCCAAAAGAATATAAAAATTCAAAGGAAGCCCCCGGACCTATTTTAAAGTTGAATCTTCCACGTGGATGGCCCAAATTCAAAGTAAAGATCAACATCAGCTGAGAGTATGAATCTAATTTTCCCCCCATTTTACTAAAACATGCCTAGAAGTGCAAGTCTTCATGATTTCTTGGTATTTCCTACATGCCAAGCAAAGAGGGGAGTTAATGTTGATTTCTAAGTTTGGTGGGAAGATCTGGAAGACATATTTTGCCATTAAAATGGTCTAACTATCGTGCTCGATTGGATTTTCTATTTTTCTTCTCCCGAGCACGTAAGGAGACAGATTTGACAGATTAGGGGCGGAAGTGGTTGGAAAATTGAAGAAAGAGTGATCTACCAGAGGAAGGAGATGAATGCGGGAGATATTCGATGAGATCTGCCCCCTCGAGCACCTGGTGACTTTTTACAGATCTGATTCTGAGAATCGCTATCAAAATCATGGCGAGCACTGGTGCATTAAACATTTTTTGTCTTTTGGGGAAGAAGGGGCTTTGTTGTGAATTTTATAAATGGCACAAATTTTTCATGCAAATGGTTGGAGTGTGAGGGGTCAGGACTGAATTTTCTAATAGAAAAAGCTTAAAAGAGCCCATCATTTTGAGAAGCCATTTTAGAATCTTATATATCTCTTTTGTATTAAATATGATCATGTCATGGTGGTTGCAAGTGTACAACCATTGACAAGCTCTGAGACTGTTCTAGAAACTTTCCCCTGCTGATAGATTTAATCAAATTCAAGTTGTTCTATGTTGTCTTAAAGAAAAATGTGTTTGTTTTATTTCTAAATGTATGCGAGTAGTTTTCCTTGTTTCTGTTGCAATCTTGTATTAAATCTTATTCAATCACACAAGCCTCAATCCTTGTGATAGTTTAGTGGCATCTGTAATTTCATTCCTCAGAAGAGATTTCATCTGGGATTGAAATAAATGTTTTTAAATCACTTTTCTTTCATCTATTAATAGAGATTGTCTGTAAGCCTATGGGTGTACCTTAGGCGTGATTTGACTCAGATCTTGATGCTTTGTTGGATTTTCTAATTTGAGCCTTCATGATAGAATCTCAAATATTGTGTGAAAGAGTGCTAATCTAGGCCTCCATTGAAGCACATATTCTAGTTAAAGAAACATTTTAGCTATTTTGTGGCATTCTATTGGTTTAACCTTCCATTTTGTAAGATTCCTCAAGGATCTAGTGAATCAAGTTCATCCTGCTACACCTCCCACCAAAACTTCATTTGAAAACAACCAATCCTACCTGTACTACCCCTATTTGTCCTGTGTGCATACGAAAGCAAAATCTTTGTTACCAAAACATGCAGAAACAACCAGGATTTTAAATGTCTTTAGTAGCCTTTGCCTTTTTGTGAAAATATCTCCATGATCTAGAAGTGACAACTTGTGAGATTCATATTTGGTGTGTTGATCATATTTTCTCCAAGGTCTCCTTAACCTCTTCATTAGGAAGGATATCTCCATCTCCTCCATAAATAGCAAGCCACAAAAGGGTCCTCTTACCCTGGTTAAAAGGCACAACCTAAAATAGTGAGGATAGATCAAATCCTCTTAAGAGTGCTATCTATTTCTCCACATTTGAGTGACAGAGGACCAGTTAGATCTCATCCCTAGCTACAAAATGACTCATCATGATCTAATTTGTCTCTAAGCTTCATGTCAAACCAGTGATGTTGCTCAAACTTTGAGGGAGAATCAATTTGGATACCAACACCTGAGTAGCATTGTTGCCAGGGACTTCAGTTCAAAATGAAGGCCCTGGTAAAACACTTCTTATATGCTCCGAGTGTTGTGTGCAGTCCTTTCAGTTTCCACACCTAGTGCACTATCTTTCATTTGATAAATATGGGTAAAGAAAGTTTAGAATCTTTCCATTTCCAATTTATAGCATTGAAAGACATTTGACATATCATACTAAGTGCATTTGCACAACTAAGGTGGAAATACTTAGTGGCGACTCCCTGTTGATATGATTTTTAATACGAGTACCAGTGTCTTATAACTCTGTCAAAGTCATATTATTTACTAATATTTGCAAATCTAGAAGGAAGAAGATCTTTCTTTCCTAGGGATCCTACTAGGACATTGTTTCTAGAGCTAGGAAAAGAAAAATTAGAAGGAAGAAAATACTGGAGAGTTGTGGGAGATCAGTAGACAAGAAGAGGGATCTCCATTGATGAAAGTGATCAGCCTATTATTGAAGACTGCAATTCAAGTGACTCTGAATCAAGTAACCTCTTTGTGGAATTGAATTCTCCAGCTGGAGAAGGGCCTTCATTTTATTTTGAAAGGTTTTCTTCACATTTTGCACCTGTCTTTTCTGAGGTTGATAGGGATTTCCAAGAAGCAAGGCCTTTAGGGGATACCCATTTTGAAAATTATACTCCTGTGTTCCAAATACCTTCTGCCCCTTATCAATTTTTCACCCCTCCAGGGTCACCTTCTCAAATCAACATGGCCCAGCCTCCACCCAAACCCCCATTTGTTGTAAACACCTTTAGAACTATAAATTTTGTGGGAATGGCTGGATATCCAAATGCAGTGCCTCAAGATGTAAGGATAGAATGCCAAAGTTCCAAGGAAATAATGTTATTACTGGTGATTAGCATCTAAATCTTTTTATCAATATGATGGAATATTTTGAGATTGAACATGAAGATGTATATATTAATTTGTTTATCCATACCTAAGAAGAAGATGCTAGGGATTGGTATAAAGCGTTTCCAGATAAATCTATTGATTCTTGAACTGAGATGAGCAATGCATTTAGATTGTAGTATGGTGATAGAACTGACCCTAGGTTTCTTTTGACAGAATTTGAAAAAATAAAAAATAATCCTAATGAGTCAGTACATGATTTCAACAAAAGGTTTAATAAGACCTTGAGGAGATTTCCTGTTAGGATAAGGCCTTGTGATGAGTCATGTTTGATCAAATATTCGGATGCATTTGATAAAAAGGATGCATATTACTTAAGAGACAAAAACCCCACAAATTTGAGGCAGGCCTTCACCATGGATTTGCAAATAGATAACAACATCAAGGAAATTGGAAAGCCTCCAAAAAGGGAGGGTGTAAAGCTGGTTAACCTAGAAAAGCCTCAAACAAGAAAGGCTGCTGATTTGGAAGAAGTTGTGAAAACTTTGGCGGGGGTTGTCAAAGAAATTTCCTACAAACTAGGCCAGGCTGAGAAAGGAATTGGGTAGAACTCACAAGGTCAACACAAGCAACAAGGCCAAGATAGGTTCACAAATCACCAAATATATGATGACATAGGCAAGGAACTTGTTGGATTTAGAAATAGGAAGTCCCAATGGCAGGGATAAATAGAATGATGCCTGATCCTTTGGCTACCATAGTTGTTATTTTGGAGGATACAAATGGTCATTAATTGGTGTGATAGATGTTTCATGCCCCACACTCCTTGTGAAGAAGATCAGCAAGAAGAAGAAGAAGAGGCAGATGATGACAATGATGATGATGTATGCATGATGGGTTGTTCCACGAGCTCGCAACAAGGGGAAACTTCAACTGAGGTGATAAGTGCCCAGACTGCTGCTACTTTTTTGGGACTGCATTCATAGGGTACCTACTCTTCCTCCCTCTCATAATTTAGAATTAGATATTGTAAAATATTTTGAATTGCCCAATAATGACTTTGAATATTTAAGGGCTTTAATGATAAAGAAGTATGATGGAGGAATCTCATTTGAGGAAGATAGACAGTTACTAATGAATGTTGTTGTTGCTCAAGAGAAAGAATATAACACAAGAAGTAAGGATGTCAAATGGGAAGGGCCTCAAGTCAAGCCAAAAGTTCCCTTACTTTCAAACATTCCTAAAGAGGCTCCTAGGAAAGATGCACCTGATAAAAGCCCTACAGTTCCAAACAAAAATCATACCCCTCCCCATGCCCAATCTGTAAAAGGTCCTATACCACCTAGTGAGTGTGTTAGCTTTCCTTCCAATACTGCCTTGCCAAAGAATGTCCCATATGACATTTCCCAAGTTTTAAGTCAAATCAAAGTCTCTGTTCCAATTGTTGAGTTGCTTAGGATTCCTGAGCACAAAAAGAGAGCATTTGAATACTTGGGGTTGAAAGAAGAGAAGACTGCCCTAGGCAGAAACATAAACATTGTGGAGACCCCACTAGTCATTGAAGAACTAGAAGCACCACCAGCATTAGAAGAGCTAGATGAACCACCTGAGGTCTATTTGGGGACATCCTTGGTGGACTCTCAACTAAATGTGGATCCATTCTTCACTACTCTGATCATTAAGGACAGACTGCTGCACAACTGCATGTTTGACTCAGGGGCATCATGTAATGTCATGCCTTTAGAAGTTATGAATGAGATGAATATCAAAGTAATAATGGCATATGGGAAGTGTACTGCTATGAACTCTAGAGAGGTGCCAGTGGTAGGGTGTGTGAAGGGCTTGGTGGTACAGCTTGCAGCTTACCCAGGTAAAAATTTAAAACTTGACGTTGTCATTGTTGACTACCCAGCCAAGTGGGGCATGCTACTATCAAGAAAATTGGCTGCTAGTGTTGGTGGGAGTGTTCAAATGGATATGTCCTATGCCACCATCCCAATTGAGGGCAGCCTTGTCAGGTTATATGGGGAAAATAAAATGTTGCACCTTATTGAGGATCCCAACAATGCATCCTATAAGGTGTTGTACACAAGTGTTGATGCAGATAACTTTGTGGGATTTGCTGATGGAAAGGAGCACAAGATTGAAGAATGCAAGTGTCTTGAACAGAGTGGGCTCTCCTTGGACTATGTTGTCTAATGGAGCTTGCTCCAAGTTTGGGAATAGTGTTGGTGTTGTTCTACTTTCTCCTGGTCAGGAAAAAATTGTTTTTTCCTTCAAACTCAACTTTGAGTGCACCAACAACATTGCTGAGTATGAGGCACTATTGTTGGGTTTAAGAATTTCTTGGAAATATGGTATCAAGGACATCATTGTCAAAGGAGACTTAGAATTAATTGTAAAACAAGTCAGAAAATTGTATGCCACAAAGAATCAACAAATGAAACAGTATAAACATGCAGTTTGGGATCTTATTGAGATGTTTGATTCATTCAACATAGTGCATCATGATAGGAAATTCAATGACTTGGAAGATAAGCTTGTAGTGTTGGGGTCTCGGTTTGACAATTGTACAATGTCCCCATATTGTGAATATGATGTTGAGGTATTGATAAGACCTTCTGTCCCTGACAACATTAAACATTGGTAGGTTTTTGATGATGATGCTCAGATCAGAAGATTTCTACAGAACAAGGGAGAGTTTGTTGATCAATGCATTGATTTGGAGCCAATGGTATGTACAACAGAAGGAAAAGAAACCTTGTTTGGCAAGGGCATCATCCAGCTAAAGACCAATACCATTCCTAGAGGGTTGGTTGCTCTTGAGTCTAATTTTGATAATGTTGATTGCATTGTTAACAGATGCATAGCAGCCTCAAGGGATATTGAGGAGCATGATCTTGGTACAAAGGAGAAGCCAAGGAAAATTTGGTTAGGCAGTAATCTCAGCAAGGAGGAGAAGCAGTCATACATCTAGTTGTTGAAAAAATACCAAGATTGCATGGCTTGGACCTATTCTGAACTAAAATCATATAGAGAGGACCTGTTTCAGCATGAGATTCCCTTGGAGTCTAATGCAAATCCATTTAGGCATAAGCAGAGCCCCATTAATCCACTCTTATCTCTCAAAATGCAAGAGGAACTAAGAAACTGAGGGATGGAGGTATTATTCAGCCCACTAGGTATTCTTCCTGGGTTACAAACCCAGTACCAGTTTGAAATAAAAATGGTGACATCAGGTTATGTGTGGAATTCAGGAATCTGAATAGAGCATCAATGAAGGATAATTATCCTTTACCAAATATGGAGAACATGCTGCAGTTAGTGACTGGTTCTGAGTTTCTTTCCACCTTGGATGGCTTTTCTGGTTATAACCAAGTTGTGGTGAAGGAATCAGAAAGGATCAAGACAGCCTTTACTACTCCTTGGGGGACCTATGTCTATGTTAGGATGCCCTTTGGTCTGATGAATGTTGGAGCCACCTTTCAAAGAGCAATGGATGTTGATTTTTCTGGTTACATCAATGAGTTTATTATTGTCTACCATGATGATGTGACTATGTTTTCTAGAAAGAGAAGTGACCACTTGCTGCACTTGGAGAAGATGCTGATAAGATGTAGAGAATATGGCATCTCACTCAATCCAAAGAAGTGCCATTTTGGAGTGCAGAAGGAAAAGTTTCTTGGTCACATAGTGTCACAAGAAGGGGTGATGATTGATCCAGAAAGAGTAGAGGCCATCAGCAAGGTCCCAATCCCAAGGACTAAGAAGGGAATTTAGTCCTTCTTTGGGAAAATAAACTTCATTAGAAGATTCATATCAAACTTTGCTGAGTTGACCATTCCAATCACTTCCATGTTGAAGAAAGACTAGGTCATCAAATGGGAGGAGGCTGTCATCCAAGCTTTTAATGGGATTAAAGAGGCACTAAAGCATGCACCTATTCTAGCAGCTCCAGATTATAAGAAACCCTTTCAACTGTTCTCTTTTGCTTCAGAGAACACTATTGCTTCTGTCTTGCTGCAGAAGGATGATGAAGGGGATGAGAGGCCAATTTCCTTCTTCAGTAAGGCCTTGCAGGGGGTTGAGCTAAAGTACACTATTATGGAGAAGCAAGCATTTTCCTTAGTAAAAGCAACAAAGGTTTTCAGGCCTTATATTCTAAGTTCTAAAATTGTTGCTTATGTTCCCCACACCATGGTGAAAGACATCTTGTCAGAGATGGAAGTTTCAAGCAAGAGGTGCAGGTGGGTGAACAAGTTGCAAGAATATGACATGGATATCCAAACCATGAAGCTGGTGAGAGGTTTGGGCCTGGAAAATCTTATGGCTGAGAGCAACTTGCAAACTATTGAGGTAAATGAGGTAGAAGAAGAAAGGGCAGGTGTTTTTGAAAGGTTGATGAGTTCTGAGTGGTACAAGGATGTAATTTTTTATCTCAGACACTTATACTATCCTGAGCACTTAAGTAAGAACCAGAAAAGGGATCTTAAGTTGGCCTCCTAGAAATATGTCATTACTGATTATGGGTTGGCTTGGAAGAACCCAGAGGGAGTCCTCTTAAGGTGCATTACTGAAGAAGAATCCCCCAAGATAATTGTTGATCTCCATGGAGGAGTTTGTGGGGGGAATTTTGTTGTAAGAGTCACAACACACAAGATCTTGGGGGCTGGTTATTGGTGGCCAACTCTCTTCAAGGATACAACTCTTTTGGTTAGAAGATGTGAGAGTTTTCAACACTTCTCTGGAAGACTGAAAGCTTCAGGCTCCCTTCCTTTACAACCTGTATCAATTGAAGCCCCATTCAAGCAATGGGGAATGGATTTCATTGACTGAGATTTCAGACCCTTCAAGTGTTGGCCAGAAGTGGATTCTAGTAGCCACTGACTACTTTACAAAGTGGGTGGAGGCAATCCCTACTAAGAAGGTAACACACCAAATTATCATGGACTTTGTGTTGAACAACATCATCTGTAGGTTTGGGTCACCAGTCAAGATTGTTGTTGACAATGCCATGAGCTTTAGAGTTAAACCTTTGGTGGAAATGTGCAAGGAGTATGGAATCAACTTGACATATGCCTCTAATTACAATCCCCAAGGAAATGGACAAGTTGAGTCCAGTAATAAAAATTTTTTGAAGATCATCAGAAGAACATTGGAGTAGAACAAGAGAAAGTGGGGTGAATAGTTGAAGTTTGTTGTTTGGGCAGATAGGATCACTGTCAAGAGGGTCACTAGAAAGAGTACATTTGAGTTGGTATATGGGACTCAGGCCCTACAACCTCTTCATATGCAACTGTCTTCATATCATTTTATGCAACAGCTAGAAGATCAAGAGGTAGGTCCTTATGATGCTCACATTAACCAGATTGTTGAGCTTGATGAAGAGAGGAGGGCATCCCACTAGAGGCATGTAAAGTTCAGAGAGAAACTGAAGAAGTTATTTGACAAGAAGGTCACTCCCAGGGCCTTCAATGTTGGAGATCTTGTGCTGCTATGGGATAGCAGACATGAGGATAAGGGAAAGCATGGCAAGTTTATCTCATTATGGATGGGCCCTTACTCCATTGATATCAAGATTGGTGAGCATACCTTCTTCCTCAAGGACTTAGATGGTGAACTGCTCAAATTTCCTATTAATGGCAGGTATTTAAAGCATTTCTTGGATTGATTCCCCTAAAATCAAGGAAAAAATATTGTGTACAGTGTATAGTTTGTTGTTTGTCTCTTGTCTTTTGTTTTTTTTGCTCATTCTAGTCGTTGGTGAATTATTTTTGCTGGTTTCTCTGTTTTGTTTTTTGGGAGATGGCTCTGTTTCTCCACTCTGCAAGCTGACTCTATTTCCCAATGGATATTTTTAGCACTTGGTCTACCTTTATTCTTGTGGCACTCACAGGGAGTTCCCATCCCCGAGTCGGAGCCGATGTTGGTTGCTCAAAATAGTCTCGCCCCAGTTTTCCTTTGAAAATCTATCGATTTACAACCTCTATCACTTTATTTTTCCCCGTGTTGTACCTGGTTAATATTTTTTACCATTTTTAATCTATTCCTGGGTAGTAGGTCACTTATGGGTCCATGGTTTGCTCCTAGTTTCTTTGTCCCTATGGAAAAAGGTTTATAACTTGGGTCCCCCGTTCTCTGTTCATCTAAAAACTCAGGTTCTCCCATGTTTTCCATTCTCCACAGTCGGGATTGGTTTTCCTTATCATTTCTACCCTAAATAATTGAATAAAAATGAATGGATGTGTTTCTAATGGACGTATTTTAGCCTTGTAACACTTCTAAATTCTCTTTCCTTAGAGAAATTTTAATTTTCGGCCTCAAATGATAGTTTTTCTGTATTTTACAGTTTGACGGGCATTTCTTCTAGTCAAATTTGCATCCTTGCATCGACAGGGAATGTGGCCTCTTTTGGTTGGATGTGGCTCAGTTGGGTATTTCAAAAATTTCATGAAAATCCTCAACTCAAAATTTGTCCACGTGGAGGAACAACGCTCATTTGAAGATCTACTTTTGGGTTTGGCCTTGGAGTAGTGCCGGGAGGACACATGGAGGTTTTCGCTGCTTTTCCCAGACTTAGAAAAATTTTATCCAGCTACAACAATGTGGCAAAAAATAGGGACACGTGGCAAGCTCACTCTCATTTAGGGTCTCCTCTTTGAGTTTCATTTTAAAGAAGCGCCAGGAGGACACTTAGAGGCCTCTGCTCACTTTGCAATTTTCTTAGACTTTTCAATGGCCAAAGGAGACTGCCTCAGAGCATGACACATGGCACCTTCCGCTAAGCTTCAAGCATTCCAACAAACTTTTTCGGGCCAGGACATGTGGCAAGCCCACACTCATTCAAGGTATCAAATTTTTGGGACCATCTCAAGGTGCGCCTGGTGACACGTGGTAATTTGACAAGTCAAAGGGGCAGGGAAGCGAACCATCAGAGGCAACTTGAATTTTTTACCTCTTGTCCTCAAAAGGGTTAAAATCATCAAAATGGCCCACAAGCCCGATAAAGGAAAGGTCAAAGCTTTCTTTGGTCAATGGCGGAGGTGTGGAATCTCAGGGGAAATTAGGAAAAATTTCCTTTTGGGAGAAAAGAGTTAAAACATAAAATGACCCCCAGACCCGGTAGGAAATAGTTAATATTTTTCCCTAGTCAATGATGGAAGGGCAGAGTTGCGGGGAAAATTTGTGAAAATTTTCCCGTTTCCAAAAAGGAGGTGAAATGGTAGAATTTTTCCATGGTCCCACTGGGGCCCACCTTAGGACACGTGTTAGGCTTATTTCCTTAGGGCGGAGGTACATAACAAAATGTGAAATTTTTCCATTTTTCCAAAAGTTATAAAAAGTCATAGGAAACCCCTCGGGTCTATTTTTTAGTTTGAATCTTCCACGTGGATGACCTAAATTCAAAGTAAAGATCAATGACAATGGATATTTTTAATCTTATTTTCCCTCCATTTTACTGAAGCACACTTGGAAGTGCGAGTCTTCATGATTTCTTGGTATTTCCTACACGCCAAGCAGAGAGGGGAGTTAATGTTGATATCTGAGTTTGGTGGGAAGATATGGAAGACATATTTCGCCATTAAAATGGCCTGACTATCGTTCTTGATTGGATTTTCTGATTTTCTTCTCCTGATCATGCAAGGAGCCAAATTTGATAGATTAGGGGCATAAGTGGTTGGAAAATTGAAGAAAGAGTGATCTACCAGAGGAAGGAGTTGAATGTGGGAGATATTCAATGAGATCTTCCCCCTTAAGCACCTGGTGACTATTTCAAGATTTGATTATGAGAATCACGATCAAAATCATGGCAAGCACTGGTGTATTAGACATTTTTGTCTTTTGGTGAAGAAGGGGCTCTGTTGTGAATGTTATAAATGGCATAAATTTTTCATGCAAATGGTTGGAGTGTTAGGGGTCGGGACTGAATTTTCTAATAGAAAAAGCTTCACAGAGCCCATCATTTTGAGAATCTATTTCAGAAGATGGTATATCTATTTTTTATTAAATCTGATCATGTCAAGGTGGTTACAAATTTATAGCCATTAACAATCTCTGAGACTATTCTAGAAAATTTCCCCTGCTGATAGATTTAATCAAATTTGAGTTATTATGTGTTCTCTTGAGAAAAATGTGTTTGTTTTATTTCTGAATATATGTGAGTAGTTTTTCTTGTTTCTATTGCAATCTTGTATTAAAATTTGATTCAATCACACATGCCTCAATCCTTGTGACAGTTTAGTGGCATTTTTTATTTCATTTCTTAGAAGAGCTTTCATCTGGGGTTAGAATAAATGATTTAAAATCTCTTTTCTTTCATCTATTGATAGAGATTTTCTATAAGCCTTGGGATGTTCCTTAGGAATTATTTGACTCAGATCTTTATGCTTTGTTGGATTTTCTAACTCGAGCCTTCGTGATAGAATCTAAAATATCGTGTGAAAAATTGTTAATTTGGGCCTTCATTGAAGCACATATTCTAGTCAAAGAAACATGTTATAGCTATTTTGTGGCACTCTACTCGTTTAAATTTCCATTTTTTAAGATTCCTCAAAGATCTAGTGAATCAAGTTCATCCTACCCCACCTCACACAAAAAATTCATTCAAAAACAACCAATCCTACATGTACTACCCCTTGGTTGTCCTATGTCTACACAAATGCATAATTTCCATTACCAAATCATGTAGAAACAACCAAGATTTCAAATGTCTTTAATAACCTTTGTCTTGTTGTGAAAATATCCCCATGGTCTGGAAGTGACAACTCGTGAGAGTCAGATTTTTTGTGTTGATCATATTTTCTCCACGATCTCCTTAACCTCTTCATTAGAAAGGATATCTCCATCTCCTCTATAAAAAATAGGATACAAAAGGGTCCTCTTACCCTAGTTGAAAGGCACAACCTAGTAGTGAGGATAGATCAAATCCTCTTGAGGGTGCTATCCATTTCTCCACATTTGAGTGACAGAGGGCCAGTTAGATCTTATCCCTAGCTACAAAATAACTCACCATGATCTAATCTAGTCTTTAAGGTTCCTATGAAACCAGTGATGCTGCTTAGACTTTGAGGGAGAAAAGAGAAATGAAAGAAATGGCTAAGATGATTGGAAGTGACTGTTCGCAGGTTTTCGCAGATCTAGAAATGAAATTAGAAAGTGTAGACGAACACGCAGGGACCCTGCAACAGGAAGATCTAGAAGATTTAAAATGACTGGGGGGCTGGAAGTGTACTGAGACACCTCGGGGCACCATGGTCTATAGTTTGAACACTCTGATCTCTGTAAATGCTTAAAACATGAATTTGATATGGTCGCAAGGTGTATTCAAGTACTTCATGTCTGTCGCGTTGGATCTGCCAGATGAGCTGGAAAATTACGTGCAATCCAAAAGGAAATATCAAACCCTAGAAAAATAAAATATGCAAATGAATGGGTCAAACTAACCTTAGCCACAAAACTAATGGACTTATAATTGAGCATTGCCCTACATTTCAGACCCAGATGTAGTTCTCGTGTGTGTGTGTGTGTGTGCACACGCGCATGTCGTGACCTAGGTTCTCTCGTGTTAGTCACACTTTGTGAAGTAGTAAGCAATAGTAACTATAGAAAATTTAAATATCATGTGTGCGTGGAATAGAATAGAAATCCCTCCCCCTATGGAGTGTGTGTGATGCAAATCTTCTAGCCTTGATGCATGACACTATGCGGATGCAAGTGATGTAATGGATGCAACTCTAGATGGAGTGATAGTAGTATGTGATGTTATGACCTAGAACCCTTATTATGGTCTTATAACTTTATATTCATAGGGCTCTCAAGATTAATTTCGTAATTAATCCTGACAAGGCTGATTGGGAAAAAGATAAAGACAACAAATGGCTAAAAATACCCCAAAAAAAAGAGGGAAATGATGTGCATAGACCGGGGCACCCAAGGTGGGACCAGGGCACCCTGAGGTGCCCCAGTATAGGATGAGGTGCCCTGATTTTGGGCTAGAATGATGAGGCAGTTGCAAAATGGGTAGATAAGTGTAATAAAATATGTGAGAATGATGAAAAAAAATACAAAATAAAGATGGCCAAAGGTGGGATTAATTTGTACTTTATCCACTTTAGATCCTTCTAAATAGTAGTATAAGACTAGCTAAATAATGTCTAATGTGCATAATTTTGTGTCTACATAACAGTTGTGGACATAACCGCCAATAAGCGCAGACCAATGAGAGCGACAGTTATGTAACCGTTGGGGTGGTACATAACTATGTTGTGATACTCTAAAGAGACCTCAAATGACACATAATTCTAAACCTAATAAATGATATATATATATATATATATATATATATATATATATATATATATATATATATATATATGCAACTATCTTTGGTAACTTGATCATTTGATAATGTAATAATGGCTTGACATACTTAACTAGACTTGTCTTTGATGGTATCTAGTTTGGGAGTTGTGAATTAATAAGTTAGTTGAGTATGCTTTAGTACTATATATGGGCTACTCTTAGAATCTTATGCTATTTTTTAGAAATTTAGAAGAACTTGGAGTGCTTTAGAAAATATATTTTTAATAGGTTTTCATAAAAGTGTCATGTTAGTAAATGAGAGGGTTAGAATTACTTATATAGGGGTTTATAGCTATAATTTCATATTAAGGCCAAACCATTAGGAAAGTACTAACCCACATAAAGATATCAGATTGAGAAAGTGACAGTTGGGTAATTGGGGATGAAACCACCAATTTCCACTATTTGTTCCCAAATGAATGGTCAAGTAAAAACAAGTTTTGATATTCTACAAAGTTCTGGGAATGTTTTATGGTAGGAATATAATACTCTAGAATAATGGAAGTAGTTTTGTGAGAGATGGAGGAAATGAAATAAACAAGAAAATCATGCCATATGGATAAGGTTGTGCAACTAAGCTCTACATGTACACACAAGTTGTGATTTAGGGATAAATCCAATATTTTCATTGTCAAATGATAAATTTCCAAATTTGGGTGTCTAGAAAGATAACACATGCATATAATTCAGTAGCATAGAGCAAAATTATGTTTCATGTAGAAATATTCTATGCACAAAGAGTCGCCATGTTTTTATGTGTGACATCACTAGGAGAACTTTCAAAGCCTCACATCACCATCTTGAGTTCATCTTAATAACATACATATACCATCATGAGGTCATTAGAGTTATATTGCAGAAGATGCAACAATTCATTTTAGAATACATTGCACATTTTTATGTGAAATGACATAGTGTGGTGCCCAACGTTTCAAAATTTAATCTTGTTTGAAGGATTTATCATGAGTTTAGCTAGCTCATAATTATAATCAATGATCTGACTCATTTTTATTGAGTTTTACTATCACTTGGGCCCTGTGCGATCAGAGGATTAGGGTTCATCAAATGTCTTATGGGTCACTTATTATTTTAAAAGGTAACATTGTAAGGTGGTTCTTATATCCAGATAGGTTTACCACTATACTTGTGTTAGAGATGATGAACCCCATGAGAGATAGAGCTATACTATAGAGCGGTCAATTCAAATAATTTTTATTTTCGGAGAGCTATACTTGCAAAGAAGATGCGAGTTAGAATATATATATATATATATATATATATATATATATATATATATATATATGCAAATCTAAATTGTGTTGTATTGCAACTCAGTTGTGAGATTCTTGCCATTTCCATGCATTTACTTTATCAAAGACATATTAATAAATAAATTTAAGCTATCATTAAGTGTCTATGTTGATTTTTGTTGCATTTTATGCATATTTCATTGTGCGACTCTAAGATCTACGTGATATAAGTTATTCCTTAATTGGGAGCCCCTAACAATGGTTGCATTAGAAAGTGTGTTCAAGATTCAAATATATGTGTTTTTTCAAAGTGTGTAAGAGTTTGTGAAGGTATTCCATAGTTCACATTAGCAAAGTGTTAAAGACCAAAAATAGTTTTTTATGCCCACATACATAAAGAAAATTAGTTTGATGATAGACAACTACATGCGCATATATGCATAGATTATATGACATATTATTCATTTATGATAACAATTACCTTGTTTATGATGTTCATAAACCATTTTCTTTATGTTACCTTCTAGCGCGAAATTTGATGGAAAAATGCATTTTGAGAAGAGAATACATATAATTATGTATGTGGTTAGTGCATGTATGTGGTTAGAGGATTGGGGTTCATCAAATGTCTTATGGGTCACTTATTTTTTAAATCAACAAATAATAATTTTTTAAAAATAACAAATTAAAATCCAATATGTACTTTATACTTGAATCGAGTTACTAACATTAAATTTTGGAACACAAAAAATTGGAATCTAATGTAGTTTATTCGGAAATCTAGTTATTTAGTAGTTATTTTGGAAAATCTTTAAATCGAAATCTAATAATAATAATTAATCCATTAAAAAAATTGTTGTTTAATAGTATTTTATAGGGATTACTTGAGTTGATTTATTAATTCACTGGTAGGCGTTCACCTTTGAAGATGCCCTTGCTGGAAAGTGTCAAATTCCAAGGGTTTTAACTTTACAAGTTGCCGGATTTTAAATATTTTCTTACAAGTTGCCGGATTTTAGATATTTTCCTATAGTCCTAGATATTTATTATCCTAAATATTCAGCTATAAATCCGTCATGATTTAGAGGCAGGAAGAGTAATTGTGTCCCTAAATTTTAGTGATGTTGATGACAACATTTCTTGTCGACTGTCGTCCCCTTGGTAATATACAAATGTTTTTATGTATTTGGAATTATTTGTGTATTCATACTCATCATATTAATAGTTTCCTTTGTATGCATTTCTACTACTACATATGAGGTTGAGACGCTACAGGTATACGCGGGAGTCGGGACTAGTACATGTATACTGGTATGAACGTAACATAAGATATAAATAAGAAATGTTTTCTGATATGTTCTTTTTCTGTGTTTTTTATGGTGTCATGGTAGGTAAAAGAGAACATGAGCCAAAAATTGCGAGGACAAATTTCTTCAAAAGCAGTTTTCCAGCGAAACTGTGTCCTCCTCCCCATTTACCGTAAGAAAACCATGGCTTAATCCTCCTCTAAAAATAAATAAAATAGCCTATCCTTTCTTACCATAATAAATCTGCGGTGTAAACCTCCTCTAAAAATAAATAAAATAGCTATGAAAGTATGTAGGGGTTTATGATAATTACAACCGATTTGTTTCCCATATTGAGTCAAAAATTGATTTGAGGAGTTCACACTCATGCCACTCCATCCATTACATATTTATGTCTACTAATTTTTGTCGATAGATTGAATAATAATATGTAATTATATTACTCTTGTTCTTATTGGATGGGTTATTTTGATGTCTATGTGATTTTAAATTTGAATTTTTATTTATGATTAAATAAGTTACAGAGAAATTTTGTAATATCTTAACTATCGATAATATTTTTTTATTACTATCAATACAATATTTGAATGAATTAACAAAATAATTTATATGATATAAATAAGTAAACTATGTATTTGTGAGAAGTAGACTCTTGAACTCTCTTTCAAAGTTGTGAAAAGAAGACACAAGTTATATTTACACATTTCACATTTAACAAAAATATATGCATCTCCTTCATTGTGTACTAACACCTTAGGGACAATTGTTATTGAAGAAGTTACGACTACAATATGATAACAAAGTTTAGCTATACATTATGACAAAGGGGAATTCCTATATAGACAGAAAAAAGGTTAAGAAACAAGATAGTAATAAGTCACATGTTACCATGCCCATATGAAAGGACAAAAAATATATAACAAGGAATTAAACGTCTTTCATCCTTAAATGCAAAATATGGTAACGAGGGGACAAATGAAGGCCCTATAAGGAAATTTGAATTTTAAAAATGCTAGCTCCTCAACTTTCATTGACGTTTTGATGGAATTTCATACCGAATTTTATAGGAATTTATAACAATTTCAATGAAATTTAAGAGTGTATTTTATATTAATTTAATCAAATTTTATACATATATATTTTCAATCTCAATGTATCAGTTCAAATTTTTGTAATGATAGATTATAGAGTAAGCACCTGCCTATAGAGCCTTTTTTAATTAAACAAAAATGTTTTGTAGTTGTTTTCATTAGTATTATTTTCAATAAATAAATTTATAATTAATTATTATATTGAGCATTTATGAATATTGAGAGGTTGTTTGTTTTTCAAGACAAACACAATAAATTATTATTATAGTTATATTTTTCAAGATAGTAGTTGATATTGTGTATGCAGTTATGGTACTTAATTTTTAAAAATATGTAACAAGTTAAAAATTATAATAATTTTGAACATTTGTATCTATTAACAATTAAGATACATTGAAGTAAATAAATCAATATTAATTAGTAATTTAAATATAATTTTCAAAAAAAATTACATATTTCAAAACTAAACAATTTGTTTCATAGGATAGAAACCTTCTAACATTTTATAAATGAATCTAAATAAAGTAAACCCAAAAAATATGAAATGAAGATATGGGATCTTTATGAAATTATATTTTTCATGTATTGTAAAATTACAATCACACTCTTATATATATATATAACAACCAGCAAATGTCTTTTATATTTGTAAAATACAAAAACATATTTACATTTATAGATACACTATTTAATATCATTTTTCATTTAATTGTATTAAAAATGAGGAATTACTGTCATTGTTGCAATCGTCTAGAATTGGTTTTAGAGCTTTAGGAGTTACTAATGAGGAAAGATTAGTTATTATAAACATTAATTGGATTATACTTACTATTTTTAGTATTCAGTATTAGTGTAAGTTTTTTAGGTTTATCTTTTGTTGTAACTTACTTAGTTTTTTAAACCAATGGTCATTTTATAGAGGTTTGGGGAATTATGAATTAGTTATGGATATTTTTTATATTACTATCATTTGGGGTACAATTATTAGGAAAGTCACATCACTGATAATGTGGTCAACATCTTGTGACTGGTTTGGAGATACCTAATGACTTCCGATGATGAAATAATAACTCATATAAGCTTCGAACAAATTGGAATGCCACATATCATCCTTTCTATTCGTCTTGCATAATCTCATACCCAAGGACTATTATAGTTAAAGTTCTCCTAACAAACTAAACACACCACACACACACACACCACACACACAAACACTACACACACACACACAACACACCACATCAACACACAACACACACACACACACACACACACACACACACACACACACACACACACACACACACACACACACACACACACACACACACACATGCACACACACACACACACCCACACGCGCGCGCGCGCGCATATACATATTTATACATATTATATACACACAAACTTCAAATATCTCTAATATCAAATTTGAAGTTGAATTAGGAGTTCCCTCTTTTTCCGTAATAAGACTTATTCGTCGGTAGGTGTCCACCTTTGAAGATGCCCTTGCTGGAAAGTGTCAAATTTTGAGGGTTTAAACTTTACAGGTTGCCGGATTTTAGATATTTTCTTACAGGTTGCAATATTTTAGATATTTTCCTAAAGTCCTAGATATTTACTATCCTAAATATTCATGTATAAATCCATCATGATTTAGAGGCAGGAAGGGTAATTGTGTCCCTAAATTTTATGGAGCTTAACAAACGTTTTTGTTTTGTTTTCCAACATTCTAGCCAAAGATGGAGCAAAATGGAAAAGCCCAATAATTCGAGCAATTGTTCCAGTGAATATCATATCATCCCCAGGACTCCATGTAACACTCTGCATATATACACATCTACCAAGTTCTTGTTCAGACTCAGACTCCATTGTTTTTTTGTGTTCTATTTCATATTTCTTTATTGTCTTTTTGTGATCTGTTTCAAACTCAAACTCCATTGTTCAATTTTTTACTTCTTAGAAGATGGAAGAGATGATGAAAAATGGTGAGGATTCTAGGTGGGGAAATTCATTTGGCATGTCTATTCTCCCCATTGCAGAGAAGGCATCTTTCGAAGCACAATTTACTTACTCATTTGTAGACTTTCTGTTTCTATCTTGATGTGTTTGTAATGGGGATTTGTCATGGTAGGGCCTAGTGGTACATTTTCATAGCTATGCAGGAAAAGACAAGTTGGTAGCAATGGAGGCTGAAGATGTGTTTCTGGAGATTGATCAACTGTGCATGGATTGTGCTCATGCTCTCTCTCTCACATGAAACATGAGGCTATTCTTACTAACAATTCAGTTGTATTGAGAAGCTTGTTTCCTTATAAACAACTTGACTATAGCAATGTCAATATTTTTTTATAGATGAGGCAAGTGTCAAAATTTTAACCACCATTAAATTTCCACTGGACATAATTAAAACTATTTCAAGAAAGATATATATATATATATATATAATATCACTTATTTTTCTTTGGCTTTCAATCTGGCTAGATTTTTATTTGTTTATTTTATGGTTTATATTTTATTTAATGTTATTGTTGTAGGCGATTTTAGTGGCAGGGTCAATGGTTAAATTGATAGCTTAGACGTTTTTAAAAAGTCTAATTTTTAGGTTAAATTGATATCTAATTTTTTCCTTCCACATTTTTCAAAATTCTGTTTATAATAAGAATAAGTAAGATTTTATAATATTGTGATTCCAAGTGATATATTTGATTTTTGAGGGATTTTTATGTTTGTATTTTTTCTTTTGGTAATAATACCAAGTTAAGAGAACTCGTTATAACATATAAATATAGTAAATACTTTAACCAAATTGTTTTTGGAGGTAAAATAACTTGACAATATTATCACTATTATTATTATGATGGATCTCAAAACCCAACCACAATTTATATGGATGTATTATCACATTACCTTATCAAAACTTTGACAAACATTTAACACAATTGTAACATTGGGCAACTCATTTTGTCAACAAGGATTCACCACAAACCAATTGCAATTCAAACATTTTCTATCCAACATTAGAAGCACAAAACCAACAATAAAGCACTGGAATTTTCTCATTTTAAGAACAAACTCACACATGTTAGTAGAATAACAAAAGAGATTTAAAGGGTTCAAACATCTATGCAACAAACAATATGGCTATAATACATAACAAAGAGATGTTCAAGGTGTTGCATGTTATTGTTGCAATAAGCATAGCCAAACAAAGCTCTAATCGAGTCTTGCCAAACCTCGATGAAACTCAGCTTGAGACAAATGTTCTTGAACAAAGGAAATGAAATTATACTGACATCTAACCTATGAGTGCAAAGAGAGTTGGTTAATAGGACCTTCAGCAAGGGTGCTCACATTGTCTACCATCCACAATCTAAACTCCCAGACGTATTGCTCTTTATAGTCATTGATTTACAAAATAATCTAGCCCAACACGGGACTCAAACAACCACACACATTTTTCAATACCTCCTCTAACACGTGGAAATCATGGACAAATGGAACTCAAAATGGCGTGGATGATTTTATATATAAATTGCAAGGTATGACATTGGATAAGAAAACTAAAGATATTGGGAACAATAAACGTCAAGGGTTATTATTCATTGTAATCTCACAGGTATGCTCGAAAGTAGACTTGCGCATCTCCTTAGCATTTACATTCAAGCATTACAAGTGCATGTCAAAATAAAAAAAACAAAGAGAGATGGTTGCATTCAAAAGCCTTTCCTCCTGATCTCTAGAATAAGTAACTATATGAATATATTGAGAATGTCTTCTCCTAAAATTTTTACTATTTTTTGCATCCTTCCATTTATAGTTATCTTCATCCAACCTTATCACAAAAACATAAAACCGGGATCACTGTGAACAAATTTTTGTATCACCTACTACATGACAATGCATTTCAATAGAAACTTTACATTTGCCTCCCTTTCAGCGTTTCTTGCACTCAAGTGCAATTGCTAGTTTATGTCTTAATTTTTTTTCTAAGTTGTGGGGTCACTTGGAAGTTGGCTTCATTTTGACTTTGATCAGCATAACTATATTTTATTATTTATTTCCGTTGGTTGGCTAGAATTGAGTTTATTTGGTTGGTGAAAGAGATAGAAGTAGTCAAAGACTTGATAAGCCCAAATAACGTGTGAAATTTAAAAAACATTATTCTATTCAATATACATCTATTTTATATTAAATATATTTATTTCTATACTATGATCGTCATGCTCAATAGGTGAAAATATAATTTAAAATATAAATGTATATATACAATCTTTCAAAGTTGACTCGTATAAACCAACACATACGCTTCTATATTATTTCTAAATATTTATCATTGTAATTGCATTGTATCAAACTCCTAGAGTCTCTTAATCAAGATAAAGAAATATGGCTTACAAGAACACTTACAGACTACTAAGTATGGGGTAAATGACGAGGCCCTAAAATGTCTCCTCTAAAAACTAAAAGTAACATCTTTTTCTCCTTTATCAGCCAAATGTTAAGTGGATTTAAGTATTATTTAGGAATTTCTAAGTTGTTTTGAGATAAAAATATACAATGAACACTTGATTTTTTTCTTAAGAGTCATTATGGTCTAAAACAGTTACATTTTCTAATGTTCTATGGCCAAAGTTCTTACAATTTTTTAAAACAAGGTGTATAACTTTTCTTTGTTTTCCCTCTTGCAAACAACCTTGGAAACTACCCTGGTCTAACCTTATTTTAAATTAAAGTGAAGGTAACAACCCTCACCAATACATGTTATTAAGATTTTTGATTTACTATCATTCTTTTTTTTGGATTTTAATTCATATTTATACATTGCAATTAATCTATATTAGCTTAAACTGTAATTTTCATATTACACAACTCAATCAATATTAGGCATGTATTTTCATGTTGGTCTCAATTAGATAGTGGATCTTATGCTTTAAGACAAAAAAAAATTAGTTGGACTTTATGTACATCTATACCAATTACAATATGCGTTGCTATCAAAATTCTTAGGATTAATTAATATCACTCCCTCAAAATTTAGAGGAGATTGAGCTTAGTTGGAATGATTCCATGAAGTTTATCTGGGGAGAGTTCCATATCAAACAAATTGTGGAAACCAAAGAGATTGGGTGTAATAGCTCTTTATAATTGATTCCAGTGTATCTAGAATATTTGTAGGTGGGAAAATTGACCTAATTTAGGAGGTATTTCACCATGAAGGGAAGTGTTAGAGAGATTAAGTGATAGGAGAAAGGATATATTTCCAAGCAAAGGAGAAATGGTTCCCTCTAAAATAATGTGAGATAAATTGAGGGCATCAATTATGACAAGGCATGTGATTCTAGTCCAGTTGTATCTAGGGAAGTATGAGAATGTCAATCAGATATAGAGTTTTTGGGATTGTTGGCTAGATTTTCTACATAGCACAAAACCTAGGCAGTCATGAGATAAATCTCCCTCATTTAACCGATGAGGCTCCCATGTCAGATTTGTCAATAAAAATGTGTTATTATCTATCATGGGTTTTACTTTAACCACTTAGTTCATGAACCATAACTAATAATTTCTGCAGCAAGTAAGCAGCTGTTCAAGAAAGGAAGTATTTTATAGAAGAAGGAAGTAAAGGAAATACAGAGAAGAAATGGGGAAGATGTGCATCCCAATTAGTAGATAGCAGAGCTAATTGCATGCACATAGAAGAAACTTAATAGATATGAACACATAGAATTATAAAACAAAGGCAGCTCTAGATCCAGATCTAAAATAACACAAAGTTTATTAAGAGATCTAAGATTAAAAGCAAGAAACATAGTACACCGTGACACAAAGTTCTCTGGAAACCTACTCCTTTGTATTCCTTTGCTCCAAGTTGCTCTCAGGGGTTCAGCACAAAGTCTAGAACACAAGATTGCTACTTACAAATTCTGATTATTAACCCGAAGGTTCTTCCTCTACTTATAGAATGTAGAGGGGCAATTACAAGTTGGAAGCTTTAGTTGAACTGACACATGTGGAAGTTGGAAAAGAAACAACTAGCAATCTCCCTCCTGGAATTCCTCTTTGCATGACATGTATGATTTGCAACTGAAAATAGAACCTTCTATTTTGCATGTGCCACCTATCTCCAAGTAGTTGACTTCTTCAAGTAATGGCTTTTAAACCAATCACTTAAGTTGTATAATTTAATTGATCGCTCAATTACTTTGTCAAAGGAAAGAAGAAGGAAGAGGAAAGCTGCAGTCTTGTCCTTTTTCATGTCTACATGCAGCTGATTCTTTTGCCTTTGATTCTCACCAAACTGGATCTGGGAGTAGCTGGATCTGGAAGCAAGCTAGAATTGGAAATGGCCGGAATTGGAAGCGGCTGGAATTGGAAGCAGCTGGAAGTAGCTGGATCTGGAAACAAGCTGGATCTGGAAACAAGCTGGAATTGGAAACAGCTAGATTTTGCCTTCGCCTTGTCTTCTCTTTTATCCTTGAAGCTTTTGCAGTTCTTCTCCAGTACATGCATCAATGCAATGTTTGTTGTAGATAACTCATCATCCTTATTTTTAATTGCATATGAGCAATTAAAAATTCTAGAAAGCACTCCGGATGAATGAAAATTCAATGAAGGCTTCAACTGGAAGATGGGAGCATTTGCACAAGATCTTGGAAGGAATTTTCCACGCACTGACTTCTTCACGGGCTGCATTTGAAACAAGAGGATGAAGCCTTTGTGCCGGAAGCTTTTGTAACTATGAGATCTGGATCTGGATCTGGATTTGCATATGGATTTGCATCTGCATCTGGATATGGATCTACACCTGCATAACAAACTCTGGCAACTGGGCTGTGGATGGAAAAGCTACAACTCGAATAATTCCACTGCTTTTAATCTGCACGCATGAGTGAAGTTTTCCTACACATGAGTGAAGTCTTTCCTGATCTGGATCTGTCTATCAATTCAGCAAGAGGTTTTGAGCCTAGATCCGTGTCTCCAATATCTGTAAATTTAGAAGTGATGCATGACTTCGTTGTGCTTTCTTTTTCATCTTTCTTCGCCATAGCTTTGTCTATCTTTGTCTGAACAATTCTTTTTCTTCTTATTTGACTGGAATTCTTCAAAACTGGTGCAGATCTGGATAATCCTTCAGATTCAGAGGAAATATTCAATGTATTGGACATTGATATAAGTTCCTTTTCTTTTGAAAAACACCTGTAATGAATTCCTTAGCACCTGTAACACTTATGCAAAAATTTTAATGCAGACAAAGATCAACCTCCTTCAAAGCATGCTGCCCTAAATTTGGAAGCTTTTAGCACTTGTTTCCACCTTTCCTGAGCAAAATCCTTCTTCAAATGCCTTATTTCCACCTTGCCTGAGCAAAATCCTTCTTCAAATGGGGGCGCACTTTTCCTCTTGGCTGCAATTCTTTACCTGTGAATTAAATAATTCACCCATATGGCTGCCCATGCTTATATAACCCTCACAATTCTATAATTAATAATTGCCCTAACAATTAAAGGCAATTAATTAATTAAAAATCAAGCTCTTCTCTTTTAAATATAGCATGTTTAAGGACAACCATCCAATCAATTAAATTAATTCAATTTAATCATCCACACTTCACTTCACTTAAGCTTCACAGTGTGCTTTGACCATAGCCACTGAAAATAGGAATTAATATAATCATTTAATACTTTAAAAAGTATTAATTCCTTCTCAAAAGGGGCTGCATTAAATAAATTAAATTTATTTAATTTTGGAATTCTATTTTTAAATTCCTTATGTCCACTTCCCTTTGTTGACTTTTCCACAAGCCTGGGTGCCAAAATTGGGTGAATAAATATTAACAAATATTTATTTAATGCATTATTATTCACCCAAGGTGGGTCGCACTTTTTTGCATAATAGAATTCTATTTTTAAGAATTTATGACAATGGGATTTTTTACCCTGCAAGGAAGCCCCAGAAATCCCATGATTCACTTAAGTGATTTGACTTTGACAATGGGATTATTTACCCTACAAGGCAGGCAATAAAATCCCGTGATTTCACTTAAGTCACTTTTCTTTTATTTCACCATGGGAATTTTTACCCTGCAAGGCAGGCAATAAATTCCCGCCTGCCTGCTACCTCTAATTTTCCCACTGCAGCTTAAGTGAATTTTATATCATGGGAAAAAGTACCCTGCTAGGCAGGTACAAAATTCCCACCTTGCCTGTTGCTTCTATTTTTCCCATTGCAGCTTAAATCCTTTGTTTTCCAAAAATGCGCCCAACCCCGCAGGGGCTTTTCTGTGCACGACTTCGCTTTTTCCCAGTGATCCAGACCTCCGATGGTGACTTCCTCCAGGCATAACGTGCGTATATGTTTTCCAGCTGCTCCAGGCCAAAAATCGGGCTTACCCGGCAAAGGAATTGTTCTAGAGAAATTTCACAGAAAACGAAACGAGACAACACAAAAACACGAAAAATTGCCAAAAGTCACAAATAAAGCCCAAAACTTATTCCAAGTTAAAATCCTTCTGGTACAATGGAATAATGATATGTTCGATCATAACAGAGTTAAAACGGAGCACAAATAGCCTCATACGGGGCTCAAAATAATTAAATACAAATTTCCCGCAGACAAATCCCGACGACAGAATATAACAATTTTGGGCATCTGGGTATTTGGCGAAAAAGGCTAATATGGCTCTTTGGGAATATCTTGACACAATACAAGAACTTTCAGGCAATAAAAACACAAAACGACCCATTATTTTAAAAGTATGAAATTTTTTCGAATAGGGTAGTCACAGATTTCAGGATGAAATCTGGGTACACCAGTTGGCTCCGTCTGTGGACATCTTTTTCTCTGTCAGAATGACAAGGGAAAAGATGAGATCCCAGCATCTCTGGTTTCGTATCTTGTCTTTTGGGCACGGGGTTAGGCAAATAAAAAACAACACAAAAACAAAAACAAAACAAGGAAAAACAAACAAAGTTTTATTTATATACATATAGGTTTTAACCTAATTTTTCAGTTCGTGAACAGCTTCAGATGCTTACCCATTGAAAGGCAATGGTAACTCAATTCCATCCCGGTAGGCAAGGAAGAAAGTATCCATTCCTGCAGCTCTTTTGATCACAAAGGGCCCTTTCCAGAGTGGATCAAATTTGTCGTGTATGCCCTTCGGTTCATGTCTCTTGTCCCACCAGAGTACCCAGTCTCCGATCTCAAACTTCCTTTCTTTGGCCTTCTTGTCAAATACTCTGGGCAAGTCCTTATCAACTTCATCTGGTGGTGGCTCATCCTTTCTTCTTTCTGTGGTGGGTAAGTTTGCATCAACTTCTCTCGTTCCCAGATTCACTGGTTGCACTTCGAAGGAAGAACTATCACCATATTCTTTGTTCTTCTTCAGGTACTGATCATGCTTGTTGAAAGTCTCCACTAAGGAAACTAAATCCTTGGGGATTTTGTTACCTTTTGGTTGGACTATTCCACTACTTTCATCATAACCTAGATCAAATTTTCCAATGACTGTTTGTCATGGTGGTGATTTACTCCCTTCAACATGCAGACATGCAGATGTTTGTTCAGGGACTTTGGGGTGGTAGACCATCTCCACTTTATAGTTTCCTTGTCTGAATATGGACGGTGGTCTATCCGGATTCAATAGTACAGATGTGACTGCCAAAGAATCTACCTTGGAATTTTGATTTATTGGAATGAAGTCAATAGAGAAGGCTGAAAAATCGAATGTGTGGAAAAGCACTTTATCTCTGTAATGCTCCAGCTTATCTCTTTTGACTTGATTTTTCCCTCGAACATGCTTTACCAGAAGTTCAACATCTCCTTGGGCTTTGAGGAATTTTACTCCTTTCTTTTTAGCTTGCTCCATTCCTAGAAGCAATGCTTCATACTCCACCATATTATTGGTGTTCTCGAACATCAGCTTGTGGGAGTATGGAAATACCTCATGATCTGGAGATATTAGTAGAGCGCCAGCTCCTGATCCAAAAGAACAACATGTGCCTTTAAACTCTAGAGTCCAAGATTTTTCTTCTTTTGTTGGCTCTAGCTCTGGTTGAAGTTCTGGATCTGGAATGTCTTTATCCATTTCCAAGAAATAGACCCCACGGTCAGATTCCTGAAAAAGAATCTGAGATCTAGGATCCTTAGATTTTGTAACCGTGTACCTGGACTTCTTTTCCGGCTCCAGCTTATGGTTAAGCCTTTTGATAAGAATATGCGCACAGGACCAATCCATCTTTACTTCTCCTCCCAGCTCTTTGCAGAAGTTTCTACTCAGCAACATCCTGTAGGAGACAGGAATATCTGCAACTAGAATTGTCATCTTTAATCTTTTGTCAGGAAAATCTGCTATAATAGCTTGTGCATCTTTGATTTGTCTGATTAAAGGGACTTGTCTCTCCATGGAGTAACACCTTTTTATGGTCTTTGTCAAGGTAAGCCCAAGAGCATCTGCAACTTTAGCTGGCATGACATTGTCAGACAGCACCTGAATCTAAAATGCAGTTGCTTAACTTGAAACCATTAAGCAATAGGGAAACATAGAACGGTTCCACTCTTTTAGAAGATGGTGAGGATTTAACAACTGTAGTGTTGTTTTGTGGAGGAGTATCTTTGGGCTTAGGAAAAAGGCCTTTTGATGTATTGGATTGTCCTGGTGATTGTACATATTTGACTAGCCTATTTAACTGCTCAGGAAAAGCTCTCAGGTATTCGGCTTCTGACATTTGAACTTTAGTTTTCTTGGCATGATCAATAATGTCAAAAGAAGAAATAGATTCAGATACTTGAGCTGCTTTCTGTGGTTGAGATGAAGAACTCGCATGCTTACTTCTAGGAGCTAAAGAAGAAGGTAAAGGGATACCCCTTCTTTGTTGGTTAGCTAATGCCTCAGCTTGGCGAGTTTGTGATTTTGTAAGTACTACATATGCATGACCATGATCATCTTCATGAAGTTTCTCATCGTCATGTTCAAATTTGTAGTTCAGGTAATTAATGTTGGAGTCGCCAGCAGGACCTATAAAATCATCATCCTTGAGCTAATAAACGTCAACTTCCTGGTCTTCTTCATTCATCTCGACATTGTTTCTGGGAGCAGCTTCAATTGCTAATCTTTGGGAACCAGCAATGTGGTTCCGGTTGTTATTGTTGTTGAAATTCCGAGCAGGGGCAGTATTGTTGCCTTGAGCCATTTGAGCCATTTGTTTCTTCATCTGCATCATCTCATTTGCTAACTTTTGCAGAGTGAATCGGAAGTAGTAGCAGAGGATGAACTTTCAGCTCTAGAAGTGTTGCTCTTTATCTTTCCAGCCATGATGAGGTCATCTTCAATTTCAACCGCCATGTTTTGAGCTGCTAACAAATCAGCAGGACGTGCTCTTCGTAGTTGATAGCTTACTTCAAGAAGCAAAGCATTGATGAAGAACACCTTTTGATTCTCATCATTCAGAGAAGCAGAAGCTGGAATTTTGTACAGTAATCTTTGGAATTTTGCAATAAAATCCCGCATGTGCTCATGTGGCTCCTTCTTCAACTGAGTGAGCTGAGTTATCAATGTGATAGAATCTTCAGCTAGTTTTGAATCTTTTCAGGAACGTATCTCGCTTAGTAGCCTAGTTGGTTATGGTACTGGGAGCTAGCCGGTAGAACCATTCTCCAGCCAAGTCATGCAGAGTCTCTATGAAGAGTCTGATAGATACATCTTCATGTTCGACTGCAAGCACTCCACAGGATATGAAAAAGCGTAGCCAAGTGGTCATCTCGGATTTTGCTTTCCATCTCCAAAGAATTTTGGAAAATTATTTCTCGTCCCTTTAAGTAGATCATGCATAGGAGGAGTCAGATTCAGAGGTCCAAAGGCTGTACCCCATGGAACAGGTGCTGCAGTAGCAAGTGGGTTTCGGTTTAGCATGATGAACGGGGCACGTCCTCTCCAAGAATAGACTTGATGAATAATTCTAGCTACCGGATTATGCTGAAGATGATCCGGATCTGGATGTGTTTGAACTCTTCTTCCTAGTGAAAGACTAAATCTGCAGCTTCTAACTTGAGGAGGGTGATTGAAATTGAATTGCTCCTATAGTCTGAAGAAATGATCAGTCCTTCCTTGCACCTTCATGGATCGGGTGAATGGACGTTCAGCCAGGTTGAGATTTGTATGGAAAACACTCTGATCTTCAATAGATAAGATTTGATCTGCAAAGATAGTTGTTCCCCAGCGGAGTCGCCAAAAACTGTTGGCTAGATTTTCTGCATAGCATCAAACCTAAGCAGTCATGAGATAAATCTCCCTCATTTAACTGTGAGGCTCCACGTGTCAAATTTGTCAATAAAAATGTGTTATTATCTATCAGGGGTTTTACTTTAACCACTTAGTTCATGAACCATAACTAAGAAGTTCTGCAGCAAGTAAGCAAGTTGTTCAAGAAAGCAAGTATTTTATAGAAGAAGGAAGTAAAGGAAATACAGAGAAGAAATGGGGAAGATGTGCATCCCAATTAGTAGATAGCAGAGCTAATTGCATGCACATAGAAGAAAATTAATAGATATGAACACACAGAATTATAAAACAAAGGCAGCTCTAGATCCAGATCTAAAATAACACAAAGTTTATTAAGAGATCTAAGATTAAAAGCAAGAAACACAGTACACCGTGACACAAAGTTCTCTGAAACCTTCTCCTTTGTATTCCTTTGCTCCAAGTTGCTCTCAGGGGTTCAGCACAAAGTCTAGAACACAAGATTGCTGCTTACAAATTCTGATTATTAACCCGAAGGTTCTTCCTCTACTTATAGAATGTAGAGGGGCAATTACAAGTTGGAAGCTTTTAGTTGAACTGGCACATGTGGAAGTCGGAGGAAAGAAACAACTGACAATCTCCATCCTAGAATTCCTCTTTGCATGACATGTATGATTTGCAACTGAAAATAGAACCTTCTATTTTGCACGTCTACCACCTATCTCCAAGTAGTTGACTTCTTCAAGTAATGGCTTTTAAACCAATCACTTAAGTTGTATAATTTAATTGATCGCTCAATTACTTTGTCAGAGGAAAGAAGAAGGAAGAGGAAAGCTGCAGTCTTGTCCTTTTTCATGTCTGCATGCAGCTGATTCTTTTGCCTTTGATTCTCACCAAACTGGATCTGGGAGTCGCTGGATCTGGAAGCAAGCTAGATCTAGAAGCGAGCTGGAAACGTGACTGGAAGTAGCTGGATTTTGCCTTCGCTTTGTCTTCTCTTTTATCCTTGAAGCTTTTGCAGTTCTTCTCCAGTACATGCATCAATGCAATGTTTGTCATAGATAACTCATCATCCTTATTTTTAATTGCATATGAGCAATTAAAAATTCTGGAAAGCACTCTGGATGAATGAAAATTCAATGAAGGCTTCAACTGGAAGATGGGAGCATTTGCAAAAGATCTTGGAAGGAATTTTCCATGCACTGACTTCTTCACAGGCTACATTCGAAACAAGAGGATGAATCCTTTGTGCCTGGAAGCTTTTGTAATTATGAGATCTGGATCTGGATCTGGATCTGCATATGGATTTGCATCTGCATCTGGATATGGATCTGCACCTACATAACAAACTCTGGCAACTGGGCTGTGGATGGAAAAGCTACAGCTCGAATAATTCCACTACTTTTAATGCACGCATGAGTGAAGTTTAATCCTGCACGCATGAGTGAAGTCTTTCCTGCTCTGGATCTGTCTATCAATTCAGCAAGAGGTTCTGATCCTAGATCCATGTCTCCAATATCTATAAATTTAGAAGTGACGCATGACTCCATTGTGCTTTCTTTTTCATCTTTCTTCGCCATAGCTTTGTCTATCTTTGTCTGAATAATTCTTTTTCTTCTTATTTAATTGGAATTCTTCAAAACTGGTGCAGATCTGGATAATCCTTTAGATTCAAAGGAAATATTCAATGTATTGGACATTGATATAAGTTCCTTTTCTTTTGAAAAACACCTATCTAACTGAATTCCTTAGCACCTGTAACACCTATGCAAACAATTATGCAGACAAAGATCAACCACCTTCAAAGCATGCTTCAAATTTGGAAGCTTTTAACCTTGTTTCCACCTTGCCTGAGCAAAATCCTTCTTCAAATTATGCCTTGTTTCCACCTTGGCTGAGAAAAATCCTTCTTCAAATGCCTTGTTTCCACCTTGCATGAGAAAAATCCTTCTTCAAATGGGGGCGCACTTTTCCTCTTGGCTGCAATTCTTTACCTGTGAATTAAATAATTCACCCATATGGCTGCCCATGCTTATATAACCCTCACAATTCTATAATTAATAATTTCCCTAACAATTAAAGGCAATTAATTAATTAAAAATCATGCTCTTCTCTTTTAAAAATAGCATGTTTAAGGACAGCCATCCAATAAATTAAATTAATCCAATTTAATCCTTCACACTTCACTTCACTTAAGCTTCACAGTGTGCCTTGACCATAGCCACTGAAAATAGGAATTAATATAATCATTTAATACTTTAAAAAGTATTAATTCCTTCTCAAAAGGGGCTGCATTAAATAAATTAAATTTATTTAATTTTGGAATTCTATTTTTAAATTCCTTATGTCCACTTCCCTTTGTTGACTTTTCCACAAGCCTGGGTGCCAAAATTGGGTGAATAAATATTAACAAATATTTATTTAATGCATTATTATTCACCCAAGGTGGGTCGCACTTTTTTGCACATATAATTCTATTTTTAAGAATTTTTTCATAATGGGATTCTTTACCCTGCAAGGCAGCCACTAAAATCCCATGATCCACTTAAGTGATTTGACTTTGACAATGGGATTATTTACCCTGCAAGGCAGGCACTAAAATCCCATGATTTCACTTAAGTCACTTTTCTTTTATTTCACCATGGGAATTTTTACTCTACAAGGCAGGCAATAAATTCCCACCTGCCTGCAGACTCTAATTTTCCCACTGCAGCTTAAGTGAATTTTATATCACGTGGGAAAAAGTACCCTGCTAGGCAGGTACAAAATTACCACCTTGCCTGCTGCTTTTATTTTTCCCATTGCAACTTAAATCCTTTGTTTTCCAAAAATGCGCCCAACCCCGCAGGGGCTTTTCTGTGCACGACTTCGCTTTTTCCCAGTGAACCAGACCTCCGATGGTGACTTCCTCTGGGCATAACGTGTGTATATGTTTTCCAGCTGCTCTAGGCCAAAAATCGGGCTTACCCGGCAAAAGAATTGTTCTAGAGAAATTTCACAGAAAACGAAACGGGACAACACAAAAACACGAAAAATTGCCAAAAGTCACAAATAAAGCCCAAAACTTATTCTAAGTTAAAATCCTTCTGGTACAAGGGAATAATGATATGTTCGATCATAAGAGAGTTAAAACAGAGTGCAAATAGCCTCATACGGGGCTCAAAATAATTAAATACAAATTTCCCGTAGACAAATCCTGACGACAGAATATAACAATTTTGGGCATAAGGGTATTTGGCAAAAAAGGCTAATATGGCTCTTTTGGAATATCTTGACGCAATACAAGAACTTTCAGGCAATAAAAACACAAATGACCCATTATTTTAAAAGTGCGAATTTTTTTTTAATAGAGTAGTCACATATTTCAGGATGAAATCTAGGTACACCTAAAAGCAAACGAGATTTTTTTATTATAAAGTAAGTAAAGAAGTTGGAAAAAAATCAAAACATTTATCATAGATAAAAGCATATTGAGGGAAATTGTCACTTTTTCGTGATTTAATAGTTGAAAAGATCATGGAGATGATGTTTTGCACAACTCAAGACCAAATTACATATATATTCGCTAAAGTAATATCCAAAGTAAAATTCGTTAGTGTTTTCAATACATGTTACATCTTAAAGATGTTGCTCTTACATGATAGTGTAAATGGGAACCGGATGAGGCAAAGTAGTTGGACCGCATCTCATAATCTTGTAGTCACTTACATTTTTTCCTACACAAATAAACATTGGTAGGACGTAGTGGTGTTGGAAATAACATTTATTTACTCTAAATGTTTCTAGCAATCAACTAATTTTCTCTAAATATCTTTCAACTAGATAGTTCTCTTCTAGATATCTCTTGTATAGAACCTTTCTTTCTAGATTCGAGAGATTTGGCGCATCAATTAAAATATTATGTAGGACTTGGTGGTGTTGGAAATAATGTTTATTTCTTCTAAATGTTTTTAGTCATCAACTATATTCTCTAAATCTCTCTCATCTAGATTGTTCTCTTCTAGATCTTTCTTGTATAGAACCTTCCTCTCTAGGAGCTTCTCCAACAATCTCTAGATATCCAATGCTATTTGCATATATTAATGAGACATTGGTGCATCAATAAAGCAATATAGATTATCTTCCAGATGAAATGGATGGTCAGATATTCTTCAAGTGAGTATATTTTTCCTTGATTTTCCCTGTTTGTTTTTTTATATCTCTACATGGACTTGAATGTTGCTTGGTTGTAGGATAAATAATCATATGCATATGACATTCGTACTGTATTTATGTCTATGCAGAGCCTTTTCGAGATGTGAAAATACAACTTTAGATTCATAAATATGTTTGTTTTATAAGAGTTGTTTCTTGTTATTGGATAATATTTATACTGTCATTTTCTTTGCATAATGATAGTTGTTATTTCTTCTTCCATAAGAAAGAAGGGATGTAGTCACGCAAATAATGAAAATTAGGATGAGATGAATTATGAATAACTGTATATCTTTTACTTAAAATTTATAGCTCTTCATTTGGAGCAAATAAACCTTCCATATACGCAAATATGGTTTTTTTATAAAAACTTTTTAGTCCAAGTTAATATTAATATAGCCTAGTGCAAAAAAATTATTTTATCTCCCACATTAAAGGGAACGCCACATACATAACTCAATGAAATTTTTTCCTTGGTGTAAAACATCTCCATACTTTAGATCGACATCTCGAAATAGAATTTTGGACATGTTGAGATTTAAAAGTTTATGATAATATGAAACTTATCGTTTCTTGTACTTAAATGTACATTTCAGTCTTAACATTCCTCATATGCTACGATTCTTTTTGGTGTTAGCCATAGGTATTACGCCACATTTTTTTTATCAATAAAAAAAAGCACAAGACCTCACTAATTATAATATATTATATAATAACTCGAGAAAAATCAGGGACAGTTCAAGGTTACAAAAACCATCATAGATGGATCAGCCAACAGGAAATAAAACTATAAGCAGTTAATACAAAAACTATCTAGCTATAGCTAATTATTATCTTCATCAAAAGAGCTAGTCACCGTTACAGTAGTAGTTTCGGCCTTCTGAACTTCTTCTTCCATCATCAAAGCTGGCCAGATTGGAAGCCTCGAACTGATAGATAGGTACCCGGAGAGCGGAGAAAATGGCATCTATCTTCTTACCCTGTTGCACACTTTCAATTGCCAAATCTTTAACAAGCTGCCATAGCTGATCCAATCAAAGCCCAACTACTCCACGTCTTCATGTATGGAATAAGCATTACTAGCTCCTAACAGAACCATTTGAGTCCCAATGATTTGGGCAACCTTAAGAGTGTCCAGACGAGGGTTGGATTTCCCGGGATCATTCATCACCTTTACCACCTCAGAAGTTTGCGGTCTTTTACCCCGTCAATTATAACTTGATGCCAATAGTCCATTTCTTCTTTTGCAGTAACCCTAGTGCCTTTATCTATCAAGTGCCCTACATCTAGAAGATGACTGAACTTTAGATCATTGACAAGGCCGAGAAAGGAATAGTGCACCTCCTCAATGCTTTAGTTCTGAACCAATTTATCCTGCATTTCTTTGATAGTATTACAGGCAGTGGATTTTCCCTTGCTCGCCCATGAATTATTTTCAATTTTACTACTATTCTCGCCCATCTCCATGGAATTCGCAAGCCAACATGATGAAAATGACTTACTAACTGGGCGGCTAAATAATCTTTTTTTTTCCATCAAACGCTATCACCCCACACGCGTTTAGCAGTTTTTTTTTAACTTAAGGCAATTTGTGGAGAATGATACGCCATTAAATGAGTTAGGGAGATGTATGATCCTACGCATCAGCCACATGTGTTGGTGAGGACATCCCATCAAACCTAATAATATCCCCTAATCTTTCCATTATTTCAAATGAATTAATTATCTTTAGGGGCCTATTATCATTAATTTCCACTCCCATATTAGCTAATTTATTAGCAGCTTTATTCGCCACCATAGGTATATGAGATAGGTGCTTTCCCTTTAGAAACTGAGAGCATTCTTCGATAATGTGATTTAAATTCCAATGACTAGCACTCTCTTTTTTCACTACATTGATGATGAGTAGTGAATCTCCTTCCACTATAAGATTGTCACATTTCTTATCTCTGCCTATGTGAAGACCACGCCACAGAGCTTTAGCTTCAACACAATTGTTAGAGCAAACACCCAAAGCTTCACAAAAACCAAGGATGGGTGCACCATTGGAATTTCTAAATAGGCCACCAGCTCTAGCATTACCCCAATTTCCCTTAAAAGTGCCATCAAAGTTGAATTTGATGAAATCATTAGGGCGATGACACCATTTAGTTTAAGTTTTTCCTTTTCTTTGTACTCCAATCCCTTTGTCAGGGATACCTAAGAGGGTGTCTTTGTATTTTAGAAAGATGTTGTTCTCTGAGGGGAAAATTTTCCTGTTGTGAAGTTGTCAGGTAATGATTAATTCTTTAACAGATCTTAGAATCAATGAGAGGATATAAATATTATTTTTACTTTTGCCTCTGAAAATTCTCTTGTTTCTTCCAACCATATGTTCTAGCAGACAATGGCTGGAATTGAGTTCCAAATTTGAAGAAGAGCAAAATTTGATTTTGAATTCCCATCTTAAAATGAGCCTTTTGATGGATTCAGAGAGCACCAAGGGAAGATTGAATCTTTAAGGAATACTATGCCAAAACATAGAGGAATACTCACAGTGAATAAGAAGATGACTAGAATCTTCCTCAACTTTAAGACATAGAGGGCATTGGGATGGACCAAAGAAGTCATGCTTGTAGAGATTAGATTGTGTAAGAATTTTGTCCTAGTAAGATGTCCATAAAAAATAATTTTCTTTAGGAAGATGTTTTTGAAACCATACTTTATGCACTGGAAAAGTGTATGTCTCTCTATTATGGATGGAAATAATGGAATATCCACTTTTAACATTGTACTTTCCATATTTCTCCCCTATCCAAATCAACATATCACCGTGCTTAGAAAAATGAAATGGCTAGAGAATTTTTAGGAGAGAGGCTTTATCTTCCTACAACTCATCAGGCACATATAAATCAATCCATCCATTGTGCTCCAGGTTTATGTAATTATGGACCATGTTACCAATCTACCTCTCACACCAAGCTTGAAGATTATTTAAGTTCTTGGAGCTCAAAGGAGTATTGAGGATCCAAGCATCATTCTAGAATTTGACTTTAGTTCCCCTACCAACCAACCATCTTAGCAAAGGTTTAATGATAGTTAAGGCTTTGATCATAAGATTCCATGTTTGAGAATCTAGAAGATGGTTGGGAGTAGTGAATATTCTTTGAAGTGTCATGTTATCTAAGTAATTTTTCCTAATGATGATACTTCAAAGGGAATTAGGATCCATGTACAGTCTCCAAACCAACTTGGCTCCAAGCGAAAAATTCATATCTTTGTTTAATCTGAATCCCAAGCCACCCATATCTTTTGGCAAACAATTTTTTTCCCATTTGAGAAGCGGAATTTTCTTCTCTTCAAAATTCCCACTCCAGATAAATTTAGCTTGAATGGATCTGATAGTCTTTTGGACATTGGCAGGAATTAGGAGCATAGACATCATATATAGAACAACTTGAATACAGGATAAGATCAGTTCAATTCTTCCTGCAAAAGATAACCATTTACCTTTCTAGCTAGCCAATTTTTTTTAATCTTGTCAATTATGGATTGCCAAATGCCAAAAGAGTTTCTACCTTGAAAGAGAGGAATTCCAAGATAAGTGCAAGGGAGAGAGCCTGAGCTAATGCCAAGAAGTTTGCAAATCAGAATTTGAATAGGCTTATTAGTGTTGAAGAAAAAAACTTTCAATTTCCTCTTGTTTATTTTTTGACCAGAGGCTTCTTCATAAAGATCCAGTGCTTCTTTGAATGATTTGGCTTCACTAATGTTGGCTTGACCAGTTAAACCACTATCATCCACAAACTATAAATGTGGGATTTTTGGGGTGTCGCTAGCAAATAGGGTTCTAGTAATCTTTCTATTAACTTTGAGGAAAGAAAGCCAGCGGATAAGTGCATCATCCATGATAATGAGAAGAAATGGTGATAAGGGGTCACCCTGTCTGATCCCTCTGGAAGAACTAAAGAACCCAATAGGATCATAGTTGATGAGCATTGAATATTTGACATTGTTGATGTAGCGCAAGACCCATCTCCTCCAATATTGGTTAAATCCAAACTTTTCTAGAACCTGTATGACAAAGTCCCAACTAACTCTATCAAAATATTTTATCATGTCAAGTTTTATGAACATATTACCTATCTTTTGATACTTGACTAAGTGCAGAAGCTCATGAGCGATGATGATACCATCCAAGATTTATCTTCCATCCACAAAACCTCCTTGTTCTGGGGAGATGATCTTTGATAAAAATAGGTTTTATCATATTGGCCATGACCTTTGAAATGATTTTATACACTACATTGTAGAGTGATATTAGTCTAAAAGATTCAAAGGATTCAACATTTTCAGATTTAGAAATAAGAACAATGAAGGTTGAGTTAAACTGTTTAAGAATTTCCTTGGAAGCTCCTGATTCTTGAACAACAGCAACAACATCATTACCCACGATCTCCTAGAAGTGTTGAAAAAAAAATCTTGGAAACCCATCAGGTCCAGGGGCTTTGTCAGGCTTGAAGGAGAATACATATTTTTTTATTTCAGTTTTTGATATATCCTTGTTGAGTTTCAAGTGAAACTATAGAAGGTATTTGGTTAAGAATTTGATCTTTGGCATTGTCTCTATTATCCCATGGGTTTGTGAGAAGGTCATAAAAATATCTTTCGGCTTCTTTGCATATACTTTTGATGTCTTTAGTTTATTCACCTAATGGCAGCATGATCCTGGTAAATCTATTAATGTTTCTTCTTATGACAGTCATTTCGTGAAAGAAATCAGTATTCTCGTCCCCTTTGCAGAGCCATTTATTCCTCGATTAATGTTTCCAATGTATCTCTTCTTGAATAAAGACCCTGTTGAACTCCTCAGAAAGGTGAGTCCCTTCTTCTTTTAGTTCTTTGGAGAGTCCAAATTCCTATATTTCCTTCTCAGCTTGTATGATTTTGTTCTAAATATCATTTTTATTAGAAAATATATTGCCAAAGGTGTTCTTATTCCATTCCCTGATTTGCTTCTTAACTCTTTTAAGTTTTTCAGCTAATATGTACATTTAGGAGCCATTCATATCCAGCGCCCACCAAATCTTCATATTTTCAAAAAGAGTAGGGTCCTTGGTCCACATCAACTCAAATTTAAATGACCTCCTCATAAGGGGATTGGCAGGGTGAATAGAAAGTGAAATGGGCCAATGATCAGATCCTGAGGCCTAAATGATTTCAAACTCAAAAACCACTTGTTGTTGAATCCAGTCTTCACTCAAAATGAATCAATACATCCTTTTCACAATAACTTCTCCCAATTCTTTTATTGGTCCATGTATATTGTCCATTTTTAAGTGGCACATCCACCAAATCCGCCTCTTCAATAAATTTAGAAAATTTATAAGAGGAGCATGATATAGAACCAGAACCTCCAGACTTTTCAGAAGGAAAAGCAATGGACTTAAAGTCCCCCAAAATATCCATTTCTCCCTTGGATAAGAGATTTTTATTGTTTTAAGGGACATCCAACAGATTTCTCTTCCTACACCTACCCTAGGCCCATAGGCATTAGCACAAAAAAAGGATTGGTTAGAATCAATGTTGTGGAATTCCACAATTTTTCAATTGGTGCAGTCATCAATTGGTCTTCCCAAAAGGTTACCAGCATCCCAAATGATGATAAGGCCTCCAAAAACACCAATAGCATTTTTATTGCATATTTGCCATTTCTCCATATTTTGTTAAAAAGTATGGCCAAAGAATTAGAGTCCATTTTAGTCTCTTGAATTAGCAGTATATCAGGTTTTTATTTTTAACTACAGAGTTTTAACAATATTTGCTTGTGCAGAGCATTTAACCCCCTTATGTTTCATGTTATAATTATCATTGATTATTTTTGAGCTTGCTACTATTGCGGGTGCTTGGCCTAAAAGGTGACTTATTGCCTGTTTTTAAAGGTATACCTTCCTTCTTTTTTCTTTTCTCATCAATTTTAGAATCCAATGGGGGTAGGTTTTCCTTTCCTGAATCTTGTTTTTGCAACATCTCATATATTTGTTTCTGACTTCGTTTACTGATATTGAGCAGGGCTTCCAAGTTTCTAGAGTTTGAGGAAAGAGGTCTACTAGGCTTACTTTTTCCTATCTTTATGGTTTTTAGAATATTTTATGTTTCCTCTATTTTATTCTGATCTTGGTACAATCTAGTAGTTCTTTTAGATTTTCTAGAGTGTAGTCTTCTAATTGTACTTCTTCCTTCGTTTCAGGTTCGGTGTCCTGAATTTCTCCATCCGCTTTTTCTTTTTCATCAATTTGATTAATGTGTTCTGGTATTTTGCTAATGTTTTCTTCTTCATTCTCTAGGACCTCATAATTATTTTTCGGCGGGATGTTAGCATCCTCTGGTTTTTCCTTCAGGATGTTTTTGTTTCATATTTTTCTTGTTGTTGACTTTTTGTTTTTGATTCGAAAAAACTTCATCATCTTGGTTTTCTACTTGTTTCGTTTCAGGGCATGGACGAATGAAATGCCCATGCTGGTGACATTTTCTACAATGGAAAGAAACATTCTCATAATCAAGGTCATGAACCCACTCCCTAGTTTCAGAATTGAAGCAAATGGAGCTAGGAAGGGGTTGCGAAATGTCAAGATTGATACAGATTCTAACATAAACATCTAAAAGCCCGATTAAGTAGGTTTCATAGTACAAATATATTCCCCCATGGTGTTACCAACTAGGGTAAACGTGTTTTCATTCCATAATTCAGTAAGTAAACCATACAATCTTGTCCAAATAGGAACGTTATTCATATTTTCTAGGCTAGTTTTGAAGTTTTCAACCCACGGCTTCATGAAAAGGCTAGCTCGGCCCATGAACCATGGACCTGACCTGAAGGCATCATCTCTAGTCGTCGAATTTAAAAATGTGGCTGGAAAAAATCCTTAGGGAAGAAGTTTTACCTGGGTCGAAGAGGATATATTCCAATTTTTCTTTAACCAATTTAGCAAAACATGAGCCTTTGGCGAAAAGCCCACAAATCTACAAATTAGGGCACAATCTGATAGATGACAAATGGAGGCATCAATATCCTCATCATTGATGCTAATGATTAGAACGCACTCGGCGATCAACAAAATGCCTCGGAAGGAGCCCATGATCCAAACCGCACCAGATGTGACCGAGTACCAAAGCACCCGAGCACACGAGCAGCATCAACACAAAGAGGAGGAAGCAAAAACAGCAAAGCGAAAAGGAGAAAAAAATTGCGAGACCTTAGATTGAACAGAAAATTTTGCTTGGAATTACTAATGTTGGCCACACCACTATTATGTGTTCTTTGTTGTTTTCATTTTTAAATAGATTTTTCTCATTTTTGGTTCTCCCTCTTAGGTATTACGCCACATTAACGTCTGGTTATTCTAAACTTTAATTAAACCATGTATCTTAAGTTAAAGAATATATAGTGTTAATTGTATGTCACGTAAATTTTGTAAAGTTATTCTTAGCTTATATTTTTTCTTTGAAGTGTTTAATTGGAAGGAAAACTATATTTTAAATTGATTGAAAATAATAAATTTAAGTTTCACTAAATTTATGGTGAAGACCATTACTTATTATACACATGAGTGATAATTGTTGTAATTGATATTTAATAATAAATATTTGAAAGCAAATCGATTCTACCGATTTTTTTTTTACTGAAAAACTCTTTACAATATCAAAATATTAGTATTGCAATTTGTATTGTAGGAAGTACATTTTGTTAATATTGACTCTCATTATGTAGCATTTGTCATTTTCAATACAATTACTTCATGCACAAAAATCTATTTTTGAGTTGTTTTTTGTCAAGATTGAATAATTTTTGATATGGTAATAAAGAATGGCATTTCCATAGATGTATTGCATTTCACAAAAATAAAAAGTATAATATTTTTGTTTAAATTAAAATCAAGGCAACCAATCATAGCTAGATTTGGCAAGGTGTTAAAATGGTTTTAATCATTTTAAACATAGCTATAAAGGGGTTGGAACCAACACTGTAATTTTGACATGTTGCTGAAAACTAAGTAGTTCACATGTATTCTCTCCATGCAGAAAATTTTAGCTGAGCTACATGTACATCTATGTTAATTACAATATGTGTTGCTATCAAAATTCTTAGGATTAATGAATATCACTCCTTCAAACTTTAGAGGAGATTGAGCTTAGTTGGAATGCTTCCATGAAATTTATTTGGGGAGAATTTCCTTTCAAAAAAATTGTGGCAACCAAAGAGAGTGGTTGCAGTAGCTATTTATAATTGATTCCAGTGTAGCTAGAATATTTGTAGGTGGGAAAATTGATCTGGTTTAGGAGGTATTTCACCATGAAGGGTAGTGTTAGAGAGATTAAGTGATAAGAAAAAGGATATATTTCCAAGCAAAGGAGAAATGGTGCCCTCTAAACTAATATGGGATAAATTGAGGGCATTCTTGACAATTTTTGCACTTGTGCGAAAATGGGCAACTTGAAACTTCGTCGTTACAATAAAAGACATTGGTGAAGTATAACTAAGATAAGGAAGTTTTGGTATTATTGGTGACTGTTGGATTACTTAATGATTAAGTGAAATTTGCAGCTATGTGTGCTGTTACAAAACGTAACAGATCACATAGTCTGTAATTTCATGATATCTTCAGCAAAAGAACACAAGGGCCCCAAAGGACAGTTGTGTTGTCTTGATGAAGACACCGAATTACAAAATAGGTGAAGTGTTGAGTTTTGGGACAGCAAACATAAGTGCAGATTGTAGAAATCAAAATTCATTACTGAATGTTACAGGTTATCATTAATTTACTTTCCTTCATGATTAAGACATTTAATTATATTACTGAGTTGTTTAGTTCATCATAAAATCCATACAGAAAACTGAAATGTAGAAAGAAATATATAACTCATTTACAGAATTCAATGTTTTATTCATAAGGAAATTTCAAATGTTCCCATACAAGCCGTGGGATGTAACTAGAAAGTAAAGTACATCTACTAAAATAAGAGGTACACATGCATGAAAAATAAAGTAAAGAGTATGAGTGAACCCATCATTGCCTTGGGGTTTTCTTCGTTGTTCGGGGTAGCTCCATTCCAACTTTGTTCCTTTCTCATCTTCTTTGTGGAAGTCACTTTACCTGAAAAGAATAAAATGCACCATCAGTTACGAGCTCAGGGATCAATTCATATTCCTTATTTTCCTAGTTCATGAAAATGAATCTCTTCAAAATAGGAGATATAATTTACTTGAAGAACAAGTTGCATACATGCTCTACTCATTCAGAAAGAAGAAAGAGAAAATGAAAGAAGAAACATGGACACAAGAGAGGCCAAAAAGCCTAAGTATTTTCTAACTATTTTCTTAAGAGTGCATGTAAAGGTTGGAGCCAAGAAGAAATAAACAATTCATAAGTACAGGCTGAAAAAATAATAACTACAACTCAAACTCAATATTTTCTACAAATGGAACAAGTTACAGTACAGAAAGAGACTGGCAAATAGAAGTACATGTTTCAGTTTGCAACTAAAAGGAAGAATCAGATTTCAAGAAAGTTGAAGCTGGCTAATAAGAAAGGGTTGCAACCAAAACAGAATAAAGAAGATTTTGGGAATATTTTGATAGGGCTTCGCCATGTAAAATGGAAATTTACAACCTTTCATCATGTTTCTTTCAACTACTAAATGCTTAAAAGAATTATTTAAATCATGTAAGTGATACAGAAAAGTAGTAAAGCATGCCATGATCAAGATAAACAGCTATGATGTCTCATTTCTATTTACCAATCCAACTTCAAACATGAAGTATTATGTTCTATATTCTGAATCAGAAAATACAACTACTATAGCTGGAAATGGATGGAAGAGAGAATTCTGGAAAAAAAAATCCACGGCTTCGCCATGAAAAATCAATATTTCAGATTTTCCAACATGCCAAAAATGTTACTATAAAGGAAATAAAGCATCTATGTAAAAGAAACAAGTTACAGAGATCTTAACAAGCATCTGAATCAAAGCTTATGCCTCAAATAGTATTAAAAACAGGTGAACTACTTGTAATTTCCACAAAGAATCATACAAGGTACAAAGATATCATGAAATCTGGGACAGATCAAAGTACGCATCATGCTACATTATACTTTAGACCTAAATTCAAATGCAAGATTCATGGTTAAATAGAACAAGGGAAACACACAAAGAATCAAAGGGACCTCCTTGATTATGGCTCAACACACCAAAAGCTCAAACATAGAGCAAACCCCAAGGTGCTAAGCATTGAACTAAAGGAATCCACACAAGGATGAAATGCAGAATAGTACAAAGTCTGATCAAAATCAGGGAACTATACAATATAAAAGTGACATGCGAGAATGAGAATCTACAAGTAGCTCTTCTTCGTACCCGACCTCCCAAGGTCATGCTGAGACATCCGGTGGAAATGGAATATATGTGGATATAGACAAACTAGTTGGGCAATCTTATATCTTCAACACGCAATAATGGGATCTACGAATCTAAGGCAACGAAAGCTCTCCTAACCTGAATTGGTGTAATGGATTATTCGGATATAATAGCTGCTCAGAGCCTCTAATCAACCTCGAGCTCGACTGAGATCCTATCTATTGGAAATTGGATACATGGAAAATGACCTGTAGGTGCTTCATGTATATTTCCAGACAAGGTCATGGAAAATGGTAATGAGGGGTGTAGTGGATTTGTAATAAACTATGGGTGGTTTTTTGTTCTAGCCTAGAAAATATTGGATTGATTGGCTTCTATGTTTAATACTGGAAAATTGCATGTTATGATATCTGGCAGGAGTGGTGAGGATCTAAATACCATCGTTTGTAAACCGGTGTCAATACTTAACTGACTTGTAGGCCCGTTGGGTTGTGGGACCTAGGGATCACAACCATGAGTTTGTGGTTGTTGTGGACCTGTTATGGTCATGTGAAGAATCAGTCTCTTCTTCCGACTATCCAATGGTCATAAGCCTTTTCAGCTTCTATGTTTAGTACCAGGAGTTGTGTGATTTTCTCAAAATACCTTACAGGTGTTTTGGCAACTTGTATATGTAACCATGTATCTATGTCAATGAGAAGGTCTCCTGCATCTGGCTATGGAACTAACGGATCATAGCCCAATATTTGTTCTCTTTCAGGTTCTTGTATGGTCATGTGGATATCCTATCAGGGAAATCTATAGTTGGGTTGACTTGACCAGAATGTGTATGCTTTGTCATCTTCAATATTCAATTGTCTCAATTGTTCACTAATTGCTTGTTGGTTTGTTGTCGTTTGAAAAACTTGAATCCTAAGCCCTTGATCTATATCTGTTAATATTGTGAAGAGATTTGGCTGAGGTACTACCAGTTCAAATACGTATTCTCTGGGCTCTCTGGGTCCCGTAATTGTCATGCAAAAGATGATTCAACTTTAACTAAAACAAGTAAATTAACTATGAAAGATATATCTACACTATGCTTATATTCCTTTTATTTTTGTATTTTCAATGATGCGTATTTGAACGAAATTAAAAGAGAAACTATTCTAATATATTCAGATAATGGACAATTAGTCTAATAACAGAATTAAAACAAGCAAGTTAGCCTGATATAGCTATTTTCCTGTGCAGTTGTGAATTTATCCTAAATACTTAAATAACTAACTAGTTTAATCAAAAGATTTATAATCCTACCTCAGAAGTGAGGAATGAATCATAGTTTCTCAGAAACTATCATTCCCCACAGCTTCCCTAGCAATATTGAAAGTGAACTTTAACTTGAAATAAAATGATTTGCTACTCTATTTGATATATTGTAACTAAAACTTTGATAGCTCAAACCTGGAGTTTACAGAATAGTGGTAAATCCAGTTGTGTCGTGACTTGTCCCCTTAGTGTGATCTCCTCATTCCTTCATGTTCTCGTGAATCCAGAAAAGTATGAATGTGCTAGCGTCAGCAGAAGAAGATACTCGAACAATGGCAGCTTTGGATATAAACTGAATACAATGCAAGTAAGAGAGGGATAGTGCAAGTGAACAGAGATTGAATATACGATTCCTGGCAGGATTTATTACAGGAATACAACGTAAAATACCAAGAATTTTGGGATCTATTTCTTGTGACAAAAAAAAACCTGCAACTCTAAGATTATCAAATGGATTCTAATCTAAAAGTGAAACTACCTTATGCTAAGCTGACTATATGGGACAACAATGAAGTAAGATGAAAGCAAGAAGATCAAATGATCTCTAAAGCAGAAGGGAGAAGCTGAGAATTTATGTAGAACCTGAACCTATTGAAACTTACAGAAAAACTTCAAAAACACACTAAATGATCAAACATGGAAGGAGAGGGGCCATTTTCTTGTGGACAAGCTGAGTATTTATAGCATTTGGATTTACCAGAGGGTAAGTCTAAATTGAACTCTTCTATTATTAAACAAAGGGAAATCACTATTTACCTGGCGGCCAAAACATAAATGAAAGCTTTAGTGGTTCAGAAATGTGGGTGAAATTTTAATTTTTACATTTGACGAAATCATGTCGAACATTCTAGAAAATGCACACATGACCACCACCCTGCATAGGCAGGTAGTTACAGGACTGCCGCCCTGTCCTAGGTGGCAGTCACAGGACCGCCGCCTAGGTAGGGTGGCGGTTCTGTAACTTAAAGACAAAATGCAAGGAAAAAGGGGGCAGAGGTTAGAACAAAACATGTAAAATCTAGACAAGGCTTTCTAGGATGCAAATGTACACTTGGCAAGCTTTTCTATATTCTGAACACCTTGCGAAGAGATCTGAATCATCATTGGGGTTTTTGTAACCTCTTTCCGGTAGTACAGTACCTACATTTTTGGGTACGTACATATTGTCCCCTTGGAGAAGCATTTTAGCCATGAAGAGGCGTAAAACGGTGGGTCTGAGTATGGCGGTCCCGAAATGGGGAGTTAGAAGTTATACCTGACATGCCTGTGTGCCGAAATGTCGCCATCCAAATTTCCACTATCTATAAAATGAAAAGAGGACTCAAGTGCAAATAGATAAAATAAATCGAAAAATAAATACTAAATTAACATAAAATGAGGACTTACCATTTGTGCGGGGATGAGAACTTACCTCCGTCGGCACTCCAACTCTGCGTAAGAACACTCAAAACAAAATTAGAATACTATATATATATATATATATAACGAGCTCATTTTACTATTCATTTACATGTGTCGATTTGGTGGTTTTTGAGCTCTGGGACCCACGGTAACCATTTTTGATGAGAGTACAGTCAAAAAAAAATTGTGAGATCGTGATCATGCCTCTGAGAGCAGGACATCGACCCACGAAGTCTCAGGTTAGTTCTTCTCAATTTATCATTTTTAAACCCAAAATATAGAAATGTTGAAATCTTTGTCCTGGGGGGATCATTTTTGAAAATGTTAGTTTTAAATGTGTCTCTAGGGGAGCGCTCATAGGGTAGGTCTTTATTTCAGTTAAAATGGTGCATTTTTTCCTTTTTAAAGTGTTTTTAGGGCTTTAGACGCGTTCGGTGATTTAGGATAGGACCGCCCCTGCACGGGTGGCCATGGGACTACACAGCCCTATGGTGGCGGGTTACGGGACCACCGCCTCATAAGGTGGAGGTTACAGGACCGCTGCCTCAAAAGGTAGTGGTTAGGAAACCACCGCTTTGTATAGGGTGGCAGTTTCCAATAGAATGCAAAAAAAATGTAATTTTTAATTGTTTTTGCATTTTTGTCATTTTCATATGTTCTTGATGATTTTTTCAGTTGGATTATGTTACTAACTTACTCTTTTTCTCTATTTTGGGTGGATGCAGAAGGAGGAGTATATCAGGTGGAGTAGAGAGAGGGAGTGTGATTGGCTCCCAGCAGTGTTAGAGGCACTGACCCAGGCGGAGCGAGATACTCTACAGAGGGCCGGTATTTGGAGGATTGCACAGGTTCCTCATGTTACACCTGCTAGTCACATATTGTGTGACTTATTTTCATACTGGGATGTAGATCGGAACACTTTTCAATTTCCAAGAGTTAGGGGTGAGTGAAATATCACCCTAGAGGACGTTTATCGCATACTGGGGGTCCCGATTCTTGGGAGGCGGTTGTCTCTTAAGACAACAGTATCCAGATCTCAGATGGTTCAGTGGGCCACCTACATGGGAGATGTTTTTGTCTCCATGGGCTCAAAGAAGGGGGTGAAGGTTCATTCTATTCGTGATTCTCCTATCCCTGTGCTCTGCTAGGCTATTATGGGTATCTTGGCCTCGCGGTTGATTGGGGACAATGGAGGGGATACTCTCTTATATTGTTGGGATCCCATTATTGCACAGATTGAGGCCCATGGCTGTGTTTACGCTTGGGGAGTAGACATTCTTGGGACCACCTATCATGATTTATATAGGGTGGTCAGATTACAGGGGTAGTCATTGAGTCACCCTACTCTAGTTATGAGTTGGGTGTATGAGCGCATCATTCCCTATGGGAGAGGTGTACAGGTAGAGGATCCCAGGGCTATCAAGGTAACGAGATGGAAAGGGATGACTATACTTAGGATGCCACATCATTCAATGGCTTCTCTGACTATTGGAAACATGGAGGCCACTCCTTATCAGGCCATGGTAGGGTTATGGGGAGAGGAGACACATACACTGATTACCTACTATACTACCAGCCAGCTGATAGACAAAACGGGGAAGTTAGAGATCCACCCCTTTGATAGAGTACCACAATAGTTTGGCCTCCCCTATATTGATATGTTTCCTCTAGCAGAGAAAATATACAGGTCTGTTCATGAGGCCAGGGGAGGTCCTAGAGGCCGAGGTTGGACTACGATTACTCCTGGAGTTCCCATTGTAACTAGGCAAGTGGTTTGTGCCCGAGGGGTAGCTGGTGTTCCTTGAGCACCTTTACTTCAAATCAGAGTCGGTCCTTCTCATAGTGAAGAGGGAGATGATCCCATTGATGTGGACTCAGACTCTGAGGAGTTCATAGAAGAGGAGACAAAGGAGGAGACTAAGGGAGGCGAGATAGGTGGGACGGCTGAGGAGGATGAGAGTGACTCTGAATGGCATGACACTTAGGATATCTTGAGGGCTGAGAGGGTAGAGGAGAGTGTAGAGAAGGTGACCCTGATCTCAGAGGAGTTGCCTTCTCGAGACATTGGGGGAGATGATGAGTCCATGGCAGGATGTCACTTCTTTCCAGATTTGGGGGAGGCTCAACAGTCAGTGACAGCGTCAGTGGCAGGCACAGATACTAGAGATCCCACCTGGATGCCTGGAGATCTGAGTGAGTTACTACTCTTTTCTAAAAAAAATTTAGATAGAAATGTTTAGTTGATATTTCCCTTTTGTTGTTTCATTTGTTTTTTACTTTATTTTTGGTAATTTTCTAACTTGTTTATTTCTCTTTTTGATTTGCAGCGACTGCTGAGGGATGGCGAGACTTGATTCACCAAGTGTGTGTGGACACCCTGTTACTCCCCTCGGAGACTACTCGGGCCGAGCTTACTATAGACATGGGAGAGCCCTCAATAGTTGGCCAACATATTGATGTGTTTTCCCCTGTCTTGAAGGCGGTGAAGTTAGTGACCTCTCTCCGTACTGAGCTGGCTGGATATAGGACTGTTGAGCGCTTGATGAGGAGTTATTCTCACAGTGAGACCACAGCTACTATCTGTGATCATGAGCCCTCAATTCATTCAGACTGTCGTTGTAGTAGGATTCCTAGATGCGGTCATGCACCATCTGAGGGATCCCACAAGGATTGAGAGATCATGGTGTCTTTTTGTAGTGATTTTTTTTGGATGTTTATACGAGTGTTTTTGTATTTTCCAGGCTCATTGAGCATTTTGACCATGCCTAGTGCATGATGGCATTGTATATAAAACATGATTTATATATATACATATCTCTTTTTGGATCTAGATCTTCTTGTATCTAGAATTTTGTGATTCGTTTCCCATGTGTACACTAGATGTCTTTAGAATTTTTGTTTTTATATGCTTTTTAGAATGTATGCAATGGATGACAAGTGATAACATAATGTTTCTCTTTTATTTGTTTTTGTAATGCTGGTATGTGATGATGAAAACATATTGTAGTACTGAACTTTTGGCTTCTTTGGGCAATGTTCGTTGCTTCTTCTTGTTTTGGCAAAACGTGATGAATATATAGTGATAAAGAGATGAACTTGCCCCATTCCTAACTCCACACAAATTGTAAGATGTGTGGGCTCATCACCAAGAGTTGGGAAGGGTGCAAATTGTATGAGTTTGACTGAATGGAAATGATGAGAGAAAGATAAGGTTTTGACAGAAATCAAATTCAGACTTGCGTACTTACTCTTACTTGAAACTACTACATAGTTTAGAATGTAACTTATTTTCTAGTTTATCTAGACTTAGATCCATGGATGGCAACTTGGTTGAAAAAATCTGGTTTTAAGGATTTGATCTCTTTGGAATTTGGATATTTAACTTCTCTTAGTATACTTTGCTTTAAAATATTAATATTCACTAATTTGCGTGAATGGACCCCCGACACCCTGTCTCATGCTACTGGTAGGAAGCATGGGCTCATCACCGAAGGTAGGACATAGGTGAGTAAGGGCACTTCTTTCCTTTCTCAACCTCGTATCACTAGTAAGAGATGTGGGCTCATCACCAAAGGTTGTTGGGGCAAAGAAGTGTGTAAAAATAAAATATTCTATTTAGTTTAGCATTTTTTATTTAACTTGACATTTCTGACTCGTGATTTTGGAGTATCCTTGTTTCAAAGAGATGTAAGAAGGATAAATGTGACACCAAGAAGCTTCTAGAACAGACCGTAGGTAAGAACAACTTAACCAAGTAGAAAAGAATGAGTATGACCAAGTATGCAGGCCTTGGTATGGTTTTTGTCAAGACTTTGTCTGTCAAATTTGATGAAATGATTTTGGAACCATTTGATGATATTATGAAAACTGAAGAGATGATTTTGAATGCTTTTGCCAATATTTTCAAAAGCTTGTAATGAATTGCTTGAGAATAAATTCCTTGACCACAATAGTTACGAAACAAGTGAACAATATGAAACTACTAAGTGACCAAATGCAATGTAGGTAGACATAATATACAAACAGTGATGTTGATGATCTATGCGTAAAACCTTTTAAGATGCAAGGAATTGATAGTTTCATTAAACTCCTCACCTTCTAGATTACACAAGAGATACGCATCATTTTCGTAGTCTTTCATGACTCAGTATGGGCCCAACCATTTGGGCTAGAATTTCCTTCCTTCGCCGGTTTTCTTATCAATCCGGCTATCTAGTCTTAGAACTAGATCTCCCTCATATATTTCTCACTCATAGACCTTTTTGTTATATTACCGGCACATCCAATCAGCATAGGCTCTATGTCATTGTTTGGCGTTTAGCCTGGCCTCATCAAGGATTTCTAGTTGAGAGAGGCATGCCTCTCTATAGGCTTCTTCTCCCAAAATCCCTTGTAATGAGATGCGGAGACTGGGTATTTCAACCTCAATTGGGAGAACTTCTTCTGCCCCGAATACTAATGAAAAATGGGTTTCCCCTATTGGTGTTCTTATTGAGGTTCGATGGGCCCACAAGGTCAGGTATAATTTTAAATGCCAATCCTGTTTATTCTCCTTAACTGTTTTGAGGAGAATAGCTTTTAATGTTTTGTTTGTGGCTTCAGCTTGTCCGTTGGCTTGAGGGTAATAAAGAGAGGCCGTATGATGTTTTATCTTGAATTTACTGCATAACTCATGGACTTCATCATTTTTAAAGGATGTTCCATTATCTAAGATAATGACTTGCGGCACACCGTACCTGTAAATGATTTGATTCAAAATAAACTTAGCAATTACAGAACCTGGTACAGTGGTGAGATGCATGGCCTCTACCCATTTGGTAAAATATTATGTGGTCATGATTATAAAGTTATGGCCATCTGTTGACGAGGGAGAGAATTTTTCCATCAAATCTAGGCCCCACATGTAAAAGGGCCATGGGGTTGCGATTAGTTGCAGAGCCTATGCTAGCATGTGAATCTCGTGGGAGAATTCTTTGCATTTATGGCACTTGCACACAAACTCTACTGCGTCATGTTCAAGAGTGGACCAGAAATATGCCATCCAATGTATTTGGCAAGCAGTGGCATGACCACTAAAGTGACCTCCACATATCCCACTACAGGATTCGTAAAGAATATTTTTGGATTCTTCAGTGTCAACACATCTTAAAAGCATTCCATCAAAGGCTTTACACTAGAGCACTTGTTCTAAGATAACATATTTAGTAACAATAATGCGTAATTGCCATCTTTGCTGCAATGTGGCACCTTTTGGGTATGTATGGTCCATGATAAAATTGATGATGTCAGTGTACCAAAGGCATGTAGAGATGGGGGGTATGGTTTCAACAAAGTATATGCACTCATCGGGAAATTCCAGATGTACAATTTTTCCTCCATCTAACGGATTGTCAGCTAACCAGTCTGTAATGACTTCTCCCTTAACGGATTTCTGGTTTTCAAATGTTAATTCAAATTCACCCATTAAGGTTATAAATCGTCCAGCCTTTTTGGATAAAGACCCTTGCGTGAGGAATGTTCGTAAGTTATTTGTCTTTACAATGACCCTTGTTTCTTGATTTAACATGTAATGTCTTATATGTTTTGTTGTGAAGACTATGGCAAGGCATTCTCTTTCTACCTGTGTATAATGTGTTTCATAATCAAGCAATGTCTGGCTAATGAAATAGATTACATGTTCTCATTTATCATTGTCTTCTTGAGCCAATATGCAAGCTAATGAAACATCAGTAACCCGTGAATACAGGATCAAAGGATGATCTGGCCTAGGAGGCATTAGTGTGGGAGGAGACAACAAGAAGCGTTTAAATACTTTGAAGGCCTTGTTGCCTTCTTTTGTCCAATAAATACTATAATATTTCTTTAATAGATTGTTGATTGGATGAACAACAAAGCTTAAGTCCAGAATGAACCTTCAAATTGCACCGAGTTTCCCAAGAAATGATCTGATACCAGACTCATCTGATGGTGGAATCATTTCAAGAACAGCTCAGATTTTGGCTGGATTGACATCAATCCCTCGTGAAGATATAATGTAACCCATAAGCTTGCCTCCTGTCACACCAAATACGCATTTCTTTGGGTTTAATGTGACACCGTATTCGATTAATTGTGAGATAATGATACGAAGTACCTCTATGTGATCACAGCGCTTCTTGGCCTTGGCTAAGAAGTCATCCGCTTAGGATTCCATGATTTTATGAATAAGGTCATGGAATATGTATGTCATTCCCTGTTGGTATGTAGTGCCAACATTCTTAAGACCAAATGGCATGACAGTGTAACAATTAGTTCCTCAAGGAGTTATAAACGTGGTCTTAGCTTGATCTTCCTTAGATATTTTAATCTGATTATACCCTGAGAACCCATCCATGAGGGACAATAGTTCAAATCCAGTTGTTGCGTCAACAATAATGTCAATGGATGGCAGTGGGAAGTCATCTTTAGGACAAGCTTTGTTAATGTCCTAAAAGTCTATGCAAATTCATATCTTCCCTTTTTTTTAGAACAGGGACAATATTAGATACCCATTGTGAATAGTCAATTGTTTTGATGAATCCTACTTGGAGAAGTTTCATTACTTCTTCTTTCACTATGAGAGCCACTTTTGGTTTCATTGGTCTTGATTTTTGTTTAATTGGCTTTGCATTTGGTTTGGTGAAAAGATTATGTACCGCAATATGTGGTGCAATTCTTTTCATTTCTTTATAATTAAATGCAAAATCATTTTGATGTTCCTTGAGGATTTGAGTATGTATTTCTATCTCCTCTAGAGTTAATGAGGATCCCAACTTCAAAATATTTGGTTCTTCCTCTGTTCCAATGTTTATGTCAATTGTTTCTTCGATTAAGGAAGCATTACCTTCTTCAAATTTAGGCGGGGCCAGAGGTAGTTCCAAACTTTCTCCATTCTCTACCTCATAGATATCGATATCCTTTTACGGAGGATACTCTATCATGGGATTTCCAAAATAGGAAGAGGAATGTGGGATTAGGGAAATATCCTCTATGTGATGAGTGAGATGTAGCTCCGTATAGGTGTTTAGATATTCAAGAGTGAATCTATCACAGTTAAAGTGATCTAGGATAGAAAAATCATTCTCAGCTTCTATATGTGTCGGGAGCAGGTTTGTTGGTATTTTATGCACCAATGGTTCAGTACGAAGTGATACCGTGAAACTTGTATTTTCCAACTCACTGTTTGGAGTGAAATGGGAAGCTAAGGTTGATATTGAATCTATGAGAAGGTTCTGCTCTCATGGGATTGCTTCGATTGATATGAAGTTGAATCCCTTGGTTAGATCTAATACTGTCATTTTATAGAGTCGTAAATGCTCAGCTCTAGCCTCGTATACCTCAGAGACTTGGTTTGTAACTAGTTGTGAGTCTCCTAGCACTCTAATGTTATCAACGCCCATCCTTTTAGCTATGATGAGGCCAAGGAGGAGGGCTTCGTACTCAGCCCCATTGTTTGTACACTCAAAATTTAACTTAAAGGAAAAAGGTAGGATCTTTCCCTTAGGAGAAGTAAATATCACACCTACCCCAACTCCAAAGCGACATCTAGCTCCATCGAAATGGAGAGTCCAATATTTTCTTGGAAAAATGGATGTTGGGCATTCCTCGTGTCTGTTCCTTCTGCTTGGGTTACTTCTACCATACAACAATTCCTAGGGTATATCCTATACCCATAGAATCAAATGGTAGGAGAATGTGTAGATCTTTCTCTAGTAATTCTACAATTTTTACGGTATTCCATAATGATACTATTTCTATGACGTTAGTCTCATTTTTGAGTGCTAGAATGCCCTCGACTAGATTTATAATTTCCAATTCTATTGTAGGTATCAACTTTTCTTCTGGTTTTGAATTGATTGGTTTGATAAGTTGATTTGTTGGGAGTTCAAACTCAGAGTGAATGCCTGGTCTTTTTTTCAATTCTTCTAGGTGTATATCGAATGGTTTTGGGTCACCTTGTTCCGCAAATATTTTCCCTAGATGCAAAAATCTTATATCTTGGAATAACGTGAAAGGGATTGCCTTCATGCGGTGTATGCATGGTCAACCAAGGATCATATTATAGTTGGTTTCCCGATCTATAATATAAAATTCGGTGAGGACCATCTTGAGTCCTAAGGTTACTTGTAAAACTATGGTTCCAATTGAAGTGGCCTTGAGGCTATCATAACCTCTTAGTGTATTTCGTGTTGTGGAATTATTTTTTTCTCCATATCCTAGCTTTTGAAGAAAAGTGAATGGGACTATGTTAACTACTGCCCCATCGTCAATCATTACACGCTTAAAATAATTATTGTAAACCCATACCTGTAAATGAAAGGTTGGGTTACCTCTACGTGTAATTTCAGCATCTGTTGGCATTTTGCTTATATCAAATATAAACTCAGTATCCCTATCTGGCTGCCCTGGAGGGTAGACATCAAAGTCTACATGGTTTACTTGCATTTCCGAAGTAGGAGTGATGTTAATTAAATGACCAAGGCCTAATGCTTCCAAGAGAGCAGCCCTATGGGTGGGAGAGTTCTTCAACAAATCCAAGAAAGAAATGTGAGAGAAGGTCTTTGTTAAGTCATTAATTAAATCGTAAGCGCCTATGGGTTTTACCAATGTTTTTTGAATGTTGTCTAGTTCTAACGGATAGTTTGGAACTGGTTGAGATGAATAATCTCATGTTCTTGTTATGATTTCTATGGGTAGCTTAGTATCTAACTCTACCAGGCCAACTATCTTTGTTTGTGGTTGAGTTCCTAATTGGGGTGCGACTGGTGGATTTAATGAAGTTGAGGCTTCATGATCATTATTTCCTATCATAAAACCCTTATTCATCCCATTTGGATCCAACATGTTATTGTTAGAATGATTTGGGAGCGGATCATTAATAATCTTGAGGGGTGCATTTTGAGGGGAGATTGCCCCTGTGTATGTGTTTGGTACAGGTACTACAGAATTTTCCAAGAACATATCTATAAAGAGTTGTCTTTGGTATTTTGGAAAACATTGCATGAATTTATTGTAGTCAAGGCAAGTCCTAGTATCATGGCCTTAAATCTTGTAGAAACCACAATATAAGTTTGGATTATAGTTTTGAGGTTGTTGGTTTGAAACCTGTTGTGGTCCAAAACTCTAATTAGGTTACTGGTTGTTAGAGTTAAAACTTTGAGGCTGTTGCCTTTGGTTTTGACTCTGATATCCAGTTGGGTTTCGATTTTGACCTTGTGTCTGTATTTTCCCCTGTTGTTGTTGTTGTTGTTGTTTTCGTGATGGACGATTAAAATCCACCGCATTGATCGTTGGAGTAAAGTTTATATTTTGCTGATTGTTAACGGGTGGTGAAATGTTTACGATGTTTTCCCTTTTAACCTGGTCTGTTACTCCATCTATTGTAACCCCGCAGTTTTTGTTAAGGATCTTGGTTCCTTGATTGGTATTAGGATAGGTCGTAGTGTTTTGATTGGGATTGATTAATTTCCCGTTTGTTCCATACGTCTTACAACCACTATCTATTTCCGCTTGATCTATTCGGAGAGCACTCTCAAGTACTTCATCATAAGTTCTTAGTGTGAACTTCTAGACTTCTTCCTTTATCTCTCTATTGAGAGAATGAAGGAATAAGTCATATAGTTCCATTTGATCCATGTTTGGAGCACTTGTTGATGAGTAGAGGATTGTATGCCATCTTTGAATAAAATGGGTAGTGGATTCATTATGTTCTTGTTTAATGTGTAAGAATTCCCTGATTCATGTTCTTAACAATTTGTTCATATCAAAATCTTTGATAAACTCTGACATAAGTTGTTTAAATGAGTGTATTGAGGCTTCAAGTATTTTGTAATACTAATCAAGGTAAATACCTTCTAAGGTTTTAGGGAATATCTTAACAACAACCGCATCCTAAGGGAACAATTCTCGAATGGTCGTGGCATAGGCCTTGATATGTGCATTCAAATCTCCCTCCCCTTTGTGTTTAGGAAAATTGGGAAGAGGTCTTAGAAGCATGAAACTTTGTATGGTGAAATCTAGAGGCTCTTTTAAATATTTTGAGTAAGTCCCTACTGCATAAGTTTCTACCATCGATGGTGCTTGCTGAGGGGGTGGAGGTGGAATGGGTTGTTGATATGGCATAGAAAATGTATTTGTAGGGACGTAAGGAAATCCTTGTGGTTGATTGAACATCCCAGGAGAAGAGAACATGCCTCCCTGTAGTGATTTTGAATAAATATTCAAGTAGGGAGGAGCATTTCTCTATTATGGGTTGCTTGGTGCTAAGCCGGGAGGTATCATACTTTCAACTAGAACGGCGTTTGAAAACGTGGTTCTAGTTGGGGTTTGTTATGGATAGTTATACGAATGTTGAGGAGGCATCCCTAACGTGCCTGTTCCTATAAGGATGTCAACTTGGTTGGGATGATGGGGAGGGTTGGGGATTCCTGCTTACCTAAAATATGAATTTTGATTTTCTTGAGAAAGTTCTAATCCTCTAACCTTTTCAACTAAGGCTGAGATGACCTCGATTGGAAAAGATGCAGTGTTTTTCCTTAATGGTGGTTGTTGTACACCTTGGGGTTGTAAAGGGGTATGATACCCTGCTATAAATTGATCATTACCTTGTCAAGATTCACCGAGTGTATTTCCCATAGGTGGAGGAATGGGGGTGTTTTCTTGGAGTAGGGTATCGGGTTGTGTTTTCAAACTTCCTATAGGTGGGTACATGTTTTGGAAGCATTGTTCACTTCTAGCGTAATGTGCTAAATAATCCTCATCCAAAAATGGGAGTTGATCTGACTGTCTACTGATTTGTGGTTTGAACAAAACCTGAAGAGATGAAATGGATTCTCCAGTAAATGTCATATTGTTGGAGCCTGAGGGCTCTATTTGTTGTGTTTGTGTGAGCTGATCTAACTCCTCAATTCAGAACAAAGAACTAGAGCTAGTTCTTTAAGGAGTTTGTGACGACAAGTAGTTACTTGAATTATTTTCAGCCCATGCAGAAAGTGAGGGTGACTGTTGTCTATTTGTTTGACCATAATGCGCTTCGAGACCTAAGAGAGGTCTGCCATATACGTTGTATCCCGACATATTTAGGGGGTATATAAATACCTGAAAAATAATGGGAAAGAGCAAATGTGGGTGAAAGAAATGAAAATAAAAGGGTAACAGTTGTGTGTTTCATGTCGAGTTCACCAATTTTGTACGATAGAAAAGTGACATGCGAGCATGAGAATCTACAAGTAGCTCTTCTTCGTACCTGACCTCTCGAGGTCGTGCCGAGACAACCGGTGGAAATGGAATATATGTGGATATAGACAAACTAGTTGGGAAATCTTATATCTTCAACGTGCAATAATGGGATCTGTAAATCTAAGGAAACGAAAGCTCTCGTAACCTAAATTGGTGTAATGGATTGTTTAGATATAATAGCTGCTCGGAGGCTCCAATTAATGTCAAGCTCTGCCAAGATCCTATCTATTGGCTGTTGGATACGTGGAAAATCACATGTAGGTGCTTCGTGTATATTTCCAGACAAGGTCATGGAAAATGGTAATGAGAGGTGTAGTGGATTTATAATAAACTATGGGTGGTTTTCTGGTCTAGCCCAGAAAATGTTGGATTGATTAGATTCTATGTTTAATACAGAAAATTACGTTATGATATCTGGCGGGAGTGGTGAGGATCTAAATACCAACGTTCGTAAATTGGTGTCAATATTTAACTGAATTGTAGGCCCATTGGGTTGTGGGACCTTGGGATCACAACCATGAGTTCATGGTTGTTGTGGACCTGTTATGGTCATGTGAAGAATCATTCTCTTCTTCTAACTATCCAATGGTCATAAGCCTTTTCAGCTTCTATGTTTAGTACCAGGAGTTGTGTGATTTTCTCATAATACCTTACAGGTGTTTTAGCAACTTATATATGCAACCTTGTATCTATGTCGATGAGAAGGTCTCCTGCATCTGGCTATGGAACTAACGGATCACAACTAAATATTTGTTCTCTTTCAGGTTCTTGTATGTGAAAATATTTTGCGAGAATCGAAGCAGAAACGAGGCACCATGAAGTAGTTGTACTCCAACAGAATCATGATAGCTCCCATGATAGCAAGAAAGAATTGATCAGTAATGGAAGAACTTGCTCAACAGAAACAAAGCTTACATAGAGGAAAGACAGCGGAGTGTCTAGCATGCTCATAAATGAGTAGTAAAGGGATACATATAGTGTGTTGAGTAACCCTAGTGCATGACACACATGAAACCCTAAACCTAACCCTAAACCTAACCCATGTAAGATGACCCTCCAACATGAGAAGAGGACACATAGGATAACTCACACCAACACCCCCCTTCAAGGAAGCTAGGGTAGTGGCTGTGATGAGTCAGAAGGAAGAGGAAGACACTCCTAAAAAACTAAGAAAGATGTGCCAATGGGGCCTGGCAACTAAAGGCCTGATAAGGTTCCCATATACAAACACAATCTTCCTAGAAGAATAAGAAGAAAAGAAGGACTACATAGCCTAAAGAAGATGGGAAGTTGCAGGAGACCTCACCCAAAGGAGAGATCATAAGTGAATAAACTTCATCTCAGTGAAGGGCTTGGTGAATAAATCTGCAATCTGATCAGCTATCTGAATGTACTAATTTTTTATGATACCATCATGAATAAGCTCCCGTATGAAGTGCATATGAATCTCAATGTGCTTCATCTGCTGATGTTGAACTGGATTTCTTGCGATAGAGATTGTGCTTCTGTTATCACAGTAGATAATGGTAGGCCACCAAAAGTGGATGCCAAAATCTGTCAGAATACCCTATAGCCAAATAGCTTCTGTGGCAGCGTTAACTGCCCCTTTTTATTCTTCCTCTGAAGATGATATCGCAATTTCATTCTAATTCTTACTAGGCCAACTAAAAATACCCGAACCAAGAGAGAAAATATAGCCAGAAGTATATTTCTGATGATCTAAGTCACCGGCCCAATAAGAATCTGTGAATCCAATCAAGTCAATATCAACTCCTCCATGATAGTGAATGCCATCAGTATAAGTTCCATGAACATAGTGAAGGATCCGTTTATTTTCTTTCCAATGTAGCTTATGTGGCTCCTGCATGAATCTGGACACGATCCCAACAGCATATGATAAATCCGATCGAGTGTGAGTCAAGTAAATCAAGCTCCCCACCAACTGTCGATAAAGAGTACCATTAACCAAGGGAGTAGAGCAATCTGAAACCAATTTCACCCTAGAAAGAAAAAGAGTCAGAGAAAACTTGGAATCGGACATATAAAACTGAGCTAGCAAATCAAGAGCATACTTAGGTTACAAAATCAAGATTCCCGAGTCAGATTGTGAAATTTGGATCCCAAGGAAGTAATGAAGCAGACCTAAGTCAGTCATGGAAAACTTGTTGGCTAAGGTGATATTCACAGAATCAATAATAGAGGAAGAGCTACCAGTCATCAACAAGTCATCAACATATAGAACAAGAATGAGTATGGGGTTTTCTTACCATAGAATATAAACATTTAGATCAGAGTAACACCTAGTAAACCCTAATGTAAGTAAGAATGAGTCCATATTGGCATACCAAGCCCAAGGGGCTTGTTTAAGGCCATAAAGAGACTTCTTTAACTTAAAAACAAGGGAGGAATCTTTGACATAACCCAGAGGTTGTTTCATATAGATCTCTTTTTCTAGGTCACCATGAAGCAAGGCACTCTTAACGTCCATTTGATGGACTTTCCATCTATTTTTTGCGGTAATGGCTAGGGTCAGTCGAATAGAAGTCATCTTCACAACTGGAGCAAAGGTTTTTGTATAATCAACCCCAGCTATATGGGAGAAACCCTTAGCTACTAATCCCACTTAAAAATTTTTGATGTCTCCATCTACTCCATAATTTGTTCGGAACACCCACTTACACCGAACGATTTTTCTTCCTTTCGGAAGAGTGGTGAGATCCCAAGTATCATTCTTCATGAGAGAGGAATACTCCTCATCCATGGAAAAATCCCACTCAGGAATACCAGAAGCCTCCCAGAAAGACTGTGGATCAAAAACAGAGGCAAAGAAAGAGTGCAGTCTAATGAAATCTGAGCGAGTACGTCTCAGATCTGAAGTATCTCCAACTAAATCTCCAGCACTTTGCAAAGTTTTCCTGGCCCAAAGGGGACCAGGAGGATCAGGGTCAGAGTTAGAAGATTCTTCACTTGAGTGAGAAGGGACATATTCCTCGTTGTCACTACTGTCAGAATCAGAAGACTCAAAGGTCTGATGGTCAGGAGGATCCGGAAGAGGATCACACTCAATAGTATCATCATCTGATGAGTCAAAATTTGAATCAGTGAGCTGAAGAACCTCAATAGGTGGAGAAGTAGAAGTCGAAGAAGACTCATAAAACTTAGCACTTCTCTCAATATACAACTCATGAGAAGTAGGATTCATCAATCGATATCCCTTCATTCCATCAGGATACCCTACAAAGATACAAGGTTTGGATTGTGGTTCCAAAGCCTTACATTTCTTCTTGGGAATCCAAGCCATAGCCTTGGATCTGAAGACTCAAAAGTGTTCAACATCAGGCTTGTGTCCAAACCAGGCTTCAAAGGGTGTCATCCCTCTTACTGCCTTGTGTGGAACATGGTTCTAAATGTAATTTGCACAATTCACTGCTTTGGCCCAATACTACAGAGGAAGAGACTTCGAGTGAATCATACAAGTGGCCATCTCCTTCAAAGTGAGGTTCTTTCTTTCTGCAACTCCATTCTGTGAAGGGCTATAAGCAACAGTATGCTGCAAAGAGATCCCTTTAGAAGTACAAAAGTCGATGAACCTATTGTTTACATATTCACCTCTATTTTCAGATCGAAGAACCTTGATAGGACCATTCCACCTGTTTCTTAGTAAGAGCTGTAAAGTCCTGAAAATGTTCAAAGACTTCATACTTAAGCTTAAGAAAATACACCCAAGTATATCACGAATAGTCATCAATGAAGGTTAGCACATAAAGAGCTCTAGTAAATGAAGGAGAAGGAAATGGACCAGAAACATCACTGTGAACAAGATCCAAAGGACGAGTGGCTCTCCAGGATTTTCCTTTGTCAAAGTTATTTTCAGGATGCTTTCCAAGGGTACAACCCTCACAAAGACCCTTAGAAAACTTGACACGAGATAACACGTTGACCATTTCATTTTGGCTCAATTGTTCAAGGTAGCGATAATTTAGATGTCCAAAATGCTCATGCCATAGCTTACTAACCTCATTTTCATGAGTGAGCAAGGCAGTGGGTGTAGAATCAGAAGTAAAGTGGGAGAAGGTGTATAACCGTGAACAGTGATCTGCCTTTCCCTCAGCCACTGAAATTTCATTGTTAAGCTCACGAATAATCACCGAGTTAGGACCAAATTCCACTCGCATTCCTTCACCAAGGTGATTAATTTGGTAAACCAATAGGAGATTGGTAGAGAGATCAGGAACACTCAACACTTGGTTAAATGTTCCCCCATCCATCTCTACCGATCCACTACCAGAAACCGACATTGTCGTGTCATTACCCATTGTGATTTGGGACATACCACAAGGTTCGATGTTGGAAAACTCAACATGTAAAGAACCCATGTGGTGTGAGGCACCAGAATCTATAATCCATGTCGATGAAGGAGCAACTCTAGCTATAAGGGCTTTTCCTTTCTTCTTATCATTTTTTAACACCTTTTGTAGCAGAGGACTTGGCCTTCGGAGCACTTTGTTTTATGGATTCAGGAACACTTATTTTATTCTTCTCAAGTAAATGAGATAAGTGATCAATCTATTTCTTAAAACAGTGTTTCTCGTCATGACCAGAATTCTTGCAATAGGAACACAAATACTTGCTTTTATGTGCCTTAGGCTCAGAATTCGAAGTGTTTGTGTCATTTTTAGGTTTGGTCTTGGTTTCTTTCTTAGGTTGATCCTTTGTTTCTTTCTTATTTTTAGTCTTCTTTCCCTTGCTAGTACTTGTTACAAGGGCATGTGACTTGGACTTGAGAGACCCCATTTGAATGAGTTTGTCCTGTTCTTGAATGAGTTGGGATGAAAAATAGTCAAAGGAGGGCATAGTCCAAGTATCACCCAAAGCAACTTTTTTAGCATAGAAAGTTGACAAGAAGACAGAATATTCAGGACCTAGCTTAGAGAGAATCAACAAGATCAGTTGAGAATTTTTCTTTTCTACTTGACATCCTTTTAACAATAATCTAATGTGGACAAATTTTGAGAAGAAAGCTTGTAAGTTTTCAAAGTCACTAGGATTTAACCCTAGTAGTTCATTTTCCAACTCATGCGCTCTCATGTTATCTAGTTTTCCAAACATCGCATCCAGCATTTTCCACGTAGATTTAGGTGTTTCAGATGCCTCAATGTGGAAGAGCAAGTTAGGAGAAACAGAAATGCAAAGAAGACCTAAAGCTTCATCACTACGGTTTAACCACTTAGATTTTTCAAGTTCATCGTCTGGTCTAGTCTCAGTTCCCATGGTGATGTGGTATAACCCTTTACCCCTTAGTTTCATTATTATTTTCAATCTCCATTTGAAAAATTTGAATGGTGTAAGCAAAGGAATTGAAAGTACATCCATAGTGAGAGAGAGAGAAAGAAATGTAGAAAAGAAACACAACCACCCAGGACAATAACAACCCCCCTACTTTCGGCACTTTATAGTTTAGTGCGTTGATTACAATTGGGTCCATGCATGTGGTTTGAAACACTTGGTAACTCATCTTGTAATTAGCGTAATAACGTGCAAGAGAGGAGACCACAATAGTGTTTGAAGGTGCACAACAAAAAAGGACACAGTAATCAAGCACAAGCAAAAAATAAAAAAGAGGCGAAAGCCAACCCTGGTGGTGAGAAAAAACGTCTCACGTCATAAAAGGAAACCCCCTTGCTGCAGACTGTGGTGGACATGCTCACTAGTCGCAAGTAATAATAAGGTTGAAATACAAGGTTTGAAATGAACTCAAGGAGTTCAGAGAGTCTTCAGAATGCCACAAAAGAGCTCGAAAGGTAAAGAGATGCTTGAAGTGTCACAAAAAATGCAGGGTTGCGTGAAGAAAATGGTGTGGTGTGTTGTGTTTGTATGCTATGCATTTGTGTAGCATAGGAGTCGTGACAGAAGAGAAGCCATGGCAGATGTGGAGCCGTGAGCAAATGGAAAAAACGTGTACCAAAAAAATGCATGGTATCAGAGCTGAGATCGGGTTAACATGCACTCGATTTTTTTTAGTTGCGATTACTTTTTTTGGGTTTCATTATTTTTCTCTGCATGCAAGTTTTTCGATCACTATTTTTTGGAATTATTTTGCTAAACGTATCTAACAAGCTTTCTTGAAAATTTTTGTCATCTTTTGTGCTCTTTTATGCATGTGTAGCTTTTTATCATACCTTGAGCAATCAGGGGATTTGCATCCATTTTCAGTTGGCTGCAGCTAAAATCAAAATAGAGCAATTTTTGGTTTCACTATGTTTTTTAAATAGAGATTAATTTCATTTCTTTTTTAAAATAATTTTTTTAAATAGAAGTGAACTTTTTTTAGATCTCTGTGGTTTTTCAAATAGAATCATGATATCTTCAGCGATAGCGAGAAAGAATTTATCAGTAATGGAAGAACTTGCTCAACAGAAACAAAGCTTGCATAGAGAAAAGATAGTGGAGTGTCTGGCATGCTCATAAATCAATAGTAAAGGGGTACATATAGGGTGTTGAGTAACCCTAGTGCATGACACACATGAAATCCTAAACCTAACCCATGTGAGATGACCCTCCAACATGAGAAGAGGACACATAGGATAACTCACACCTACAGTATGGTCATGCGGATATCCTATCGGGGCAGTCTATAGTTGGGTTGACTTGACCAAAATGTGTATGCTTTGTCATCTTCATTATTCAGTTGTCTCAATTGTTCACTAATTGCTTGTTGGTTTGTTGTCGTTTGAAAAACCTGAATCATAAGCCCTTGATCTATATCTGTTAACATTGTGAAGAGATTTGGCTGAGGTACTACTGGTTTGAATAAAAATTCTTTGAACTCTCTGGGTCCCATAATTTTCATGCAAAAGATAATTTAATTTTAACTAAAACAAGTAAATTAACTATGAAAGATATATCTAGACTATGCTTATATTTCTTTTATTTTTGTATTTTCAATGATGCGTATTTGAATAAATTTAAAAGAGTAGTTATTCTAATATATTCAAATAATGGAAAATTAGTCTAATAACAAAATTAAAACAAACAAGTTAGCCTGATATAGCTATTTGCCTATTCAGTTGTTAATTTATCCTAAATTCTTAAATAACTAACTAGTTTAATCGAAAGATTTCCAATCCTACCTCAGAAGTGAGGAATGAATCATAGTTTCTCAGAAACTATCATTCCCCACAGCTTCCCCGGAAATATTGAAAGCAAAATTTAACTTGAAATAAAATGATTTGCTACTCTATTTGATATATTGTAACTACAACTTTGATAGCTCAAACCTATAGTTTACCGAACAGTGGTAAATCTAGTTGTGTCGTGACTTGTCCCCTCAGTGTAATCTCTCTGTTCCTTTGTGTTCTCGTGAATCCAAAAAAGTGTGAATATGATAGCATCATCAAAAGTAGATACTCGAATAATGACAGCTTTGGATATAAAACGAATACAATGCAAGTAAGAGAGGGATAGTGTAAGTGAACAAAGCTTGACTATGTGATTCCTAGCAGGATTTATTATAGGAATACAATGCAAAATACTGAGAATTCTGGGATCTATTTCTTAGGACAAAACAAAACTTGCAAATCTAACATTATCAAATGGATTCTAATCTAAAAGTGAAACTACATTATGCTAAGTTGACTATATGGGACAGCAATTAAGTAAGATGAAAGCAAGAAGATCAAATGATCTCTAAAGCAGAAGGGAGAAGTTGATAATTTATGTAGAACTTGAACCTATTGAAACTTATAGAAAAACTTCAAAAACACACTGAATGATCAAACATGAAAGGAGAGGAACCATTTGCTTGTGGACAAGCTGAGTATTTATAGCATTTGGAATTACCAGAGGGTAATTCTAAATTGAACTCTTATATTATTAAACAAAGGGAAATCACTATTTACCAAGTGGCCAAAACATAAATGCAAGCTTTAGTGGTTGTGAAATGTGGGTGAAATTTGAATTTTTTACGTTTGACGAAATTGTTGGAACATTTTGGAAAACACACATAAATCTACCTCCATGCGCAGGGAGGTAGTTACAGGACTGCCACCCTATCCTGGGTGGCGGTCACAAGACCACCACCCAGGCAGGGTGGCAGTTCTGTAACTTAAAGACAAAATGCAAGGAAAAAGGGGGTAGAGGTTAGAAAAAAACATGCAAAATCTAGATAAGGCTTTCTAGGATGCAAATGTACACTTGGCGAGATTTTATGGATTTTGAACACCTTACAAAGAGATCTGAATCATCATTGGGGTTTCCATAACCTCTTTCTGGTAGTACAGTACCTACATTTTTGGGTACGTACAGGAACTCAAAGTTTTAAGTAACAAGAAGTGAATCTCAATCTTTTAGAAAGTCATTCTATTCCTCATAAAAAATGGCAAAAACAAGAAAGAACTAAGAAATCTGAATACCCATATCAAAAGGAGGCCTATTTCTGTAACATAAAGTACAACAATCTACATTCAAGGGATAATTTTATGGATCCAAGTAGCAAGTAAATAGAGCTTGACATTTATACAGAACAAAAACTCAGGTGGAAGAACTTTGAATCAGAAAACTCATACATATCCAAGTCAAAGAAATATTCCAGTATTTCAGAGATTGTCAATACCATTAAGATCTGATTCAAGTTGCAGTACTCGAGTAAAAGTGTACAGATCCTGACCATTAACAAAAAAACATTAATAGGAATCATCAAGTTTCAGAGAAAGAAGAGAAATCTCATAATCATGTTCAACTAAAAATGACCAAGGCTAATCCACAGATATACAAAAAATCTTCAAGGAAAAGTCCAGACTCTGGCCGTAATGAAATACGAATACCCGAATCAAGAAACGTTCAGATCTGGAGTTAAGGGCAGAGCAAGGCTGTAATGAAATAATGGAGACCCAAATAAATGTCAAGCTCCAAAATGCAAAGCTTCCAGAAAGTAGAGAGGGTCAGACATCATTAATGACGACAGAGGTCAAATGGCACCATAGAGTTGAAGAAATTGTCAAGATTAAAATTGTAAAGAGAAATTTACCCATCATCTGAGCTCTCATGGCCACATAGAAACTATAGAACTAGTTAAAATTTGAAAAACCAGAAAGTGTCGACCATCAAAACTCATATAGAAATGACGGCCATTGTTTTTACGACAGGAGCTATCATGAATTTTTACCTCAAAAGAAATAAGATAAAGATCTAGTTCAGTAAAAAAGGATTTATTTTTATTTTACCAAATACCCATGAAGGGAAACAGTACTAACCAGTCATAAACATTAGGTTAAGCCGAAAGTAAATCCTGAGCTCAAGTGTTCCAATGACGTTACCTACCCAGAAGCTCACACAATTCTACAAAAGATGAAGACACGGGAAACCCAAAAATCACTGACAGTGGCGGCCATCCAATGAAGTAAAACAAAAACCAAATGAAGCTCAAAGCTAGAAGAATCAACAATGGCACTCCCATAATCACTCAAGAGCTCAAAAATGATCATATGTACAGCTAGGTAGAGAGCTCAAGAGAAGCAAAAAATGATAGAGAACCATTTTCATAGAAAATACCAAGCTCAAATACTTCAAAAAATGGTGTCGAGAGAAAGTTTTGCCAGGGATTTGCCCGCATAATGAAAAATCAAATGAAATGCACATTAGGGTCAAATTATCCTTTATCATGAAAACTCAGGAGGCGAGTTCAACCTAACTCAACCATGGTTAATAATCAATGGCTGCAGATCGAAAGGATAGAGATCGAAGGCCATACCTCAATATTAGAGATCAAAACAAGTAACCGATAGTCACTTGCCACTGACCACCTTTATTGCTAGGTTTGAAACCCTAATTGCGGATTAAAAAATTGACAGCATCGAATGCATCAAGGATAGAAATAAATGACCCATGACCATCACCGAATTCAAACCAAACTCAAACCGAGTTAGGTTTTCACTGACAAATTGCCAAGGGGTAAGTCATCGTGCAAGGGGGGTAGCCTCATGCTTTAAACAAAATCATTTGCAAATTTGACTTATTCACTATATTCCAAACCTTAAGTTATGCAAAACCGACCATGCATGCCAACGGGTAAGTCATCGTGCAAGGGGGGGTAGCCTCATGCTTTAAACAAAATCATTTGCAAATTTGACTTATTCACTATAGTCCAAACCTTAAGTTATGCAAAACTGACGATGCATGCCAACTATAATCACTGAAAAGGTGAAATTTAAATCAAGTATATCCATATTGCAAAATGGGGATGACAATTATACATGCTCACAATGATAACCAAGACCCAAAGGTTGTGGAATGTGATATGGCATGTGTTATCAAAGGGTGGCTGAATTGTATTATTTGTACTAACCTTGTATAAGGTTTAAACCATGCAATATGCCATACAAATCAATAGTCAAAGGACATTTACCTTAAAACTTACAAGGTTACCTTGTACTCATCAGATGGTGAAGTGCAAAAGTGGTCCCCACTATTGGAGGGGGTGGAGTTGATTTGCAGAGTGTCACTAATTTGACCACTTAAAGAGAGATGTCAATGTCAGAGAATGTGCACATGGACAAATGGTCCCCACATTGGATGTTTATTTTTTTGCAAATATTTCAAGTATTGAATTATTTACTCACAGGAAGAGAATTGATTTGTTTCATGCTCACAAGAGGATAGAATAGAGAAGAAGAGAGAGTTGCATTTTCAAAGGAGAAATACTTGCATAGCAAGCAAGCTTATTATGAGCAAATTATTTACTCTTGCTTTCTTAAAAATAGAACAGTCAACTTCAATTTGACTGTATTGTAATTAAGGCTAATAATGCCTATTTGTAATTGCATGCTCTATTTTTATTCCTTTATCTATTATTAAATAAAGGATAAAAATAGGATGCATGGGTGAGTACAAGCCTTAGGCTATTTTTAGGAAGAGGGTAAATTTTATTTTTCTATATATTGTGTGCCTTTGCAAAGCATAGGGGGGAATTTTGGATATAGGAGTACTGAAGCAATTTTTGCTAGTTTTTCCTTTTGAGTGTGAAGTATTTTCTACCTTCCCAATTATTTGCAGTCTTGTGTATGTTTCTATTAGTCTTGTGAATGAAAATTCCCTGATTAATCATCTTACACTGTTGCAAAATTCAGTAATTTATGCATGATATTAATGTGCATGTTCATCTTAACAATATTATTGTGATAATCTCCCTTAATACGTCAAAGTGTTTTCCCTTAACATTCTGCAGAAGAACTGTTTGTTTGTGCATCAAGAATCCTTTCCCATATCAATTTTGCATATACTCAGTCAAATCCCTCATACAAGTTTGGTGTATCACCTTATTTTCAATTATTTTACAGTTTTATTTTCCCTTTAAACCCCAGAATTAGTTTAGGGTACATCAACAAGGAACCATCCTTGATACCGGAAACTCACCTCAAGATAGGTATACCCACAGACCTGAGGTGTTTCCATTATATCTACGAAAGAAAGAGATCAAATTTTGCAAGCTTAGAAAATTTGTAGCCATCTCTCTACATGGTGCACTTTCGAGAGATAACAGGCATCAACTATGAGAGGGCAGGTGACTCTAGCCCAGTTGTAGAGGGAAGTATGAGAATGTCAATCAGATATAGAATTTTTGGGATCAAGTTTAATTCCATCTTTTAATGTTAATAAACATATTTTTTTAGATGCATTATTACATGAAATTTAGTGATTATGAAGAATGGATATTGAAAAGAAGTAAATCATGAAAAACATCAACAAGAATAAATGATTCATTCTCGAATAGAGCATAGGAGGAATCTTATTGGAAGGAGTAGAAATGTTGGAACCTCACCTGCAACAATGCAAGTTAAATATTTTTATAATCATAACTTGATCCTTGCCCAAAATGTGATGGTGTGGGAATTTTTATAGCAATGCCATATTTTACAAAAATAGATCCACCATAGAAAATGACTAGAAACATTTTAACATAGCAATATATTTGATAGTTTATATGAAAAGCAAACAAGAAATTTTTATTATAAATTAAGTAAAGAAATTGGAAAAGAAATCAAAACTTTCATCATAGATTGAAGCATATTGAGGGAAATCATCACTCTGTTTGTGATTTAATAGTTGAAAATATCACGGAGTTGATGTTTTGCATGACTCGGGTCCAAGTTACAGATATATTCGCTAAAGTATTTCCCAAAGTAAAATTCATTAGTGTTTAATACATGTTACATCTTAAGGATGTTGCTCTTACATGATAGTGTAAATGTGTACCTAATGAGGCAAAGTCATTGGGCCACATCTCAAAATCTTGTAGTCACTTATAGTCACATAAAAGGGAAACCCACATATAATGCTCAATGAAGTATTTTTCTTGGTGTAAAAAATCCTCAATTTTAACTTATAAGCATAGTAATTTAAGATACAACCATTGTTCAAATCATTCAAATTACAAAAGACTCATCGAATTTTTACACCTTGATATTTATAGTTGGCATTTATTTGATAGTGCAACCATTAATGAAAGAAATCATCTCATCACCATAATAACAAAACAATAAATAAAATAATCATGTTGAGAGAGATCTAAAAATGAGACCATTATTCCTCACTGCTGTGGACAAGAAAATCTTCTCCATTAGCAGCATGTTTGCTAAAGAATAACCAATTTATTGCTAACTAAGAGAATCCATGTGATCGTTGTTTTATGTGAGAAAATAAAACATATTATTGAATTACATGTCCCAAGACCTACACAAACATCGGAACAAGGAAATTATAATTAGTTCATAGCTATCACATTTTCCTTAGACAACTATTTTGAAAGAATGTATATATTCAATGAAAATAGGAAAAATAAATATCACCCTCTAGAAATAAAAACTCTTGGTGGTAGGAGTTTAATAAGGTGGAGGTGGAGAGTGGTAATATTATGGGGGTGGAGGTGAAGGATATGGTGGCAGAGGAGACTTGTAGTGGTACAGAGGTGGAGGCAATGGTGATGGTGGTGGAGGGGACTTGTAGTAGTAAGGGGGAAGAGGAGATGGGGATGGTGGTGGAGGATATTTGTAGTGGTATGGAGATAGAGAATATGGTGACGGTGGTGGAGGGGACTTATAATGGTAGGTTTGAGGAGGATCTGGGGATGGCAGTGGAGGTGACTTATAGTGGTATGGTGGAGGAGGAGAAGGGGATGGCGGTGGAGATGATTTATAGTGGTAGGGTGCAGGAGGAGATGGGGATGGTGGTGGAGGAGACTTGTAGTGGTATGGAGGAGGAGGAGGAGATGGGAATGGCGGTGGAGGTGACTTATAGTGGTATCGTGGAGGAGGAGAAGGGGATGGCGGTGGTATGGAGGAGGAGGAGATGGGGATGGTGGTGGAGGTGACTTATAGTGGTATGGTGGAGGAGGAGAAGGGGATGGCGGTGGAGGTGATTTATAGTGGTAGGGTGGAGGAGGAGATGGGGATGGTGGTGGAGGAGACTTGTAGTGGTATGGAGGAGGAGGAGATGGGGATGGCGGTGGAGGTGACTTGTAGTAGTAAGGAGGAGGAGGGGATGGGGATGGTGGAGGAGGTGATTTGTAGTGGTATGGAGGCGGAGGAGATGATGATGGTGGTGGAGGGGACTTGTATTGATAATGAGGAGGAGAAGGATCTGGGGATGGCGGTGGAGGTGACTTGTAGTGGTAAGGAGGAGTAGGAGATGGTGATGGGGGTGGAGGAGACTTGTAGTGGTATGGTGGAGGCAGATATGGGGATGGTAGTGGAGGTGACTTCTAGTAGTAAGGAGGAGGAGGGGATGGGGATGGTAGAAGAGGTGATTTGTAGTGGTATAGAGGCAGAGGAGATGGTGATGGTGGTGGAGGGGACTTGTAGTAATAATGAGGAGGAGGAGATGGGGATGGCGGTGGAGGTGACTTGTAGTGGTAAGGAGGAGGAGGAGACGGTGAAGGGGGTGGAGGAGACTTGTAGTGGTATGGTGGAGGAGGACATGGGGATGGCAGTGGAGGTGACTTGTAATGGTATGGAGGAGAAGAAGTTGGAGATGGTGGTGGAGGAAATTTATATTGGAAAGTAGGAGGAGGAGATGGGGATGGTGGTGGTGGGGATTTGTAGTAGTATGGAGGAGGAGAAGATGGTGATGGTGGTGGAGTAGATTTGTAGTGGTAAGGAGGAGGAGGAGACTGGGATGTGGGTGGTGGATATTTGTAGTGGTATGGAGGAGGAGGTGATGGTGATGGTGGTGGTGGAGATTTATAGTTAGGAGGAGGGGATGGAGATGGTGGTGGAGGGGATTTGTAGTTTTAAGGAGGAGGAGGAGAAGATGATACCGGTATTGTAGGTGACTCATATGCACTTAGCAAGCATCCCTCCTCCGCATTTGCAGATACAACATTGTTGATTGTGGTAATTAGTCCAACTAGAAGTAATGTAATAAGTCTAGGGTAGAGGCAAGTGCATCCTCCCCGCTAAAACTCCACCATGCATGTCTTTCTTCAGTGTAAACAATACCACAATTGGCTACAATGGAACTTCAGTAAAGAAATGGCTCTGTAGAGGAGGATAAAATATCCTCTCTAATATATAAAACAATGGTGGGATGTGTTTATATAGCATTGTACAGGTTGTGAATGCAAATGCATTACAACATATTCAAAGTGGAGAATAATGCAGATCCAACAGCTAAATAGCTATAAATGTTATTTTAATAAAAGGAAATGCATTAAACTATTTTTTAGGGTAGATTATTATTATGAAGTTCATGTTTGGTCATGGATAAACTGAAAAATGAATATGAATGAATCCATTGTTAATAATCTTCTTATTATAATATGAAATTTAACAATTATATTTACCAAAAATGTTCTCAATATTTTTAACCACATAACAAATTTGAAAATCATTTAAAAAAAATTGATCTCAAAAGTGATTAATAATATTCCAAATACGATTTTTGTTTTTGTATTTGTTGATGTCTTTCAAAAAATTTTATAAAAATTGTGGGCCCTTTATAACTAAAATGTCTCATTTAAATAATATATTATTGGCATTAAATTTTACAATAAAATATTATGTTTTATTTAAATATATTTATTTAAAATTTTATTAATAGATTTGTAATTTAAATTATTTATTTTATTTGTGGAAAGTGGTTTTACATTAACAATATAGTACAACTAACTTAATATATCATCTAATTCAGAATTAAATAGATATATTCAATGAGTTCACCTAATTATATATAAGAATATTTTTGGAATAATAGTAAGTGACAAAAGAGGGTTTTAGAAGAATATTTGATTTGTCTTATTTTTTGAAATAGTCACATAAAAACAACAACACGACACATGCGTAGACAATAAGGCGAAGAAGACTCATAAAAATTGCCACAAATAAAACATCCTTACCAAAACCGTACTATTGACCAAAATTAGAGGGCATGTTTCTAGAAATTGTCAAATTTTTTGAATTTGATTTCACAACCATGTTATCTTTCTCTCGAGTTCTAAATTTTGTGCTTCTTTTTCCATAATTCTACATAGATCTACGAGAAACTAATCTCCTTCCTTGAAACCCTAATATGAGTGTAGTTCACCTTACAAAAAATGCTATAAATTTGGAGGATGTATTGAAGGGCACATATTATCATTCCATTATTATCAATTCCCTTCAAGAGAATGGTTCTTTAAAAAAAATATGCCAAGTATAATGCAAATCAACAATTAGTCTACCATGGTGCAAGTGTCCAACCCTTATGAATTTGAGTAACGTAATTAATGCATTAATTAATGCTAGATGCTCTCCAAAATACTTTAAGAGATTGAATTATTTTGTGAATTCTTGTAAATTCTTTTGGTATATGGATACTACTCTATAATTCAAATCGATAAATCATTGTTATCACATTGTTGTCATAGTTTCTTCATTCCTAATCAAATGAATGAACTAGCTAAGTTGTAAGAAACTAGTAACTCATAACATGGAGGGTTTATAGTACCTCAGATGTGATGTGATGGATAAATAAGCGCAAAGTGATGATGAATTCTTGTTATATTTGATGACCTACAAATAAGATAAACTGAAATGGGATTGATTAGATACATTTATGCAGGGGCTTCCCGAACAGTACCGCCTCCAAGAAGTGATTAGCTTCCTTTCACGGATGTCAACCCCTGTTTGTTTAGAAAGTGTGAAATAAAGAAAGAATAGTAGATAGCATGTAGAAACAAAAGTATACTGAATCTGAGAAGTGATTAAAAATGATCTAGAAGTTGATTTAATTGAAATAACTATAAATTAAAGGTTACCTAATTTGGGTCGACGGTGGCCTGGAAGACCGGATCTAGAATATGAGCTAAATATGTAAACCCTGCAAGATCCGGATGCAATTTGGAAGTTGCAAAGGCTCATGTATGTTGGAGTCAACTTGCAAAAGGGATCTGAAGGAGCATAAACTAGACAATGACAGAAAGTGGCAACAAGGGAGGTTGGATGGAAAATTGGGCCTGTAGATGTTAAAGAATGACCTGGAAAATGATCTTTGAGACAGAAAAGAAAAGAAAATGATATAAAGAAATGATTTGGGTAGGTTGTTGGATGAATAGGACCCTAGTCGATGGTGACCAGAGGGGATCGACGATGACTATAGCAGATTGTGATGAGGATGAGGATAAATGGATGATAAACGAGACCTGCAAGAAAAAGGAGTTGAAACAGAAGGTTGTTAAGTGATCACTGGATATTGCAGAAACTGCTCTATATCTGAAAGATAATGACTACTAGATGAGAAATGATAATATGATTAAAATTTTATTAAAGCAATATAAAAATAGTGATAATCTCACAAAGGATGGTTGTAATTGATGCAAGATTTTCCAATGGAAGTTAGGGAGGTCTGTGGTTGTTGCACAAATGCTCAGGCACGAGAGGAAATTCACTAGTCATAAGAGAGCTCAAGAATTTGCATGTATCTAATGATTTCTGATACATTTTTGGAAGGATTTATCTTGGCTTTATAGGGTCGACAATGACTAAGCTGCATAGAAGCTGATTGTGGGGAAAGTTTCCCCAATGAGCTAGATTTTGTGATATTGGTGTGATTTTTGTGGTTTTAAAGATATGGGCAAGTTCTTTAAAGCATGTAGGCAGGAAGGGTTGATTTAGGGATGAGATATGGGTGAGTTGGAGATAAGGATGGTTTAGAAAAAACATATGGATGCAGAGAATGTATATTTAGAATGAAAATCATCCTAAATGGAAGGTGGATTAGGGCCAGATTAGGATGTGGACATTAATTAATTAATTAAATTCAATAAAGATTAGTAGGGATTGGAAAAAAGGGAATTTTAAATTAAATATAAGATGATGGGTTAAATTAAAATTAAGTATGCGCACGAGGGTGATTAAGGGTATAGATATCGATTTTTGGTGTCTACACACATTTTGTCATGAATGCACTACTGCGATTCTATGTATCTATAGACTTGTTGAATTCAAATTTGGACCTTATTAGAATACATGTTAACTCACAATGGGTGGGAAATGATAATAAATATGGGCCATAAACCCTAGGGTACCAAAATAACTTTCAAAGGCTTCACTTAAAAAAGGTGTCGCAATTACAGATAATAAATTTTGAAAAAAACCAGAAAATCTAGAAAATACAGGGAAGAGATAGAAAATAACAGAGGAGGGGGGAAATAAGAGGAAGAGAGAAAATAAGAGAATAAATGGAAGGATGTGGAAAAATAAGATACAAAAATGTTTAAAGATGAGGTTGAAAACATAAAACATGCAACACTAATTTGTTAGCAATATTTTTTATCGCATGCAAAATATGGTTCTTTGAAAATAGTGTGCCAAACAAAGTCCCTCATATATTGTGAGGGGAGGTGCCCTTTATTGAAATATAGAATGAGAAAGAAAATATATGTATAAAATTTACACTTAATAATGTGCAAGTGTGTGTTTTACTCCCAGAAACTAATATAAGCTGAAAGGAGATAACAAACGAAAGTAAAATTTAAAGAGAGAGAAGGAAATGAAAACTTACATTTTAAATAAGTAAACATAGATCTTATTATAGCTTAGAAGTAGATCATTCAATATAAGAAACACTTTTGATAGAAGGATTCTACATGCATAAAAGGAATGAAGAAGCATCAACAAATCACATCAGAACACATGTTTTTGCCAAAGAAATCATAATACAAATTTTAGCAAATATCTTTTAATTTCTTCATAAAGATGAACAAAAAGTATCATGTTCTTTCTTCTTGTACAAGGTCTTTTACAAACTCATGGGAAATATAAATTCTACCCAGAAATCCCACCATGTCTCTATCAATTTGAATTTTTTCAATAAATAATAAAATGTCCTTTTATAATATCATGAGCAACAAAATCTTCAATCTTCCTCTTATATTTGAAAACCTCTCGTGCAGTGAGGGATGTCTCCCTGAAAACGTCTAGCAATTAACCCTAACCCTAGAAAATAAAATGATGGTAGTTATGGTGGTCTTTCCCCTACATAGGGAATTGCTGAGGAATTCAACAGTTAGATCCTATGTTGTGGCTACAACAACGTTGGGTGGTTGGGAGGTCCATCCCTTACTTACCCTAGCCCCTTCTATTCAGGTCACATGACCCTTTTTTCAAAGAAGTTGGGGGTTGTTTTGGACTCATATTTTGGAGATGGTGAAATTTTTCCCTCTTTGGGGATGAACTTTGGTGGATCTACTAAAACTAAGGATGGTTTCCCTGCACAACCAAAGGTTGGCTCCCCTGTTGTGGCACCTTTGTTGTTTGGTGGTCTTGTAGATCATGTTGTAGTTTCTGCACACATCAATGGTAGTGAGCACTCCTCTGGTTGTCCTATGACATAACCCCCTCTTTTTTTCTCCTATGCTACTGCAACATCTAAACAGAGACCCCTCAAGGAAGCCATTAACACTCCTTCAGTTACCTTTGGTGCTAAGGTGATTGAAGCTAAGGAAAAATTCACTAGAAAAGGTCTAATCTGTAGATTTAATGGACTGTGGCCATGCCTTCTGCAACTACATTACTAGATCTCTTCAGAATGGTGGCCCATCATGTTAGGTAGATTGGATATTTATCCCTATGCCAGAGGTTGTTTTATTGTGGTTTTTAACCTAATTGAAGATAGAGATAGAATTTTTTCTATGATTTGGGAACTTCAAAACCATCTCCTCCTCATGAAATCTTGGTTTCCTTCCTTCAACCCAATCACTAAAACCTTCCATATTATGTTGGTGTGGATTCAATTGTCTCACCTTCCACTGTAATTTTAGGGGGAGGAGAGTTTGATTTAGATTGACAATGCATTGGGGAAATGTTTGGACATTAATACTAAAACTGGACTGTATACTCATACTACCTATTTCCATATTTTGATAGATTTGGATACCTCAGTTGATCTACCAGCTTCAATGGAACTTAAGGTGTTGGATTGGATTTGGTCACAACCTTTTGACTGTGAAGGGATACCCTTCAGATGCAGGAAATACTTTTGCCTAAGTCACTTAGCTTCAGTTCTGTAAGAGTGTGAAACACAAGGTGAATGGGAAAGTTTCTTAGTGGAAGGATGTTCATCCTAATATACTGGTTGTGGAGAATATTTATTATTATTCCTTGGAGGATTCAGAACCTAAAGAGAATGAGACTCAGATGTTGGATGGGAATAGTTTAGTTTCTTCTCAGACTATCATGGATAAGCCCTTATATTCGGGAACGACCTCTAAAAAATGAATGAAGGATTCAAATGTTGAGGAAAATGATATGTTCGAGGTATTGATCCAATCCAATGAGATGAAAACTCAAATACAAATAAGAGTGCATGTTAGACTATTGTAAATAGGAAAAAGAAAGGAAGAACCCCACTTCTCCTCTTAAGATGAACTTAAGATCCCATGGATGGGTGTCTCTTGGGTAACCTTTGTTTACTTTTAGTTAGGTTTGTACATTTGGGATTTAGGGTGCTCCTTGAGGATGGTCAAGTCTGTTTAACTTGATTATTTATAGGCTCTTTTTCTTTTTTGTTCTTTCCTAGCTTAGGTGTTGGGTTGGTTCATTTGGGGATCTTGTTTTTTTCGTCTATGACCAAACTTCAATTTGTACTTTTTTGTGCCTTGATGCCTATCTTTCGGTTGTACAGGGTTCATGATCCCTTCAAAATCATCTCTGTTTCATTTTGGCCATCCTGTGGCCTGGCTTCTTTTCTTGTACAGGGGTTTTTTGTCCCTACAAACCAAATACTTATTACCTTATCTAAAACAATATATCATGGGCAGCAAAAAGAATTTCTAAATATCCCTAAATAAATCCCTTCTAAAAGCCTCACAAAGTAGTTCCTTCAAAAAGTAAAAATATCTAGTTGTAAAAATTCCTTTTTAATGATTTACAAATACATAATTATAGGATAGATATCCTAATTTTATAGCAAATTGCAAGCTTGAAAGAGCCAATTCACCTAAAATCGAAACCTACAATTTGACAGTCAATTTGTACATCATGGGAACCCGCAAATTGACAAAGTAAATATGTAACTTTCAAATTGATAAATTCAATGTTCATGCCATGTAGAAATGTACAAATTGTCCAAACAACAGATGAGGAAGAGAAAATCAAGGAATCAAAGGTTAAAATTTTCAAATGTGCACCAACAGTCTAAAACTCTGACACTCTTTGAGTTTTTAACTATTAGATAAATTTTTCATCTCTTGAGACTTATAGAAATATTAAATCTATACAAGAACTTTAATTTAACTGGATTTTATTATTTTTAACCAAATTTTATTAGTGTACTTCAAATTTTTCTTAAGTTCAAAATTTGGTGACAACAATTGGCTCTAGATCCGAGACATGAATTGAAATGTAGAAAGGGAAAACTATGCATGAATAAACTCTAGAATCTTATGTATAATCAATGCCTTATCCATTGGGATGAGAAGAAATCATAAATGTAGTATGGATTCATTTTAATAACTTGTATTGAGGTGGAGAAGAAAAGAGGAGACCAACCTGGGAAAAAAGGAAAAAAATGCGAAAGGGGAAAACATGTTTACACCCTTTTAAACCTAGTGGATTTTCATATGTTATGCAATGAAAAACTCTAAAAATGAATGCAACATTAGGAGACTATGTGTTATTTTGATTAATTACCTTCCAACATTAATCGTACAACATCATAAAAATGTATTAGTTCTTGTGATAAATTATTACAATGTGCTACAAGAAAGAAAAACACAAATGGAAGATAAAGTTACCTATATAGAGTTGTACAAAAGTATATGGGGAACATTGAAGGAAATTTATAGCTAGAATTTATTCGTTAGTGCATCCATGAATGAAAAGAATCATGTTTACACCCTTTTTATCCTTAGTGGGTTTTCATATGTTATGGAATGAAATGTACGGTGGGCCAAGAATGTGTCTCTGTAGACACAAAATCATGCACATATTACTATTTTAATACGTCATCAAGTATGTTGCTATATGCATGGATCTTAAGCGAGAAAGGTGTTAGGTTGTGGAACTTGTTTTCGTGTGTGAAACTATTGAAGATTGTACACTAAGAGTACTTTACACTTTCCACGTTCCCGATATACCGGGAAACATGCTTTACTCATATGGGTGGGATTTTTGACCCATAGGTTTATGGGACGGTTTTAGCTGATGGTTTTGATACCCACGGTTTTGTAAAATTGCTTAATCAATTGTCTACTTATGTGGTTTTGTGCATATGGTGGGGTTGATGTAACATTGTAGATGTGTCTTAATTTGGTTGTGAATTCTATAGATTTTGTTGAGCATAGCTCCAGACAAATTCGGGTATTGTATTGAGAGAGTGGTGGCTTGTAATAAAATCTGAGCAAGTGATTCTTGGTGGATGTAACCCGAATTGGGTGAAGAACATTAAATATTGTCTCTTTGTGTTTTGTTATTTTTATTCTACACTTTTATTTTATATCTGTAATATTTTCTGCATAGTAGTTTCTATTGTTGTGATTCTATGAGGTATTGTTCTACATATTTTATCCTTTATTTCCTAACAATTGGTATCAAAGCCTAGTTTGGTTTTCTGAAGTGTTGAATCATAGGGAAAGTTTTAGCTTGAGTGGGAGCTATGGTAGATGATGGAAGATCAAGGGTTGATAAATTCAATGGGTAGAATTTCAGTCTTTGGAAGATGTAGATGGAAGATTACCTTTATCAGAAGGATCTTGATATTCTGTTGTCTGAGAAGGTGAAAAAACCCTTGAGCATGACGGATGTGGAATGCGATTTGTTGGATAGGAAGGTGCTTGGGAAAATATGGCTGTGTCTTGCATCTTTGGTATTATTTAATGTTTCAAAGGAAAAGACTACAAAAGAACTGATGGATGCATTAGGGAAGTTGTATGAAAAACCCTCTGCCTCTAACAAGATATTTTTAATGAAAAATTTGTTTAATATGAAGATTTCAGATAATGGTTTAGTAGCAGACCATTTAAATGATTTTAATACAGTTGTAAATATGTTAGCTTTGGTTACAATAGAATTTTATGAATAAGTTAGGGCTTTATTAATGTTGTGCTCTTTACCAGAGAGTTGGAATAGCCTGGTAATGGCGGTAAGCAACTCGGTTCCAACTAACTCAAAGTTTAAGTTTGAGGATGTTGTAGGGGTGATTCTAAGTGAGGAAATGTGAAGAAAAACCTCTGGGGAATCTTCTACTTCAGGGAATGCTTTGACAGTGGAAACTAGAGGGAGACATAAGAATAGAGGAAGCCGTGGAAAATCGAAGGATTGAGCAAGGTCAAAATCCAAAAGAAAGATAGTATGCTGGCACTGTGGAAAGTCTGGGCATGCAAAGAAGGACTATTGGGAGCTTCAGGACAAGAAGAAATAATAGGAAGAAACCAAGGAGGAAAATGTGGCAACAGGTAATGTATGTTAGGATGCTTTGATTCTTTCTTTGCATAATATTACTGAATATTGGGTTTTAGATTTGGGAGATTCTTTCCATGCTACTCCACATAGGCATTATTTTGTTGATTATGTTCAAGGAGATTTTGGGCATGTTTTTCTTAGTGATGATGAGCATTTCTGCATAGTTGGAAAAGGTTTTATTTGGGTTAAGATGTAGGATGTGAATACCTAGGTATTAAAGGATGTCATACATGTGCCTACATTAAAATGAAATTTTATATCGGTAGGGCAATTGGGAAGTGATGGTTGTATTGTGATATTTACAGCAGACTCTTGGAAGGTTACCAAGGGTGCTCTTATGGCGGCAAGAGGTAAGAAGGTTGGAACCTTGTATTTAACCACTTATAGCACTAATGTTTGTAATCTTGTGGCTTCAGAAGTAGATACAACATTGTGGCACTATAGGCTTGGTCATATGAGCCATAAGGGCATGGAGATCATAAAGAAGGATTTTCTCAGATATACAGAAACTGGTTTAGAGTTCTGTTAGGACTGCATATATGGGAAACAGAAGTGAGTAAGGTTTCTAAAGGTTATACCTACAAAGAAAGAGAGTAAGTTAGAGTTAGTGCATTTTGATGTGTGAGGGCCGACTCAGGTATCATCTCTTGGTGGTTCAAGTTATTATGTTAATTTTATTGATGATGTAACAAGTTTGGGTTTATTGTATTAGAAACAAATACGATGTATTTGACACTTTTGTTAAATGGAAATCCTTAGTAGAGAATGAAACATGTCTTAAGCTAAAATGTCTTAGGTTAGATAATGGAGGGGATTATTGCAACAATGAATTTGATGATTAATGTTATAACAATGCAATCTGTATGCAAATGACAGTTCCAGAAACTATGCAACAAAATGGGGTGTCAGAAAGGATGAACAGAACAATAATGGAACGTGCTAGGAGCATGAGGTTACATGTAGGACTGCCTCTTTATTTTTGGGTAGAAGCGGTGAGCACAACTGTGTACTTGATAAATAGAGGACCCTCAAGTGCCTTGGATGGAGGCATACCTGAGGAGGCTTGGTATGGTAAGAAATTTGATTATTCATTTTTTAGAGTCTTTGGATGTGAGGTGTTTGTTCATATAAATAAGGATGATAGGACCAAACTAGAGGCTAAATTAGAAAAATGTAATTTCATTGGTTATGGTGGTGATGACTTTGGATATAAATGTTAGAGTATTAAGGACAATAAAATCATTCAATCTAGGGATGTAGTCTTTAATGAGAAATTCATGTATAAGCAATAGTTGCAGGAAAATAGGGAAGAATCCAAGAAATAATATGAAGTGGTAGACGATATTCTAGATGCGAAAGTGACACATTAATCAGCTCAAGAACCTGCTCAACAGGAACCCCAAACTCCTATACTGAGGAGGTATTCTAGGGTAAGAAGAGAACCTGAACATTTTTCTCCTTCTCTTTATTATTTATTACTCACTTACAGTGGAGATCTAGAGAGATTTGATGAAGAAATGCAGGTAGATGTCAAGAAGAAGTGGGAGAAAGCCATGGATGAGGAGCATTAGGCTCTCATATAGAACCAGACATGGGATTTGGTGAAGCTACCCAAAGGAAAAATAGCATTATAGAACAAGTGGGTGTACAGAGTTAAAGAGGAAGAGTTAAAGAGGAAGGAGGCAAGAAAAGATATAATGCCTGGTTGGCGGTCAAGTGGTTTACATAGAAAAAAGGTATAGATTTTCATGAGATTTTTTCTCCTGTAGTAAAAATGACTTCTATTAGAACTATTCTTGGAATAGTGACAGAAAAATACTTGCACTTAGAGAAGCTTGATGTAAAGATTGCATTTCTTCATGGTGATTTGGAGGAGGATCTATATATGCAACAATAAGAGGGCTATGAGGTCAAAGGTAAAGAGGAGATGGTGTGCAAACTGAAGAAGGACTTATATGGCTTGAAACAAGCTCCACGTCAATGGTATAAGAAATTTTATAGCTTTATTATGGAGCAAGGTTATATTAGATGTCATCTTGACCATTGCATGGATAAAAAGAAGTTTGAGAATGACAGTTATATTATCTTGTATTTGTATGTGGATGAAATGTTGGTTGCAGGTAAAACCATGCAGGAAATAAAATCACTCAAGAAACAACTAAGTGACTTCTTTATTATGAATGATTTGGGGGCAGCCAAAAAAATGCTTGGTATGACGATATCTCGAGATAAGAAGGAATGGAAAATGACTTTATCTTAGGAAGAGTACATTAAGAAGGTCTTGGAGATGTTTAATATGTAAGATGTTAAACCGGTTGGGACTCCTTTTGCAAGCCATTTCAAGTTAGCAAAGGAGTTGTGTCCCAAGACATAGCAGGAGAGAAACTAGATGTCCAAGGTACCTTACTCATTAGCAGTTGGTAGTTTGATGTATGCCATGGTGTGCACTAGGCCTGATATTTCCCATGCAGTGGGATATGTATGTATATTTATGAGTGATCTAGGTAAAGATCATTGGCAAGCATTGTTGTCACCAAAAATCAGAACTCTTTGATTTTTCATGCATGTATGAATGAGAAACCAGTGTCTTTGAGTAACATTGGACCATCTCTCAAGCTGTGGGACTTGCGGGGTTGAGATGATCCTCCAGAGAAGGTTGGTTCCTGCTCCTAAACTATTTTCCACAACCTTCTCTAATTTAGGAAAACTATCTAATCCTAATCTAACTTTCCAAGGGAACATGGAGAGAGAGTTCATAAAAACAAATCCTACACTAAAGCTGTGATACACCAGAAAAGGAGGGTTGCTCATCACAAATCCAACTTCCTGAAATAGAGAGGGGTGAGCAATGAAGAGGATGGACAAGATGCATCACAGACCAAAGATAAAGTTAACATAGAATGCCACTTCAAACCTATTAAACACAGCTCCTAAAACTTGTAATGGACATCAAAGATATGCACAGTATACCCTGCAGTGGTGAGAGGCAAGAAGAGACAATAAAATAAGAAAAGGATGGACAAAATGAATCACGAAACAAATTTTATTGCTCTATGGGTTCACACATTACATCATTAGTGGGCAAGAGGCAAGAAAATTTCATTACAAAGCAAATAGAGGAGGCTTAAGCTCCACATTCAACCCTATTAGGGAAGAAAGAGAGAGGAGGCAAGAGAGAAATTGACCAACTCCTATACAAATGAGCCTATGATTACAATTTATAGAATTGAGAAAGAGAGAGAGAATTGCAACCCAAAATTTTCTTTTCAACCACTTGCAAGTTGTCATAAATGAGTGGAATTGATGGTAGGTTACTTGTAAAAGGCTCCCCATGTTGTCCCATGTGCTGCAGTAGAGAGATAATGATGACCATGCCTCATTAAATGCATCCCAACTACCAATTAAAACATTGTTATGAAACTGGCATGTTTTCCTTAAAATCGCCATTAAAACTTCATCAATCTCTACATTTCGTGACTTCTATGCACCGGGCTCAAAGTTATAATTCCAACAAGACCAATCTCATGAAAATCTATTGAGAATTGCAAATGTATGCCCATTCAAATTTTCACACAAAAAATTGTCATTTTCCTTTGTTTCGTGGATTTTCCAGTTTTTTGCAACATTCCACGGATTTGGTTATTTGCGGATTTCCGTGGCTTTGATTTTCTGTAGCTTCCATGGATTTCTGCAGCACTTTGTTTTGTGAACTTTTTCTATGGATTTTTCTGCAGATTTTTCTACAGACTTTTTCTATATCTTTTTCTATGGCTTTTTTCGCTGGTTTTTCTACATATTTTTCCGTAGCTTTTGTTTTGTGGGATTTTTGGACTTTTTGGGCCTGACTGTCCCGGACACTTTTTTCTGCCATATCCGCAATACACTAACTTGTGGCCATTTTGGTTTTTTAGGTCCCGCATGTACCTTCGTCCCAACTTTCTTATGCACCATGCGAGATAAAATCTTCCGTCTTTTTCACATTTATTTGTCTTGCAGCTATTTCAACTTTTCGGGTCCCAAATGTCTCGTGTGAACTTGTGCTGCCTAGAACAACTTTTTCCACTTTTTCTGTAATACATTGCTTCCTTTGCAAATCAAACCTGAACTCAATATGATGAACCCTAGTATAACCTGCATTGGTTCCATCCGTAGCCTTTAGACCCCATTTGTACTAAAATAGACCCTTAACTTCCTTTTTTTGGATTTTTGTAAATTTTAACTAACTCCTTGGATTTTATTTGGATAGGGAAGCTAGATAAAAGCCAAAGGGCCCCTTAAAACCTTATTTTAGGTCTCGAATTATTTCTGCTCACTCAAACCTGAAGAAATTTTACAATTTATCAAAATTACCTCAGGGGTGAATTTTGGATAATAATTTGGCAACTTAGCGGGGACATCTACCTGCTAGATGATCTGATTAGTGGCCTTGAATCATCCATTGGGCATGGAGTCAGCCTGATAAACAAAAATCTAATCTAAAACTCTGAAATTTGGTCCCTAAGCCACTTGAAACATTACTGGAACTGGAGCTGATCTCACCAAATGTTACCTCTAATAGAATGTGCACGAGAAAAAAAATATTATGTACAAAAGAGAAAAATCATACATGCCCCAAGTGGAACATGCAGATTTTTCACAAGCACTTCTTCTGCTAAAAGAAAAAATACCTACTCTATGCTAATCGGAAACAAAGGGAACTCAAACAAATCCTACAATTGGTAGGGAGAAGTAACTTCCTTTTCTCAAAATAGGCAGCCATATATATGATTTGGCATTGAACATGGTTGTTATTATGAGTGAAAAACTAACAAGAGGCTAATCCTCCACCCAAATCATCAAGGTATTAACTGTAAATAAGACGAATACCTCTTTTAGTTGCTCTACATTTGGATTAAAGAGGCATTACAGCTGATCCTTGGTACTCTGAACCTCATCCTCATGCTCAGGAGAAAGCATGACTTGTGGAAACTCCTTTTTTGGCTTCAATGAAGCCAAGTATTTGATTGAGCATGGTCTGATCTATGAAGTTTTCCCATTTCTCTGAAACTTAACTCCAAAAATGGAGTCTTCCTGCAGACCTTCTTGAAAAAGGGGGTTGTTTGCAGCTTGATCTTCTTTTTATTTCACATCTACAAACAATTGACATTCTATATTTATGACTAATATGCAATGTGTGTCATCATTGTTCCCTTCCTCTACCTGTGAAGAACATTGAAGATTTATATCCTCCAACCTTAGTTGTAGAGGGCTGCTATGAAGTGCAAGCTGATGTAATTGAATGTTCTTCCCCATGAAAATGACCCCTTATGCTTGGAAGGTGGACAATGGAGAATTAAATGATGTGAACTTCATGAGATCCTCTCTGTCAAAGCAATATTCCAAGTTAGATAGATAATCTACCTCCTTGTCCTACTGCATGAGCTTGACCTCCTCCATGGTGTCCTCTTGATCTAAAACTTGCTCACCATGGTTCCCCTCATATTCAAACATGAAGTTTGAAATCTCAAACTATTCTTCGACATTAGATCTCAAAGGGGATAAAGTGGGAGGAAGAATTAAAGGTTATTCTTCTTCCTTCTCTGTATTTGAGGCATGTGAAACTATATGGTTTTCCTCCATAAATGGAATGTACTCCTCATATTTTGCATTTGGAGTAGCTACTTCTTCCCTCACTTGTGTTGTAGCTGAAGCTTCCACCACTTGTGGCTTAACCTCAGCCTCATCTGAGGGTTTGACCATCAAGGGGATTTTGTCAATCATGAATCTAAGAGCCAAGCTCACCAAGCTTCTAATCATTTCTTCTTTTCTTGGCTCTTCTTCTTACTTCTCCCCTTGACTAGATTTTTGAGTCTCTTCCTGACATGGACTTGAGAGAGTAGGAGGAGTGGTGGGTGGGGTCTCCACTACTTGTTGTTTTATTTGTGGTAGAGGGGAAGGTATTTCTTTTGGCTCTTATGGAGGGGACTTAGATTTGGAAAGAAATAGGGCAGAGCTACTAAGATGGGATGGAAGACTAAGAGATGGAGAAATGGGTTCCATAATGTGAGCAATAGGTGGCAAACTTGGAAAGTGAAGCTCATTTTGGATGGTGTTGCTTGGGGAATGGAGAGAAAATTACTAGATGATGGTGTAGGACTTACCCATTGACAAGTTTTCTTGGCACAAAGTTTGTAGGCCTCTATCTCCTCTATCCATTGTGTAAGTTGAGGCAACATTTTAACAATGAAATCAAGCTTCTCCTGCAGGCTATAGTGTCTTGAAAAAGGGCCTTCCCATGGAAAAGATGCCTTGAAACCAATTCTGAAAGCTTTCATCTATATTTTAGCCCTAGATTGAACCATGTTAGCCTTGATTATTTGAATCTTCTCCAGAAGATCAGCATTCTCCATATAATGGTTATCATCATATGCACACCCTCGCTCTTGATAAGCTCCATAGCCAAACTAGTTTTGACACTGATTATGGGTAAGCATAATAGTTTTGAATCTGATCATAATACTGATCTAGAGAAGTTTTGAAACTCATTAGAGGCTGATTGCACTACTGCAGGTGTGAATTCCAATGTGGGAATGAAGTCATGATTGCACAACTTCATAGAATGGAAGAGAATGAAAGAGATGGAAGAAAAATGGATGAAAATGGATGGGGAGATGGTCTGCGATTTAAGAGAAGGGGTTGTTGATCAGATGGCGTCACCATATATGCTTTGCATTTTCCTTTAAAGGTTGAATCTTACCAAGAACACATCAAATTTTTTGAAATGAAGTGGTAAGGTGCTTGAAACCACTCCCATCAGGTGTTCCAGAACTATTATCATGAAATTACAACACCCCCGAATGGCTTGCAGATTTGAGTGGGGAATTTGGTGTAATTTATGTAACATTGGACCATCTCTCAAGCTGTGTGACTTATAAGCTTGAGATGATCCTCCAGAGAAGGATGGTTCCTGCTCCTAAACTACCTATCATAATCTACTCTAATGCAAGAAAACTATCTAATCCTAATATAACTTTCCAAGGTACCACTGAGAGAGAGTTCATGAAAACAAAGCATACACTAAGCGGTGATACACTAGAAAAGGAGGGTTGCTAATCACAAATCCAACTACCTAAAATGGAGAGGGGTGAGCAATGGAGAGGATGGACAAGATGGACAAGATGCACTGCAGACCAAAGATAAAGTTCACACAGAACACCACTTCAAACCTATTAAACACATATCCCAAAACCTGCAATGGACATCAAAGATATGCACAGTATACCCTACAATGGTGATAGGAAAGAAGAGATAATAAAATAAGCAAAGGATGGACAAAATGCATCACGGAAAACTTTTATTCCTCCATGAGTTCACACAATACATCATTAGTGGGAAATGGGCAAGAAAATGCCATTACAAAGCAAAGATAGGAGGCTGAAGCTCCACATTCAACCCTATCAGGGAAGACATATAGAGGGGGTAGGAGAGACATTGACCAACTCCTTTGCAAATGAGTCTAGGATTACAATTTATATAATTGAGAAAGAGAGAGAGGATTGTGATCCTGGATTTTTTTCAACCAATTGTAAGTTGTCATAAATGAGTGGAATTAATGGTATGTTGCTTGAAAAACGCTACCCATGTTGTCACATGTGCTGCAACAGATAGATAATGATGACCATGCCTCATTAAATGCATCACAACTACAAATTAAAACATTATTCTGAAACTGACACATTTTCCTTAAAATCACCATCAAAACTTCATCAATCTCTATATTTCTTGAATTTTTTGTGTCAGACTTGAAGTCACAATTCCAACGAGACCAATTTCATGAAAATCCATTGAGAATTGTAAAATTTATGCCCATTCAAAGTTTCACACGAAAAACTGTCATTTTCCTTTGTTTCGTGGATTTTCCAGTTTTCTGCAGCATTCCACGGATTTGGTTTTCTGCAGCTTTTCGTGGCTTTTATTTTCTATGGATTCTATATATTTCTATGGCACTTTATTCTGTGGAGTTTTCCGCGGACTTTTCTATGGCTTTTTCTTCAGAATTTTTCTGCGGCTTTTTCCTTAGGCTTTTTCTGTTGCTTTTTCCATGGCTTTTTTGTGGCTTTTTCTGCAGCTTTTGTTCTGAAGGGTTTTCGTACTTTTAGGGCCTGACTGGCCCTAACACTTTTTTTTCACCATATCTACAATACACTGACTTACAGCCATTTCAGGTTTTCGGGTCCCATATGTACCTATTAGGAATATTACTAGTGTAAACATTATTTAGTGGAAAAAATTATATTTGTGTGTTTTATATTGTTTATATGAGTTGTTATTATAACAACTCACGTTATTTGTATTGTATTGGTTTTGGAGTTGTTACAAGTTGTTAAAACAACTCGTATAGTTTAGGTGAGTGGTTATAAGAGCTATAATAGGATTCCTTTATTTTAGGAAAGATGTTTCCTATATAAACACTTTTATGTAATGTGAAGAAGCAACTTATTGAATATTATTTGTGATTAATTTGTGACAATTTGATTAATTCCCTTCATCTAGTATCAGAGAAGATCACCTCACTTGTGATGTTAAATTCCATCTAGTAGCTTTGGATTGTTGTTAGTTGTACATTGAAGATTTTAGTCTTGTGATGCATCCACAACACTGTGTAACCGATTTCTGACTTTCTTCCTATCTAAAGTTGTTGACAATCTTTTTTATCAGAGGATTCATGTGTCACATGGATCAATGCAAGCATTCGGTGTGAGTAAAATTGTTTTGTAATTTTTCTCCTCCATGCATCATCTCCTTGTCATGATCATGTGGATACTTGTTGGTTGTTGTAACATTTGAGATCCATAAAGGAAGTATTATACACAGATTGCATCAAATTGAACACAACTTGAAGAAAATCCAGTTATTGACAATTTCCATCGTCGTCTATGGTGTGAGTCATTTTGTAGATCTAATCATTTATTTGATAGGTAGTAAGTAAACAGTTAAACCTCTAAATTTGATCTTCATCGAAGCTTTCAAATTCTCAACTTCTACCTGCCACCATGACTTCATTCCATTGGCACCAGTTGTGAAACATGCATTGACTTCAATCACTCAATGATGAAAAAAAGTGATTCAAGGGAGGTTCGGATCTATTGCATTTAACAACCATGACTTGGACGACAACCACTTGGATCAGGTCATTACATTCTGAATTGAGAATCCACATCCATGTAGACAGAAATTTGATATCATGCTACTACAACTGAACTAAATTTTTGTTTTTGGGTGAAGATACCATTGGATTACATGAGCTTTTAACCCTCTTGCGAACCATTTTCAACTTGTCTACATTGTAATCAAGATTATTTCAACATTTCACATCTTATTGCCATATATGTCACTTGTGTGTAGTCTTCAATAGCAACATGACAAGTTTACAGGTCATTGTTACCACGATCACATTGTTGGATATCTCGCCCATCCACCCAGGGAAAACGGTGCATCCACATTTTATTTTTGGTTAGTTGATGGTCAATCTGAGTTTTAAATTGTTTGGTTGAATGGTTAGTCAATGTGTTTTTTAAAAAAAGAGTCATTTAGATTAGTAATTTAATGTTAGGTTTTATTAAAGTATATAGTCATGTAAAATTATGAGTCAGTATAATAGTCGTTTGTTTTAAAGAAATTTCTTGTATGTCATTCAAAAGTCAAATGTCAAAAGTTGTGTTTCAACAAAAAAATATGTGTCAATCATCATCATTTGCCATTATCATTTGTATTGTCTAATTAATGTAAATGTGTCTTGTTAAATTTGAAGTCATTTTGTGTTTGTATGTCATCAATTCTAAATTTGGAGTCATTTTTATAAGTTTTTATCATGAGTCAGAGTCAAAATATTATCAAAATAAATAAAAAATTCCCCACAGACACATTTTCTCTTGTACTCGAAATCCAAATTATTGAAGGTATTTTGTGCTTCATGATTAAACGCAACTGAGTTAGTAGTTTCACACTGGAGGACGGAAGCATCGTAGGTTTGAGGTTATTGAGTGACCTCTCGTTAGTCACCAATGATAGGGCTGCACACTGATCTGGTGACATGTGTGTAGTGTAGTTCTATTTTCAGTGTTCCTTTTTGCAGTGTGATGATTTGCTGAATAAACCCTTTTACCGAATTTTGGGAGGGGTCGTGTTTTCAAAATAATCACTTTTGGGGAGCAGGAGAAGATTTCAAGGTAAACTCAAGGGATGGTTATCCAACTAGTGTGAAGCTTGTGGATCTTGGAGATCCAGAATTCGGGTGCCCAGGGAGGAAGGGAAATTCCCACAGGAACCCAAAGAGGAAGGGATTATTCTTGCATAATTCGGATTGAAACTACACCTTTATGAGGGTAAAGAGATAATCTATGGAGTTTGTACCTAGTCTAAGAAGTGCTTCTAGGAGGTGGTTCATCTTCTTCGAATATGGTTCTTCGTCATGTTCACATTAAGGGGGTGAAGATTAGCTATTAATAATGTTCACACTAAGGGGATGAACATTAGGAATATCACTAGTGTAAACATTATTTAGTGGACAAAATTATATTTGTGTGTTGTATATTGTTTATATGAGTTGTTATTGTAAAAAATCATGTTATTTTTATTGTATTACTTTTGGAGTTGTTACAATTTATTAAAACAACTCGTATAGTTTAGGTGAGTGGTTATAAGAGCTGTAATAGACTTCCTATATTTTAGGAAAGATATTTCCTATATAAACACTTGTATGTAATGTGAAGAAGCAACTTATTGAATATTATTCATGATTAATTTGTGATAAATTTATTCATTCCCTTCAATACCTTTGTCCCAACTGTCTCGCGAACTGCGTGGGAAAAAATCCTTCACCTTTACCACATTTCTTTGGCTTGCAGCCATTTCAGCTTTTCAGGTCCCGACTATCCTACGTCAGCTTGTGCTACCTGGAAAAAAAAAATCCACTTTTGTCGCAATACATTGTTTCCTTTGCAAATCAGACCTGAAATCGGTACGAAAAACCCTGGTATAACCCGCATTGGTTCCATCCATAACCCCCATATTCCATTTGCACTAAAATAGACCATTGACTTCATTTTTTAGATTTTTGAAAATTTTGACTAACTCCTTGGATTTTATTTGGATAGGGAAGTTAGAGAAAATCCAAGGGGGCCCTTAAAACTTGATTTTGGGCCTTGAATTATTTCTACTTGCTCAAGCCTGAAGAAATTTTACAAGTTATCAAAATTACTTTGGGGGTGAATTTTGGATAATAGGTAGTAAAGTGGATCCTTTGGTATTTGAGAGGGACCATGGGAGCAATTTTGTGCTACATTAGACCAGACACCACTTTGCATGGTTATGTAGATTCAAATATGGTTGGAGATGTAGATAACATGAGGAGCACGATGGGTTATATTTACATTGTAGGTGGAACAACAATGAGCTAGATTTCACGACTATAGAAGTTGGTTGCTTTGTCAACCAAGGAGGCTAAGTATGTTGCTGCCACAGAGGCAAGAAAATATATGATTTGGCTATAGCAATTGCTTGAGGAGTTGGGGCATAAGCAAGAGCAAGGGAATTTTCATAGTGATGGTTTGAGTGTTATACACCTAGCTAAAAACTATGCTTTCCACTCTCAGACGAAGCATATACAGCTTAGATACCATTTCATCATGACAAGTTTAGAGGAAGAGAAGTTGAAGCTAGAAAAGATTCATACCAGTTAGAATCCTGTAGACATGATGACCAAGGTGGTCACAAGTGAGAAACTAAAGTTGTGTCTAGCTTTGGTTGGTCTTCATGGATGATAGTGAAGGGTTAAGAAGCTTTCTCCAAGAAAAACTAGTCTCCAAGTGGGAGATTGTTATATTTTTTAGCCTTTTTTCATGTGTGAAAGTGTTAAAGACTATACAATAAGAGTACTGTACACTTTCCACGTGCCCAATATACCAGGAAATGTGCTTTTCTCATATGGGTGGGATTTTTGACCCATAGGTTTATGGGATGGTTTTGGTCAATGGTTTTGATACCCACAGTTTTGTAAAACTACTTAAGTAGTTGTCTACTTATGTAGTTTTGTGCATATGGTAGCGTTGATGTAACATTGCAGATTTGTTTAAATTTGGGTGTGAATTCTGTAGATTTTGTTGAGCATAGCTCCAAACAGATCTGGGTATTGTATTGAGAGATTGGTGGCTTGTAATAAAATTTGAGCAAGTGATTCTTGGTGGATGTAGCCCAAATTGGGTGAACCACATTAAATATTGTCTCTTTGTGTTGTGTTATTTTTATTCTACACTTTTATTTGAGATCTGTAATATTTTCTACATATTAGTTTCTATTGTTGCAATTATGTGAGGGATTGTTCCGCATATGGGGAACCTTGAAGGAAATTTCTAACTGGAATTTATTCGATAGTGCATCCATGAATGGAAGAAATCATGTTTACACCCTTTTTAACCTTAGTGGGTTTTCATATGTTATGGAATGAACTATATGGCAGGCCAAGAATGTGTCTCTATAGACACAAAATCATGCACATATTACTATTTTAATATGTCATCAAGTATGTTGCTATATGCATGGATCTTAAGCGAGAAAGGTATTCATTAATGACACAATCCCTTACCTATCCACTTTCTTTGATTGTTTTTATTTTCTTTCTCTTTGACATGGGAAATTTTTATACCCATTTTTAGTCAGATCACAGGGATCCCTATTTGTGTATATTTTCACACCTATCTTCATTTATCCCAAGACACCAATTCCCATTCTAGACAATAAGGCCCAGGCATTGTTGTCTATTCTAAGTGCTCTTTACCTCTTTGTCCTTTTCACTTATTTCGACATTTTTGGTCATCCTTTCTAGTTTTATAATCCTTATTCTAAGGTCATAGTTGGCATGTCATGTCACTAGTGTCAAAATTCAAACAAGAGATCCATATATATACACATAACATACACTCTATTATATTGGTTGTCATTTCTAAGGGGAAATATCATTTACATACTATCACTATCATCAAAGGGACTGCGTAATCTACATAGACCACATAGGAAGGGGAAGTGTTGAATTCCATCTCAAACATTTGTGTTTTATCTAGCCATAGCTAACTATATTCGCATCATTGGCATGAGTAAAACCCAGGGACACTATTTCACACACAAGCACAAAGAACTTCATGGATTCTGGAATGTAGTGTAGCGCTCGAACATAAGTTCACCATTTAGGTGACCACCGAGGTTAGTTTAACTTCACATATTTCATATTTCATTCCAATTTGATGTGTTTGTGAGCTTGTGTAGGCAATTAGGGTTTGTTTTGCATATTACAAGTGCCCTCAGTGATCAAAGTGTGAATATCAAGAGATCAATAGTGAATAAGTCTGAACCCTAACGACACATAAGAAAGCAAATTCTAAGCACTTGTGTAGTCACCAGCACCTGGAAGAGGTATCTGGTGCCCAGTTGCCCTCACCCTTGCCCATGAATTCATGTCTAACTCTGTCCACAACTTTCTGAATTAATATCAAGAATTAATGACGCTTTTCCTAGCATGTTCATCACTTTTTCCAATTCAAATATATTCCAAGATAAGAAAAAATTAGATAGGTCTTCTATCTCTCCTATTTTCTTGCAACATTGTACCATTAAAGTGCTTATAATTTGTATTCTATTATGTCTTATCATAGTAGTGACTCTGAAATTAGATTTATTTTTGTTAAATCATTTGGTGAGTCGAACATGAATCGAACACACAAAGTGCTCAAATGAAGACCCCTGATGTAGTGACCACTTCCCTTTGGACCTTTTATTACTGATCATGATACTGTAGGCTATATGATAGAAATTTTAATAGTTTTTGATTTAGTATGGTGTTAGATGTCAGATCCTGGATTATTGTGGAATCTGATTATATATAATGCATGGTGATTATTAGAGACACTCATATGTGGATGATGATATAATATTGACATGGATGTTTAATGGAAGTTATTCAGACATGTGATTTTGGAGATTATGAGTAAACCTAGAAAAGTAAAATTAATTGATGATGATGTAATTGTCGATATAAATTGTAAATGATTTCGTTGATTGCCTTGGTGATTATTGTGATTCATATGTATAGATGATTTTGTGATTTTATTATATATTCATTTTGGATGTTCTGATATGGCCACGAGGCTGAAGGAGGTATTTGTGTTTTGTAGGTTTAAAATATCACAACAAACATCGGGGGATTGGAGACTAACCAAAGTGGAATTCTAGGTGAATTCAACAAGGTCACCATGGCAACTTGTTTTTTGTGTGTGTTGTATTTTGTTACAGATTCCCATGGGGGGATCATCTTTACTTGTGACCATGGGTTTGTGTATTTTATTAATGTGTTTCTTTTATTATTGTTGTATGTATTTTATTATTAATGTGTTCCTTTAATTAATTATGTTGTGATAGAATTAATGTGAGAATCATATGATTAAAATTTAAATAAATTAAATTGGGATATGGGAAAGTAATTATTAGATTTGTTGATTGTTTGTAATTAATGTGTTAGAGGTGTAAGAGTTTGTGTAAGTCAGATTTTGGAGAAATAAATACTCTACCTCCGTGGAAATTCGAATTTAACCTTGGGGGTTGTTTTTGGAAGCTTGTGGGACAAGTAAAACTTGTCCCATGCCTCTAAATTTATGTTACCAACCATACTTATGGTTGAGGATGTGATTTGTGACTTTTATAATGCATTTTTTAATTCTTTTTGTGCATGATTTAATTGCACTTTCCTACATTTTAAATTAATGGTTGTCACTTGAGGTGTGGGATGTTTTTGAGTGTGCAAGTAACTTGTCATTCTTCACCCACCTCTATATTGTGCTTGGGAGAATGAATTTTTGTCTTTTGTGTTTGAATTGGTGGATGTTTGATGTGGCATCCTACATGGATCCACATCATCCTCTTCTCTCCTTCTTCTATTTAATTCAAACTCTCTTCTAGTTTTGGCTTGTTGAATCATTTTACATTCTTCCTTTGGAGCACATTTTCTTGGGAGAGCTCTTACTTTTGAAGGAAGTTTTGGAGCTTTGTTATTGTCTTGGAAAGCTTGTTGTTTGGAGCTATGTTTTTGTCTTAGAAATCTTGTAATTTGGAAGAAAAATAACCATGGAAAGGTAGGGACTTAACTTTCTTTTTATTTCTGTTATTTTCTTGTTGTGTTGTGTGTATGGATGAATGCTTTGTATTGCTATTTGTTGGCATGGTTGGGTAGACTACCTTAGGGAAGGTGTAGGAGAAGGCTATGGGAAAACCATGTGGGGGAGCATAAGGTAATGCCAGTGGCATCAGTTTCATTTTGGAGGTGAGTTTTTGGTTTGTTATCCACCACAGAAAATAAATAGCTTGCATTTCTTACTTTGTGGGGGGCATAAGGGAGAATTTGTGGGGGGCACAAGGAGAGAATTTATGGGAGGCATAAGGAGGGATATTGTGGATGGCATAAGGAAATGTATGTGATGAATTACTTGGTGGTTTGTTTTTTTTGGATGCCTAATTCCATAATTGGGAGTCATAAGTAGCTCCCCCCATAGTCCTTTCTCCTTTAGACTTCCAAGATCAAGCCTGAATTTTGTCTTTGAAATTTTTTAAAATGTAGTTGTGAACTGCTATTTTCTTTTGGTGTTACATTTTTTTTTCAAAAAAGGAAATGCGTATGTGAAAGAATGCTATGTGTGTGGAAGCCCGTTTGTTGCCATGGTTGAATTACACCTTCTGATTGTATCTTTGGTTGGGGCTCGGGGGCCAATGATGAAGGAAAGCTTCTCCTTTCATTGGATGTCTTGGTTGGGTGAAGAGTCGTTGCCTTTCCCCCTCTTTTATTGTGATCAACTTGGAGAAAAGATAAGATGAGCATGTTGTTGTCCTGGAGAAATGGAAGAAATTACATTTTTACGGTCGCTTCTTAATGAGCAAGTTTAATTGAAATCCTTTCCCACTCTGAAGTGGATGAATTATATAATTATTTGTAAATAAGAAGATACTTGTATTGATGAAGAAAGATTAAAATTGAAATGTGAAATGTAAAGAGTTATATTCCATCCTCTATTTTGAAAAGGAATGTGAAGAATTTTTATATGTATTGTATATTGGATTTTGAAGTTAAAAGAAAGAGATAGGTTGTAAAGTGTTATTGGAAATCATAAAAGGAATTCAATACTTTTGTTAAACTTGCATTGTTGCTTGGAATTGAATTGATAGTGTGAATTAAAATATTTGTTTTAGAGAAGAAATAGTATTAAGGAAAAATGAAGTGCTTTATTCTCTTTGAAATGAGTTGAAATTTGGAAATCAGAATTTTCTTATTGAATGTTAAATGTTGTGTGAATTTTATGGAATTAAATACCATACCTATATGATAAAATTGATAAATAGATCCTTAAAAAAAGTTGATCACTCGCATTGTGAATTCTAAAACTGGTGAATTTAAAGAAAATGCACAGTTTGGACCAGCACTTAACAATCAACTTGGAAACCTTAAAATTTACCATGATATATTAGCAATGTACTCAATTGACAAAGAAGATTTAAGAGAATGTCTTGAACCATTGCAAAATTGAGCTTAATCTCTTCCTCAACCATTTTCTGTCATTTGTTGGACAAATTCAATTTTGAATCAATTGAATGAAGTAACTTTTCTAAAACACTCTAAACCCTCCCTAGATCAATCCTCCATGTCTTTTTGACATGTTGAGTGAAGGAGGAGACTGAATTTAATCAAAATTGATAGTTGAAAATTACTAGTTCACTAATTATAAGCCTGCAGTTATTTTTTGAAACATTGACCCTTAAAAACATATCAAAATATAAAATTTATTTTTCTTGTGGAAAGAGGGCATCGAGAACTTTCCAAAAAGTCCTCGTCTGCCCAAAACTGAGCTTCCTACCAAAATTTATGGCACTTTGAAGTTTTTGTGCCTTGGCAGGAAAATTTCAGAAAATTTTCCCTAGCAGACCCGCAACCCAAAAGTTTCCTGGCATTTTGGCCTTTGAGAAGTTTTTGGAAAAATTTTGGTTCAGGAAAATGTTTCCATTTTCCTCCACCGACCTGCAGCCAGTCAGAGGATGCCACTTGTCCTCTTGGAGCTACAACAGAGGCACAGTTTCTTTTCAATCCTTGGATTTTTTTTAATTTTGGAAAAAATTCCATCTTAGCCCCACTGGCCCGCAGCCAATGAGAAGGTGGCACGTGGCACCTTGGGGATGGCAGCGGGGTGGGAGGACCCCTTTAATTTATTTGGTTTATGGCCTTGGGAAAATTTCAACAAGATTCCCTGCGGCCCCGCATCACTGCCCCCACCTCAGGCTTTTCTTCTTCCACGAGCGCACAGACCCACGTGTCCCTTTCTCCCTTTTGTCCCTCATCGGGCACAATGTGCTAAATCCTCCCGCCGCTTTGCCAATTCCCTCCCCCTCTCCCACTTTTCCCCAGGACTTGACACGTGTCCACCAGGGATCCGCGGAGGCGTGAAAGAAAATTTTTATTTGTGCCCGCAGGATGAGAAAAATTCCACAAGCCACCCCACGACCTACCAACCCGTTAGAGGTGCTTTCCCCTTCTCTTGACATGTGTCCCCTTGGAGAAAATTTGACCTAAAAAATCTGCCCGCTCATATCTTGAGTTCTATAAGGAGTTAGGAGTACTTCTTTATATCACCCGAAAGGTGAGAAAATTTCCTATCTATTGGGAATGGTTTAGGGAAATTTTGGAAGCATCAAGAAGGAGAAAAATCTAGTTAAAACTCTGAGCCTGTTAGAGAGTTGGGTATGGGGGAAAATTACTCCTTGAACCTAACTGAAACTTCTAGCCCTAAGCTTTGGACCTTGTGACCTCTGTGAATTGTTAATAAAAGAGAAGTTTGTTCCTGTGGATTTGAGTTGTTCCGGAATCTATTAGTGGCAACTATTGCCTACCAAGCTGGTTGTAGACACTCCTAATCAAGTTCTGGGAGTGGGTAAGTGAGACCTTACTCTATTGATTTTAAATATGTATTCCTTTCTCACTATAATTAATCCTTGCTCTTGTCTTGATCTTGTGGAATTAAATACCCTGGGGTATTTAATTTTTTTGGGTCCCTTAACCCTAATATTTCTAATCAGGAAGTATTTAGCTAAAATGTCATTGTAATCAGTAATTAAATTAATCCCTAGGGAGATTTGAGCTAGGCGTGGACTTATTACTCTTGTTGTTTTTTAATGTGGAATTATTAATTATTATAATGGGAAAAGTTATCAGTTGAATTTAACTATCTTTGAGACTTGGGTCATTAACTGCTAAAAAAACTTTGTTCCATAATTTTCTAAATAAACCTAGGTTGTTCATGGTTCTCAAGTGGGTTATTTTTAACCAGGCATCACACTTGGTATTAGAGCAGTGGTTTGAAATCTTGGACCATTGGGCACACTAGAAAACTTGAGACATGAAATGTAAACCTAGCACACTTTTGAATCTAAGAAAACAAACTTGTTTGAAAATTGAAGAAGAAATAAGTATGAAGAAATATTACGTTACTCTGTTCATTTGAACTGCCAGAATTAAAATGATAATAGAATAATGATAAGTTGTTTGAGTTGCTGTGCTTGCTTAGTGACATTTTGTCTAAACCCAAGGTAACTAAAAAAAATGTCGAATTAAATTGATTTTTGGTGAACTTCTAGTATAATGGAAACTTGGTTCCCTTTTGAAAATGTGTTGTTTTACAAGCCCTAAAACTTGATTTAATTATATGATGCATTAGGCACTTTGCTGAGACCCACCCTTATTGGAGTTGTTGGAATGATGAGTTTTATGATGTGATCCTTGTGGTTGGACAGTAGTGGTTGTGTTTGGGTTGGGAAGAGCTGATTAGAATTTGTTTAAAGCTTCCTTCATTGAGTAGTTAAGAAAGAGAGTCTGGTTGTCAATTTTCAATGTTGTTACCCGTATGAGAGAGGGGACACTAAGTCTGGGTGTTGTTTAGGACTCAATCCTGTGTATGTGTTCTTGGAACTAACCTCGAGGCAGAGTACCCCTATTGGTGGCCATGAAAGTTTGTGGAGTGAATGTGGTGTTAAATTTTGTGTTTTACATTCGTAATCTTGTGTATTTTTTCAAGGACCAGCATCTTATTTTATGATTGGATTGAGAAGCCCTGAGGATATTTTATTTATTTATAATCCTTATAAGAATTTTCAAACTTTGCAATGTAGCTACTTAGCCACTTTTATTGATTGCCGATATTTTTTGGGCCTTATTTGATTGATGACTCAGAGCTCATGATGTTGTTGGCTACTTGGCTAAATGTTACGTGGTTTCCTTCTTGCATGTTATTGAGCTGGTTCTATGCTTCTTGTATGGTGACAATTGTCATATGGGGGTACACCCTGGGTATCTTGAAGGTCCTTTTACGTGCTTAAAGTCATGCCTTGGTTATGGATGCACAGAACCTTGAGTATGTCTAAGATCTTAGAGAGACCCTTTTTGTTGCTTGACCTTTCTAGAAAGAAATTTGTTGTGTAGTATGGTCTAGAGGGCAGTCTGTCAATGGTAGTGGTGATTCTATTTCAATCTGGTAAGAGCTTGACCCTCGTCAGAGTAGAAGTGTTGAATTACAGGCTTTTAGATTTTGTTAGGATTGGATTACCTCTTTGGTTGACTGTAAATGTTACTGGAAAAGTGTTTATTTTGATAGTGAATTTTCATCGATGGCATGTTAAATTGTATCTTGGGTTTCTGGTTGCATCATAGAAATTTTTGACTCATGGAATGTATGCATCTTGGTAATTATGGATAGATTTAAGCCTTTCAGGCAATGTGTTTATTTAAGTGTACTTTTTTTACTCTCTTGACTTATAAATAAGTTTACCCTTACCTTAAATTTCCTTTACTATGAATAACATTCTATGACCTATTAATCTTTGGGTTACTTGGAAACACTTATGAATGCTTTGGGTCTTTTGAACCTTTCTCTTAGAGATGTTAGTTGGGTAGATCTTAATAGTTAATCTCGATGGTGCTTATATCATACTTCCTCTTTTAAAAAACTGTAACTCTTGGCTATTAAGTTCATGATTTGGTAAATTATTTGGTTTCCCTAATTACATTGGATGCCTTTTAGTGTGGATGTGGTTCCTTGGAGTAAAGCTGCATTGTCATCTGGTTGCTTGGCTGGTGTTATCTTATGGGGACATGACTATTGATTGGAAAACCTTCTTTGGTTATTAGGAGAGTAAAATGTTACCATCCTAAACCACAAAAAAAAAAAATTTGTTAAACCTTAAGAGATTCGTAAAAGTAAGATTATACCTCTTTAATGAGCCTTGCTTGAAAATTTCTCATGAAACTTGTGGAGACCCACTAAAAAATATTAATGATGCTTTAAATTATTTGGTTAATTTTTGAAATCTTGGTGTGATTCATTTTGGTTCATTGTTTCCTAGTTCTTACAGAAAATTAATAATGTGTTTTCTATGTTGAATGTCTCTTGATCCTTTAGAATTAAAAAGTGGTGTGTTGATTTACATCTCCTTCCCATAAAAGTAATTTTGTGATGTGTTTAAACCTTCCTTCTTATGATGTGTTTAAAACACCATAAAACTATAATTAAGGAGATTTGACCTTGGAACTTAACAAATAAACTGGAGCATAGAAAAGGGGAGTGATCCTTGTTATACCCTTGGTAGAGTAATAGAAGAAATTTTTAAAAAAGAACCATATAGAAGAATAGAAGGGAAATATTGTCCATCCACCTTCCTTACAAGTAAACTAAATGTTCTCTTCCTATACAGAATGGTGAGACATCATGCCCACCTTAGTGGTGCTTTTTATAACATAAACTAATGATGTCATAATAGAAAGAATTTTTTAACTAAGGAAGCATGAAAGGAATGTTCTTATCAAGCAAAGCTATAACTTTTGACTTAATATGTTGATTTATAACATGGGTAAAATTTATGTGTATTGAGTGTAATATATAGTTGAACTCATAGTTTTATCACCTACCTGAAGTTGTGAAACCCCCGATGGATAGTAATGTGTTCTAGTTGCTTATTACTTCTTGTCCATGGATGTATGTGCCTTCTCGTGGGAGTTTTGGGTCATCACACCCTTATCATCCTATAGCTCGACAGATGTGAGTTGTGTTCCTTTTGGGATTGAGACTTATTTGTTGTTTGAGAAGCAACCTCCTTGTGTGTTATCTTGTCCTTGGAGACCTAAGTATTGTAATTTTAAGGCAACATATGTTAAGGATATAAGATAACTTTGGAAAGTCTTCTTTTCTTCATATCTTCTTGGGTCACCTTGTTGAAGCCATTCTTCCCATTAGTATGGAAAGTGCAAGATGATGTTATTCACCCTTGGATTGGATTGGACCCCTTGTTACTTGATCTTCTCCCTAGCAACCTTGAGTGGTCCTTGGTGTTTCTTGTGCTATCTTTATGGTTATTTCGAGCTTGAGTAGGAAATAAGATAGATAATCCCCATTGTGCTTTGATGTATGGTGCGTGAATTGATATGCTAGTCACTAGGGGAGATATATATATATTTCTTTTGCTATATGGTTGACTTCTTTAGATTTGGTTGGTATGGTGTGTTTGATTCTTAAAACTAAAGTGTAAAAGTCAGACTGTAGGAAACCTTGTGGTCTTGAATTCACGTAGTATCACCATGAAAGGTTAATTATACCCTTGCGAGTTATAGAAGTACTTTACTTGATTAGTTCCTTGATTGTAAATGTTTGTTGTTTTTGGTGTCCTTGTTGATCCACCTCATCCTTTGTGATTCTCAATTTGTGGGACCTTGTGTAGACTTGTTTCTCGTGAAAAATTGGTCATAGCTGATTTTTCTATCCTTGTATGGACAAAGAACCTTGAAATCATGGCTTAAACGTGTAGAAACCTTAACTTTATATTAATGTGGTATGTGTATCAGTGGGAAACTGTGTGGTCATCTCAAGTTTATGGAAATTTTCCTTGTAATTCCCTTACTTGGTGGTTACTCTTAATGACCTTTTGGAACTCTTCTTGTTATATTGTTATGTGTTGTATCTTGTTTGATAGCATAAAGTTACTCCTTAGATTCTTATGTTCATAGCCTTGCATGCAGAAAGTTTAGAAATCATCCCTTGCAATCTCCCTTCTTCTATTGAATTATATTGGATCAAACTGGAGTTCTGTAAACCCACGTTTGTTAAAGCAAACAATCTCCTAAAGGGAGTGATCCTTTTTCTATTACAGTTATTCCTATCTCTCTTCCTTGTGACTTCCAGGAGGAATTCAAGTCTAAGGGGAGGGGGATGTAGTGCCCACTTCCCTTTGGCACCTTTTATTACTGATCATGATACTATAGACTATATGACAGACATTTTAATAGTTTTGATTTAGTATGGTGTTAGATGTCAGATCTTGAATTATTGTTGAATCTAATTATATATAATGCATGGTGATTATATATAATGCATGCTCATGACCTCCTGCATATCAGCAGTGCCAGCCCCTGGGAAGTGCAATTAGAAAGCCCTACAAAAAGGCTGGAAGCCTTAGAGGCAGATATGAAATTGCTAAAGGATGAAGTTAAAAACTTGACAAAACAGAAAGGAAAGAGGAAGAAGGAGGAGGAGGAGGATGTGGACAGCAGCCAAATTGAAGATATATATAAGAAATTACACTCCTTGGACTCTCGCTTAGGGAAGGCCAAGACTAGGCATGATTACAACATTGCCATCTTTAGGGTGATTGAGGAATTTATTGAACAACACGTCAGAAGTGTCTCCAACCTAAGCGGAGTGCCGGCAACTCTTTGGGGTACTGATAAAGAAAGCAAGAAGACCTTGGAGCAGCTGGATTCTAATGACGCTGCCCATATGACTACTTTGGGTATGTTTAAATCCTGGAAGAATATCAAAACCATCATAGACAAAGCTACTAGGAAGTAATTGCAGTTGATTATGCTGTCCTTGTTTTTTTTTTATGTTTTTTGGTGGTTCCTTTACTGCTTTTTTGCAGTAATTTTGTTGTTCTGTCTCGTTTTGGTAGCTATTTTTTAGCTACTTTGAACATCATTGTAACATTTGGATTCTGATCCTTTTCACTCTGGTTCTCTTGCTTATCCTGGCTTTTAGGCCTTCTTTTGTAATCAAGGGTATAGTCCCTTTCAAAAAACTATTTGCCAATAATTAAAAAAAAATGCATGGTGATTATTAGAGACACTCATATGTGGATGATAATATACTATTGACATGGATGTTTAATGGAAGTTATTCAGACATGTGATTTTGGAGATTATGAGTAAACCTAGAAAATGGAAATTAATTGACGATGATGTAATTGTCGATATAAATTGTAAATGATTTCATTGATTGCCTTAGCGATTGTTGTGATTCATATGTATAGATGATTTTATGATTTTATTATATATTCATTTTGGATGTTCTGATATGGCCACGAGGCCGAAGAAGGTATTTGTGTTTTGCAGGTTTAAAATATCACAACAGACATTGGGGGATTGGAGACTAACTAAAGTGGAATTCTAGGTGAATTCAATGAGGTCACTACGGCACCTTGTTTTGTGTGTGTGTTGTATTTTGTTACAGATACCATGGGGGGATCATCTTTACATGTGACCATGGGTTTGTGTATTTTATTAATGTGTTTCTTTTATTATTGTTGTATGTATTTTATTATTAATGTGTTCCTTTAATTAATTATGTTGTGATAGAATTAATGTGAGAATCATATGATTAAAATTTAAATAAATTAAATTGGGATATGGGAAAGTAATTATTAGATTTGTTGATTGTTTTTAATTAATGTGTTAGAGGTGTAAGAGTTTGTGTAAGTCAGATTTTGGAGTAAGAAATAATCTACCTCCATGGAAATTCGAATTTAACCTTGGGGGTTGTTTTTGGAAGCTTGTGGGACAAGTAAAACTTGTCCCATGCCTCTAAATTTATGTTACCAACCATACTTATGGTTGAGGATGTGATTTGTGACTTTTATAATACATTTTTTTAGTTCTTTTTGTGCATGATTTAATTGCACTTTCTTACATTTTAAATTAATGGTTGTCCCTCTAGGTGTGGGTTGTTTTTGAACGTGCAAGTAACTTATCATTCTTCACCCACCTCTATATTGTGCTTGCGAGAATGGATTTTTGTCTTTTTTGTTTGAATTGGTGGATGTTTGATGTGGCACCCTACATGGATCCACATCATCCTCTTCTCTCCCTCTTCTATTTAATTCAAACTCTCTTCTTGTTTTGGGTTGTTGAATCATTTTGCATTCTTCCTTAGGGGTGCATTTTCTTGGGAGAGCTCTTGCTTTTGAAGGAATTTTGGAGCTGTGTTATTGTCTTGGAAAGCTTGTAATTTGGAAGCAAAATAACCATGGAAAGGTAGGGACTTAGGTTCTTTTTATTTATGTTATTTTCTTGTTGTGTTGTGTGGAAAATGCATGCTTTGTTTTATTTGTTGCGTGGTTGGGTAGACTACCTTAGGGAAGGTGTAGCATAAGGCTATGGGGAATTCTTATGGGGCGCATAAGGGAATGCCATTGGCATTAGAATTTTGTGGAGGGAGTTTGGGGTTGGGATCCACCATGGAAAAGAAGTAGCTTGCATTTCTTACTTTGTGGGGGGCATAAGGGAGAATCTGTGGGGGGCATAACGAGAGAATTTATGGGAGGCATAAGGAGGGATTCTATGGGGGGCATGAGCAAATGCGTGTGATTAATTACTTGGTGGTTTGTATTTGGTGGATGCCCGATTCCCAAGTGGCAGGCATAAGTAGCTTCCCCCATAGGCCTTGCTCCTTTGGCTTGCAAGATCAAGCCTGAGTTCTTCTTTGAAATGTTTTAAAATGCATTTGTGAACTATTGTTTGCTTTTGGTGCTTCTTTTTGTTTTAAAAAGGAAATGCGTATGTGAAATAATGTTATGTGTGGAAGCCAGTTGTTGCCATGGTTGAATTGCACCTTCTATTGTATCTTTGGTTGGGGCTCGAGGGCCAATCATGAAGAAAGGATTCTCCTTTCATTGAATTTCTTGGTTGGGTGGAGATCATTTCCTTTCCCCCTCTTTGTTGTGATCAACTTGGAGAAAAGAGGAGATGAGCATGTTGCTGTTCTGGAGCAATGGAAAAATATAGTTTGACAGTCCCTTGTGAATACCCTTTTAATTGTAATCCTTTCCCACTTTGAAGTGGATGATTTGTATAATTATTGTAAATGAGAAGTTTCTTGTATTGATAAGGAAATTTTGAAATTGAAATGTGAAATGTAGAGAGTTATATTCCATTCTCTGTTTTAAAAAGGAATGTGAAAAATGGCTATATGTATTGTATATTGTATTTTGAAGCTAAAAGAAAGAGATAAGTTGTAAAGTTGTTGTTGGAAGTCAATAAAGGAATTCCCTATCTTCTCTAAGTTGCATGAATGTATTGAAATTGAATTGCTATTGTGAATTAAAACCTTTGTTGGAAAGAAGAATGCGTAGGAAGGAAGTATGTTGTTTTTACATCCTTGGAATTATATTAAAATTGAAATCAGAACTTGTAATTTAACTCAGAAATGAATTGTTAGAATCAACTGAAGGTAATGGATTAGTTTAGGTATTAAATACCATACCTATATGATAAAATTGATAAATAGATCCTTAAAAAAATTTGATCACTGGCATTGTGAATTCTGAAACTACTGAATTTAAACAAAATGCACAGTTTGGACCAACACTTAAAAATCAACTTGGAAACCTTAAAATTTACCATAATATATTAGCAATGTACTCAATTGACAAAGAAGATTTAAGAGAATATCTTGAACCATTGCAAAATTGAGCTTAATCTCTTCCTCAACCATTTTATGTCATTTGTTGGAAAAATTCAATTTTGAATCAATTGAACGAAGTAACTTTCCTAAAACACTCTAAACCCTCCCTAGATAAATCCTCCATGTCTGTTTGACATGTTGAGTGAAAGAGGAGACCGAATTTAATCAAAATTGATAGTTGAAAATTACAAGTTCACTAATTATAAGCCTGCATTTCCTTTTTACAAAATTGACCCTTAAAAACATCTCAAAATGTACAATTTATGTTTCCTATGCAAAGAGGGCATCGAGAGCTTTCCAAAAAGTCCTTGTTTGCCCAAAGTTGAGCTTCCTAGAAAAAGTTATGGCACTTTGAAGTTTTTGTGCCTTGGCAAGAAAATTTGGGAAAATTTTCCCTAACGGGCCCACAACCCAAAAATTTCCTGTTATTTTGGCCTTAGAAAAGTTTTTGGAAAAATTTTGGTTTGGGAAAATGTTTCCATTTTCCTCCATTGGCCCACAGTCAATCGGAGGACGCCACGTGTCCTCTTGGAGCTACGATGGAGGCACGGTTTCTTTTCAACCCTTGGCTTTTTTTAAAATTTTGGAAAAAATTCCATCTTAGCCCTACCGGCCCGCAGCCAATGAGAAGGAGCCACATGGCACCTTGGGGGTGGCAGCGGGGAGGGAGGACCCCTTTAATTTCTTTGGTGTTTGGCCTAGGGAAAATTTCAACAAGATTCACCACGGCCCCACATCACTACCCCCACCTCGGGCTTTTCTTCTTCCATGGGTTTGCAAACCTGCACATCCCTTTCTCCCTTTTGTCCTCCGTCAAGTGCAATGCACTAAATCCTCCTTTCACTCTGCTAATTCCCTCCCCCTCTCCCGCTTTGCCCCAATACTCAACATGTGTCCAGTAGGGACCACCCGCGGAGGCGCAGAAAAATAAAATTCATTTGAGCCCACATGATGGGAAAAATTCCCCAAGCCACCCTGTGACCCGCCAACCCATTGGAGGTGCTTTCCCCTTCTCTAGACACGTGTCCCCTTGGGAAAAAATTGACCTAAAAACTCTACCCGCTCATATCTTGAGTTCTGTAAGGAGTTTGGATGACTTCTTTATATCACCGGAAAGGTGAGAAAATTTCCTATCCATTGGGAATGGTTTAGGGAAATTTTGGAAGCATTAATAAGGAGAAAAATCTAGTTGAAACTCTGATCCTGTTAGAGAGTTGGGTATGGGGCAAAATTACTCCTTGAACCTAACTGAAACTTCTAGCCCTAAGCTTTGGACCTTGTGACCTATGTGAATTGTTAATAAAAGAGAAGTTTGTTCTTGTGGATTTGAGTTGTTCTGAAATCTGTTAGTGGTAACTGTTGCCTAGCAACCTGGTTGTAGACACTCCTAATCAAGTTCTGGGAGTGGGTAAGTGAGACCTTACTCTATTTATTTTAAATATGTATTCCTTTCTCACTGCAATTAAACCCTACTCTTGTCTTGATCTTGTGGAATTAAACACCCTGGGGTATTTAATTTTTTTGGGTCCCTTAACCCTAATATTTCTAATCAGGAAGTATTTAGCTAAAATGTCAATGTAATCAGTAATTAAATTAATCCCTAGGGAGATTTGAGCTAGGTGTGGACTTATTGCTCTAGTTTCTTTTTAATGTGGAATTAGTAATTATTATAATGGGAAAAGTTATCAGATGAATTTAACTGTCTTTGAGACTTTGGTTGTTAACTCCTAAAAAAAATATTCCATAATTTTCTAAATAAACATAGGTTGTTCATGGTTCTCAAGTGGGTTGTTTTTAACCGGGAATCACACCCGTGGAAAACTCTCGAATGTATATCCCTTTGTAACACAAAAAAGAAAAAAATTCTTACATTAGTACATCATACATAGTGAAAAATAGATCATCATATTACTAAAATTAATCCAAATACAAATATTTCACATCATACTGTAAAAGCCTTGTCCTAGACACCAATGTCCAAGAGCACCTGTCATGGGCGCCACAAATCAGGTCACTAGCACTTGGAACTATGTGCTAGTGTCCCTACAGATGATAATGCCCTAACCACTCCTGCCTAGGTCAAAAATGTTAAAACATATAAAAACACATTTTTTTAAAAAATCAACCAAAGTAGGTATATTCACAATATTTTCCAAAAATCAGCACACTTACCAACTCATCGGTTGTTTGCGAATCCATTATTGCTGCTACTCTCTCGAATCTTATCAAACTCATTTCTCTAACATGTGGCCCATCCTCACGTCTTAGTTCTCTAATTTTCACTCGAACACGACACAAATGAAGTAACTATTTATTTTTTACTATTGTAGCTATATATAGCAATATTCAATTCTCTATTTATCATAGTTACTATTTACACTCATTTTTCCAACTAATACCTAACACACGGTTTCACTCATATATTGAGCCTCTTACTTTTTTTTCTTCCCCGTTAGAGCCATTGGGATCAACACATCTTCTAACACTATACTATACACGTTTCACACTGTTATATTCAACTCTGGAACATGTACTCATAAATCTACACATATTTTTACAATATCTTATATACTATTTCTTATTCACTTTCCTCTTTATTTTCAGCTCAATTCTTGTCACTTTACCCCTCACCATTTCGCCAAAAGGGGGAGAGGGGCATACAATATACTATCATGATCTAAATACAATACAATCAATCAACATTCCTATCACATTAATATTACAATTTTCTTTGAACTCATTTGAACAAAGGAACACTCATTCTATATTACAATCAATACTTTATACTATTTCAAAATTCATTCCCCCAAATGACCTAAGTTGCGGGTAAGGGACAAAAACCTCTCTGTGAGTAATTCACTAAGTACATCTCATTACAAATTATCTTCTATCATTCAAATCAAATCAATCAATCACTACAATAAGAATACTTTATTATCCCTCCCATATAACCTAACTTGTAAGCTACATCACAATTATTATCATTCCCAGATGACCTAATTTGGGAGTCACTTTAAATCTCTATCGCTTCCAGATGACCTAACATGGAATCTTTTTATCATTATATAAATTGGACACACATTACTATAGGAGTGGGGGAAATGAGATCTCATTGCCTTTCCTATATTGCTCCTATATGGGTTATTTAATCAGGTACAACATGGAACAATACAAAATAACATGGAACTAAATTTGGTCTCTATTCATCTGTAATAGTTTGAATTTTTGGGTATGTAGTCATGGATGAAGAGTAAAACTAGACCTCTCTCCCCAACACTCTTCCTTTGACGGAAAGATGACCAAATCCTCCCATTTACAAAAAAAATTGGGTGGGCAATTGATCACTTCCTACCTCTTCAATCTCCATTAGCAACAATCAAAATCTCCTAAATATCCAAATCATTTCAATCAGTTCTCTAAGGGATCCTTACAATGGTTCTCTATCTCCACTTGCGCCACATGGGTAAAAACGTTAACTCATGGTTCACAGCGTTACAGGTCTCTACACTCTACACACACTTTGTGACATGGCTTATCCGAACTATATATAGGTATGTTCCTTACTTCCTTTACACTATTTGAATTTCATTCAAATCTATCATAAAATAGGGGGGAATGTAGACATAAAATCACGTACATATTATTGTTTTATTATGCCATCAAGTATGTTTTTATATGCATGGATCTTAAGCGCGAAAAGTATTCATTGGTGACACAATCCCTTCCCTATCCACTTGTTTTGATTATTTCTACTATCTTCTTTAAATCACATATGTCATTTCTATACCCAATTTTGGTTAGGTCACAGGGATCCATGTCTGTCTGTCTTTTCACACCTATCGTCATTTATCCCAGAACACCAGCACCCATTCTTGACACTAGCGCCTAGACGTTATTATCCATTTTGGGAGATCCTTTCATTTTTGTTCATTTCACTTCTTTTGACATTTTTGGTTAGCCTCTCTAGTTTTCTAATCCTTATCCTGAGGTCATATTTGGCATGTTGTATCACCAGTGTAAAAATTCAAACAAGAGATCCATATATGTACACACAACATACACTTTATTATACTAACTAGAAATTCTAAGGGGCAATCTCATCTACATGCTATCACTATCATCAAAGGGACTACATTCTTGGGCTGCATACTCTACATATACCACATATGAAGGGGAAGGGATGAATTCCATCTCACACATTTTTATTTTCTCTAGCCATAGCCCACTATCTTTGCATCATTGGCATGAGGGAAACCTAGGGACACTATTTCACACACAAGCACAAACAACTACGTTAAATTCTGAATGTAGTGTAGTGCTCAGAGATGGGGATGGCGGTGGAGGATATTTGTAATGGTATGAAGGAGGAGGGGGGGATGTGGATGGTAGTGGAGGAGATTTATAGTGATGAGGAGGAGGGGATGAAGATGTTGGTGGAGGTGATTTGTAGTGGTAAGGAGGAGGAGGAAATGATAATGGTATTGTAGGTGACTTGTATGAACTTAAAAAGTGACCCACCTCTACATTTTTAGATACAACATTATTGATTGTGGCAATTAGTCTAACCAAAAGCAATGTAATAAGTCTGGGGCAGAGGAAAGTGCCTCATCCCCACTTGAACTCCTCCATGACTTCCTTTCTTCAGTGAAAAACAATACTGAAACTGGCCCAAATGGAACTTTACTACAGAAATGGCTCTTTTGTTTCCTGCAGAGCAGGATATAAACTCCTCTCTGATATCAAAAATGATGGTGGGTTGTGTTTATATATAATTTTACACATTGTGAATGGAAATGAATTAAAACATATTTAAAGTGGAGAGGAATGCATCCGACAACTAAACATATATAAATGTTATTTTAGAAAAGGGAAAATCATTAAACTATTTTTTAGTGACGGAAGCAATGCGGTAAGACGGTGGTGCCAGTGACCACTCGCTACATTATTTTTACTTAAACATGTGTAATAAGGTTCCCAATTATCTGTAAATGAATGTAATGGAACTTATGGTGTGATCAACGATTCAACTTGTAGTTGAAGTTTTTTAAAATGATTTTTTCTTAATGAAAATAAAAGGGTGGATAAATTAATAATACAGTTTATATGCCTCATTATATTTTATTTTCTTGTGAATTTATTGTTTGATCATGGATAAATTCGGTGGAACTGATACTCCTCAATTTTTAACTCTAAACATAAGAAGGAAAACTAACAATCACATCAGAACGATGCAATGGGGATGTTGAAGGTTTTCATGTGCTAACATTATTACATTAGCTACTTAATATGTGATTTTCATATTAGGAGGCCACCAACACTTTAGCCAATCAATTTCTTCCTTCTGCATCTATTCTTGGAAGGGAGAAAAGCCACTATGTACCAGGTTCGAAATATAGTTGGACTGCTAATGTTCTCTATAGGGGTAGTTTGATTCTCTCCGGTGAAATATTGAAACTCCTAAGGGAATAAACATGGATGTCATCATACTAAGCAAGGTTTAGTGGGCTTCCACCATTGAAAAGAACAAAAAATAATTTTCTAGGGACTGCCATATGCAAATTTAGAATTATAATAGTAGTGTATTAAGGGGAACTAGTAGCAAGTGGATCTTTTTTGTACATGGAAGATCTAGAAAACCTTTCCCTTTTGACTAAAAAATGAAGGTAACTCAACAAAAATATAAGTCTTACCTTTAGATGATGACCTGGTTATGATTTTTGTCATGAAATCTAAGGAAATTCTGAAGTAGGGATCATTTTCCTTTTGGAGTCACCAGATGCTAGATAAATGTGTCTAGACATTGAAACTCGCCAACAACAACATCAAATCTTTAGAAAATCCTCTTTTCATCCCACTGTGTGTGCCACAATTTGTTGTCACAAAGGAATGCACCCATTGGGTAGTGGTGTGATGAATCACTTTCCAACTAAAAAAATTAAAACACTCATAGGTTATGGGTGACCTAAAGTTGGAGTAAGTCTCTAGATAGGTCTGGTCCACCTAGTGTAACACCTAAAAACTAACTCCACTCTATTGTTGTAACAAGGAAAAGGGGGTATGAACTAAGTAAAAGGATGAAACAAAAAATTGAAAATAAGGTGATGCACTAGAATGTTTGAGGACCTCTACTTTCCTGAGCGTGAACAAGAGGATTAAGGAAACCAACAAACTATACATAACTCACATTTTGATGTACTTCTACATACGTGTTTCGTAGAGAGACTTAAAGTTATTATAACACACAGAAGGGGCATAAAATGGCTTTATAAGGGATCAAATGGTGAAAATCCACTATTGAATCTTGTATGAACTTTATGGAAACACAGACTATGACCTTCCAATTAATGTATCCTTGCATAAATGTAAGAAAATAGGACTGAAAATCAAGGATAAATACTTCTATCATGGGATAAAATTAACTATATTGTAATTCTACACAATACATAGGTAGTGAGAAGAAAAAAATGGTTCCTTTATTAATCCAAAATATGCAACAAGTACAAAAACCAATAGGGTGTTGGGGTTATCACAAGGTTGTACAGATAATATATCAGATCTAAACATACATGTAATGGAAGCGGATATTCTACCAGAAGAATTATACAAAACAAGAGATATAAATCAACACCAGATTTAACGTGGTCTACCCAATGTGGGCTACGTCCACCAAGAAAAAAACCAATCTATTATCCAAAGCTTTGACAAGATATACAATTCAAGATTTATAATCTTCCACGCTTCTTAGATTTACAGTACTTTCTTTCACCCAAGCGTTTGCTTCGTCTCCAATAATTCTCTCTCTCATAATTATTCTCACAATAATCATCAACTTTTGCAAGTTCTTCTTAATTATTACTTCTAAACCCTAGCTTTCATGCTTATATAGGCATATACAAACTTAGGGCACTTAGCAATGCAGTTATAATCAATAGATCTGCTTTAATAAAAAAAATAGATCTAATTCCCATGAGTTAATTAAAACACCCACACACAGGTAGCCGATGTTGGTTAGCCATAACTAATGTCGATTCCTCCTTGCCTGACTAATGTCGATCATAGGTTGATCTAGCACTATTGTACATGGTTTTGTAGGATGGAAATTATGTATAAGTGTTTTGTCTCTACACTTGTTAGACTAAACTTAGTAAGGACAAAATTATTGGGGTTATATGGAATCATTAGAAGGTTTTGTTCTTGGTGAATATTTCCATACGAGGATGAGACAGAGTTCTACATTTTATGCATCATTATGACTAATTGTGACATGATTTTCTCTAAAACACTTGGTGTCAAATACGTGCAAAATCCTCTATATGATGTGAAATAACTTCAAACCCTAACCACATGTAGGAGACCCTATAAAATAGCTGTCAATTGAGTTGAGGTGTAATCTATTAAAAAACTATGTTGGTGATAGTCTATATAGACCTCAAATGACACATAGTTCTAAACATAACATGTGATATCTATATATATGTAACTATCCTTGGAAACTTGATCACTTGATAATGTAATAATGGCTTGACATACTTAACTTGGCTTATCCTTGATGGTATCTAGTTTGGGAGGTGCGAATTAATAAGCTAGCTAAGTGTGTTAGAGTACTATGTAGGGTCTACTCCTAGATTCTTATGTTATTTTTAGAAACTTAAAAGAGGTTGGAATGCAAGTTAGAAATTATATTTGCAATAGGTTTTCATGAAAGTGCCATGTTAGTAAATGAGAGAGTTATACTTACTTATATAGGGGTTTATAGCTATAATTTCATATTTAGGCCGAACCATAAGGAGAGTACCAATCCACAAAAAGATATCAGATTGAGAAAGTGATCATTGGGTGGTTGGGGATGAAACCACCAATTTAAACAATTTGGTCCCAAATGAATGGTCACGTACAAACAAGTTCTAAGATTCTACAAATTTCTAGGAATCTTTTCTGTGAGGAATATAATACTCTGGACTAATGCAAGTAGTATTTTGAGAGACTGAGTAAATGGAATAAATGATAAAACCAAGTGATAGGGATAAGGTTGTGCAATTAAGCTCTTCATGTATACACAAGTCATGATTTAGGGATATATCCAATATTTTCATTTCCAAATGATAAATTTCCAAATTGAGGTGTCTTGAAAGATAATGCATGCATATAATTCAGTAACATAGAGAAAAATTATGTTTCCTTTAGAAATAGTTTTTGCAAAAAGAATCACCATGTTTTTATGTGTAACATCATTAGGAGAAATTTCAAATCCTCACATCACTATCTTTAATTCATTTGAATAACATACATATACCATCATGAGGTCGTTAGAGCTATATTGTATTACCATGCAATGATTCATTTCTAAATCCATTATACATTTTTATGTGAAATGGCATAGTGTGGTGCATAACATTTCAAAATTTAATCTTGTTCAAAGGAGTTTTCATGAGATTAACTAACTCATAATTATAATCAATGATCTGACTCATTTTTATTGAGTTTTCTATCACTTGATCTCTATTCATTCATAGAGGATTGGGGTTCATCAAATGTCTTATGGGTTATTTAATTTTTAAAAAGGTAACATTGTAAGGTGGGTCTTGTATCTAGATAGGCATGCCACTATACTTGTGTTAGAGATGATGAATGCCATGAGAGATAAAGATATAATATGGACTAGAAAGTTCAAATACTTTGTGTTTTCAGAGAGCCATACTTGCAAAGAAGTTGTGAGTTAGAAAAAAGATATATGCAAATATAAATTATGTGTTGTAGTGCAACTCAGTTGTGAGACTGTTGTTGTTTCCATGTATTTAATTTATCAAATACATATTAATAAAGAACTTATTTAAGTTATCATTCAGTGTTTGTGTTGATTTTTGTTACATTTTATGCATATTTCATTGTGTGACTCTAAGTTCTATGTGATATAAGTTATTCCTTAAAATTTGGGACCCCCTAACAGTGGTTGCATTGGAAAGTGTGTTCAAGATTCAAATATATGTGTTTTGTCAAAGTGTGTAAGAGTTTGTCAAAGTATGCAAAAGTTCATGTTACCAAAGTGTTAAAGACCAAAAATAGTTGTTTAAGCCCACATAAATAAAACAAACTAGACTGATGATAGACAACTAATTGTGCATATATGCACGGATTAGATGACATATTGTTCATACATGATAGAAATTGCCTTGTTTACAATGTTCATGGGCCATTTTCTTTATGTCACCTTCTAGTACAAAATTTGATGGGAAATGCATTTTGATAGGAGAATACATATAATTATGTATATGGTTAGTGCATGTAAGGAAGCACCTAAATAAGGGATCTTTATAAACACACAAACTAACCAATAGTGACACAGATTGAATTATTTGCATTGATTTGTATTTATTGTAACAAACTAAATAAATATATTTGATTACATTTTATTTTTAGATGATATGTGTTTTAATACAATTATGGTGATAATTTTGAAATCCTTTAAATGTTAATGATGACCTAATAATAGCAATAAAGATAATAATATTGATAAAATGAGAATGTAAAAAAATCAATGATTGGTTGTATAATTTTTTTTATGAAAAGGGATCTTATATTATATTAATGCAATAAAATACAAGATTGTATTCAACAAAAAAGTGGGTGGTATGAGAGCACGCCCCAAAACCACGAACAAGCTAGGCCGAGCCTAGAACAACAAAAGTCAAACTAGGCTGAGCCTAGGAGAGTACAACAAAACAAAAGGCATCACCCAAAAACACTTAAAAGGCACTATCAAGAAACAACAGAAAACATGCCTGAGGCAGGTGGATTCTGATCATCCAACCACCCCAAACCAGGTAGGTCCTTGCCAACATTCAGAATCTCCTAACCAGCTGCAAGTTCTTCCTTCGGGTCCACTTTCCTATTTGTAGGAATGGCGAGGTTGAGGCAAGGGAACTTTTCAGATGATGGTAGGGGTGGCGGTGGGTGCCAAGTGGTCGGGTGTGAAGCAGTGGCAGAAGGAGAGCCCTATCCATACTGTCAAGCTACCAAATGTGGATGAAAGCCCCACCCATGTTGCCAAGGTTGTGAGACCCAACCCTATTGGCGAGCCGACGAATGTAGTGTGGAGCCCTGACCACGGCGGCGAATAGACAAATGACTATGCTGATGTAACGGCCCTATAGAGCGGAGGGTGTGACTGAAAGCATGACACTGAGATTGGATATGTTGACCACCACTAGTTGAAGGTGAGGAGCATCTAGTGGGAGACGAAGGCACTCAGGAAACAATGCATGGGGCTTCCCCCAATGACGCAACAAGGTCTAGAGGTGTTCCACCTCCAGCGCCACCTTATTTGCTTGAACTTGAATTTGTAGAAGTACATTGGAGATCACTATAGATTTATTATAAATCGAGAAAGATTGCTCAACAGTAAAATTAGAAAAGAAAAAAGTATTTCTTTCTTTCCCTATCCAAAATAGAGTCTCCCCTCTGAAAACATGCCAAATCTGGGTGAACATAGGCAAAATTTTGGGATTAGCTCCCAAGAGGATATGTTGCCAAGTGAAATAGTGGGGTCATTAGGGAAAAAAAGAGAATGGATCCAATTCTAAGGAATTTGAGGTTTGGGACAGAACCAAAAGACATGCAAAAGCATTTCCAGATGCCCACAGAAGGGGAAATTGGGAACCGGAATCCCAATTTGAACAAGATGAGCCCCGATAAGAATGGCTTGGTGTAGAATACACCAAAGAAAATGAGAAATTTTGGGCTCCATACATATAGTCAAAATAGTCTCAAATCATCTACCCCAGGTAGACAGAGTGGCATGAATTCCCCAATGAGTATTAAGTTTTTCCACCATGGGAAAATGGGGTGAGATCCAATGATAACCTTTATTGGCTTTGTAGTTACAAAAAGGAGCATCAGCATACCACTTCCATTTTGTCCACCATGGGCGAGAGGAATGCACAACAATCTGATGCAACATGTGATCAGGAACCGAATTGATCACAGTAGTGAAAGTATTTTGATCTTAGTTGGAAATCTGAAACAAAGCTTTAAAACCCAACCAAGATAACCAGGATTGAGTGTTCTTGTAGAAGAATCCCTTGATGGTGTTAATTCCACTCTTAAAGAAATTGAGCGTAGATATTCCAAGGACCTCTGCTAAGTAATGATCTAGGGATTGAAAAATCGGTGAGCACCAGAGAGATTGCTGATTGAGAGAAAGCCCATTACAAAATCCATCCCCTTTCCATAAAAGCTAGGGTTTAACACATTCCCACGCTTTCCAAATACTTTTAAGCACAAAGGTGCCAACATTTTTGACAGGCACATGAGTGATGAGAAAATTGACAAACCCTAAGCCTTTCCACGCAGGGCGTCCATAAGGATATCCTTCCACAATGTCATGTTGTATGATAACTTTCCAATCTTATTGGCTAGTAATGCTTCTGATAATCCACTTAGAACAAATAGCTTACCCTTGGCGTTGAATGTGAGTAAGCCAGAGGCCTCCAGAATTGCGAGGCACAAAACATATATCCCAGGCTACCCAATGAAAACCTTTGCTAGTAGAAGCATTAGCCCATAGGAAAGCTTTGAGAAAATTTTCAAGCTTCTGAATGAAGACTTTGGAAGGAACCCAGAAATACGAGTAGTAAACATGGGTTGCAACAAGAACTTTAGAGCAGCTTTTGAATTTACCTGCCAGAGATAAAGGCCTAGTAATCCAATATTCCAGTTTTTTCATCACCTGTTGAATGACATAATGCCATAGTTCAGCCGGGGAGGATTGAAAAGTAAAAAGAATACCTAGAAATTTGAAAATCTCACCATGTTGCAGAATTTTCCAATCAAAGGTGGCAAGCCAGTCAAGCGCAGGAAGGAAAGATTTCCGATAACGTTGGGTTTTTTGCCATTGAAATGATCCAAAAGCTAGGTAGAAAGTATCCAAATTGAAAATGTTGGTCTCATCCTCGATAAGCGTAAGGAAGTAATCGTCCATAAAATTCCCATTGAGAAGCTAAGAATTGGGCTCATCATGCAATGAGATTCCATGAAGAATACCTTGCGCTTTCGCCTGAGCTAAGAGATAACCAAAGCCTTCAGCCGCTAGCCCATACAATGCAGGGGCAAGAGGACAACCTTGTCTGAAACACCAGAAAATCCCAAAGGGCTCCAAGATGAGGCCAGTGATAGAAATTTGAGCTAAAGCATCTGCAAAAAGCATATTGACGGATTGAATAAAAATGGGTCCAAAGCCAAGGGCCTAAAGAATGGCGAGAATGAATGGCCAGTCAATCCGATCATAAGCCTTCTCAAAGTCAATCTTCATAAACATGGCACCCTGATGAGATCTTTGAGCCCATTCCATGCCTTCCTACACCGTGACAATGTTATCAAGGATGAAGCACCCTTGTATGAAGCCTATTTTCTTTGGTTGAATAATAACAGGCAGAAGATTATGTAATTACAAAGCTAACGCTTTGACAATGATTTTATAGGAGACATTCAGTAGCGTAATCAGCTGCCAATAATTGATTTTCTCAAGATCTCCTTGCTTAGGGATAAATTTAATGTTTCCCTTATTAATGTGTGTCCCTAGGGATTGGTTCTGAAATATTTCAAGATAGATCTGAAAAAGGTCTTGCCTAACATAATCCTAAAGAGCTTTATAGAATTCACAAGGGAATCCATGACAACACGACACTTTATCATTAGCCATTTATAGATTGGCTTCATGGAGGTCTTCAATGGTAATAATTCTTTCACGTATCACGTTCTGAGCCTCTGAAAGTTTATGTGGCACAACACCCAAACAGTGGTCAAGAGTGACTCGACGAGCTGTAGAGGGTGGCTGAGCTTGAAATACGAGCTTGTAATGGTGCATAAAGGCTTGCAACATAAGTTACGAGTCAGTAATTTGAGCTCTATTGTCCATGATATCTCGGATCTGTTGAGAAGTATTTCTGGCTCGGAGAGAAAGAATTAATTCTTTCGAAACCCGATCTCCAATCTTGAGCCAATGCATCCAAGCTCGGATCTAAGCACCTCTAAAATTATAGTTATCCACAATTTAGATTTGATGTCACAACGTTGCAACTTACAGTTTCAAAGCGTCAGAGAAGGGATCACCTTGAAGTGCCACCGTCGCTCGTCTGAGAGATGAGGTGTTAGTAGTGTATTAGTGGTGCTGAATTTTTTCCAGCTGTCGGTCGTAGATTCTAAGAAATTTGATAGTCGGAGTCAGTGCATCTTCCCACCATTGTATCTAGCTAGTTTTCATAGGTGGATGAAACTACTGACAGTGACTAAGTCGTGGAGCTAAATTCCAAACCCACTTGACATGATTGACAGTGGGGCCTTGTTGCATCAAAGTAGTATTAAGAAAGAATTGGCCTTTATGACAAAATGGGTGTGCATCATGCCAACAGATATGAAATCATATAGGAGAGTGGTCTGAAAGGAAAAAGTCAAGCATGACCACCTCTGGCATAGAATAAATGCTATCAAACTCAAATAATTTTTGAGTTGACAGCATGGCCCTGTCAAGTCGTTTAACGACATGATATGTCTCTCCACGAAGATTGGTCCACGTGTACCAAGTTACAAAAGTAGGAAAGCGAGATGCGTTAGGATCAAAAAATCTAAATTTATTTCGCATGAAGTACCACACTTCCCTTTCACCAGGTGTCCACCTCATAGGCAAGTGACCACATTTATCTTTAGGGGATTCAACCATATTAAAATCTCCACTTATTACCTAGTAGGCATCGGGAATGGAGTTGGCTATCCACTACCATAGATCGGCCGCATCATTCGAGGCGTAAATATTTATGAGCCCAAAAGGGCGGCCATCAATATTAAAGAGGACCCATATGACATGGTTGGTGTGGTTAATTCCATGGTCAATTAATAAGGGCCACCATTTAGGAGCAAAAATCAAAATTAATCCTCCACGCCCTGCTTCATGATTGCTATAGAAAGCCAAGCTGTCACGGCAGATGGATTTGCATACAGTCTGTAATTGAAAACCTGTAATTTTTACTTCTTGCAAAAACAAAACATCTAGATTCGCATATCGTTGTCGAGTTTCATGCACCACATATTCATGACAGGAGTCTGTAAGACCCCTAACATTCCAAGATAAACAAGTCATGATGGTATCTAGTTTGGGAGGTGTGAATTAATAAGCTAGCTAAGTATGCTTTAATATTATGTAGGGTCTCCTCTTAGATTCTTATGTTATTTTTAGAAATTTAAAAGAGGTTGGAATGCAAGTTAGAAATTATATTTGCAATAGGTTTTCATGAAAGTGTCATGTCAGTAAATGAGAGAGTTATACTTATATAGGGATTTATAGCTATAATTTTGTATTTAGGCTGAACCATGAGGAGAGTACCAATCCACAAAAAGATATCAGATTGAGAAAGTGATCATTGGGTGGTTGGGGATGAAACCACCAATTTAAACTATTTGGTCCCAAATGACTGGTCACGTACAAACAAGTTCTAAGATTCCACAAATTTCTAGGAATGTTTTCCATGAGGAATATAATATTCTGGACTAATGCAAGTAGTATTTTGAGAGACGGAGTAAATGGAATAAATGATAAAATCAAGTAATAGGGATAAGGTTGTGTAATTAAGCTCTTCATGTACACACACCTCATGATTTAGGGATATATCCAATATTTTCATTTCCAAATGATAAATTTCCAAATTGAGGTGTCTTGAAAGATAATGCATGCATATAATTCAGTAAGATACAGAAAAATTATGTTTCCTTTAGAAATAGTCTATGCAAAAAGAATCACCATGTTTTTATGTGTAACATCATTAGGATAACTTTCAAATCCTCACATCACCATCTTCAATTCATCTTAATAACATACATATACCATCATGAGGTCATTAGAGCTATATTTTGTTACCATGCAATGATTCATTTCTAAATCCATTACACATTTTTATGTGCAATGGCATAGTGTGGTGCATAACATTTTAAAATTTAATCTTGTTCAAAGGAGTTTTCATGAGATTAACTAACTCATAATTATAATCAACAATCTGACTCATTTTTATTGAGTTTTCTATCACTTGATCGCTATTCATTCATAGAGGATTGGGGTTCATCAAATGTCCTATGGGTTATTTAATTTTTAAAAAGGTAACATTGTAAGGTGGGTCTTGTATCTAGATAGGCATGTCACTATACTTGTGTTGGAGATGATGAATGCCATGAGAGATAAAGATATAATATGGACTAGAAAGTTCAAATACTTTGTGTTTTCGGAGAGCCATACTTGCAAAGAAGTTGTGAGTTAAAAAAAAGATATATGCAAATATAAATTGTGTTGTAGTGCAACTCAGTTGTGAGACTATCGTTGTTTACATGTATGTAATTTATCAAATACATATTAATAAAGAACTTATTTAAGTTATCATTCAGTGTTTGTGTTGATTTTTGTTACATTTTATGCATATTTCGTTGTGTGACTCTAAGTTCTATGTGATATAAGTTATTCCTTAAAATTTGGGACCCCCTAACAGTGGTTGCATTAGAAAGTGTGTTCAAGATTCAAATATATGTGTTTTGTCAAAGTGTGTAAGATTTTGTCAAAGTATGCCATAGTTGACATTACCAAAGTGTTAAAAACCAAAAATAGTTGTTTATGCCCACATAATAAATCAAACTAAACTGATGATAGACAACTAAATGTGCATATATGCATGGATTAGATGACATATTGTTCATATATGATAGCAATTGCCTTGTTTGCGATGTTCATGGACCATTTTCTTTATGTCACCTTCTAGTACAAAATTTGATGGGAAAATGCATTTTGATAGGAGAATACACATAATTATGTATATGGTTAGTGCATGTAAGGAGCACCTAAATAAGGGATCTTTATAAACACACAAACTAACCAATAGTGACACAGATTGAATTGTTTGCATTGATTTGTATTTATTGTAACAAACTAAATAAATATATTTGATTACATTTTATTTTTACATGATATGTGTTTTAATACAATTATGGTGATAATTTTGAAATCCTTTAAATGTTAATGATGACCTAATAATAGCAATAAAGATAATAATATTCATCGAATGGGAATGTAAAAAAATTCATTGATTGATCATATAATTTTTTTTATGAAAACGGATCTTATATTATATTAATGCAATAAAATACAAGATTGTATTCAACAAAAAAGTGGGTGGTATGAGAGCACACCCCAAAACCACGAACAAGCTAGGCCGAGCCTAGAATAACAAAAGTCAAACTAGGTTGAGCCTAGGAGAGTACAACAAAACAAAAGGCATCACCCAAAAACACTTAAAAGGCACTATCAAGAAACAACAGAAAACATGCCTGAGGCAGGCGGATTATGATCATCCAGCCACCCCAAACAAGGCAAGTGCTTGCCAACATTCAGAATCTCCTAACTAGCTGCAAGTTCTTCCTCCGGGTGCACTTTCCCATGCGTAGGAATGGCGAGGTTGAGGCGAGGGAATTTTTTAGATGATGGTGAGGGTAGCGGTGGGTGCCAAACGCCCTGGTGTGAAGCAAAGGCAGAAGGAGAGCCCTATCCCTACTGTCAAGCTACCAAATGTGGTGGAAATCCCCACCCATGTTGCCAAGGTTGTGAGCCCCAGCCCTACCGGTGAGCCAAAGAATGTAGCGGGGAGTCCTAACCACGAGGGAGAACAGACAAATGACTATGCCGATGTAACAACCCTAGAGAGCAGAGGGTGCGACTAAAAGCATGATGCTTAGATCGGCTATGCTGAACACCATGGGCTGAGGGTGAGGAGCATCTTGTTGGAGATGGAGGCACTCAGGAAACATTGCATGGGGCTTCCCCCCAATGGTGGAACAAGGTCTAGAGGTGGTCCACCTCTAGCGCCACCTTGTTTGCTTCAGCTTGAATTTGTAGAAGTACATTGGAGATCACTATAGATTTATTATAAATCGAGAAAGATTGATCAACTATAAAATTAGAAAAGAAAAAAGCATTTCTTTCTTTCCATATCCAAAATAAAATCTCCCCTCTGAAAACATGCCAAATCTGGGTGAACATAGGCAAAATTTTTGGATTACCTCCCAAGAGGATATGTTGCCAAATGAAATAGTGGGGTCGTGATGGAAAAAAAGAATGGATCCAGTTCCAGGGAATTTGAGCTTTGGGACAGAACCAGAAGACATGCAAAAGCATTTCCAAATGCCCACAGAAGGGGAAATTGGGAGCCAGAATCCCAATTTGAACAAGACGAGCCCCGATAGGAAGGCCTTGGTGTAGAATACACCAAAGAAAATGAACAATTTTGGGCTCCACACATATAGTCCAAACAGTCTCAAATAATCTACCCCAGGTAGACAGAGTGGCATGAATTCCCCAATGAGTATTAAGTTTTTCCACCATGGGAAAATGGGGTGAGAGCCAACGATAGCCTTTATTGGCTTTGTAGTTACAGAAAGGAGTATCAACATACCACTTCCAGTTTTTCCACCATGGTCGAGAGGAATGCACAACAATCTTATGCAACAAGTGATCAGGAACCGAATTGATCACAGTAGTGAAAGTATCCTGATCTTGGTTGGAAATCTTAAACAAAGCTTTAAAACCCAGCCAAGATAACCAGGATTGAGTGTTCTTGCAGAAGAAGTCCTTGATGGTGCAAATTCCGCTCTTGAAGAAATTGAGAGAAAATATTCCCTGGACCTCTGCTAAGCATTGATCTTGGGATTGAAAAATCGGCGACCACCAGAGAGATTGTTGATTGAGAGAAAGCCCATTACAAAAGCCATCCCCTTTCCATAAAATCTAGGGTTTGACACATTCCCACGCTTTCCAAATACTCTTAAGCACAAAGGTGCCAACAATTTTGACAGGCACAGGAGTGATGAGCAAATTGACAAACCCTAAGCCTTTCCACATAGGGCGGCCATAAGGAGAACCTTCCGCAATGCCATGCAGTATGAGAACTTTCCAAGCTTCTTGGCTAGTAATGCTTCTGATAATCCACTTAGCACAAAGAGCTTGCCTTGACGTTGAATGTGAATAAGCCCGAGGCCTCCAGAATTGCGAGGCAGACAACATATATCCCAGGCTACTCGATGAAAACCTTTGCCAGTAGAAGCATTAGCCCATAAGAAAGCTTTGAGCAAATTTTCCAGCTTCTGAAAGGAGGCTTTGGAAGGAACCCAACAAGATGAGTAGTAAACATGGGTGGCAACAAGAACTTTAGAGCAGATTTGGAATTTGCTCCAGCCAGGATAAAGGCCTAGTAATCCAATATTCCAGTTTTTTCACCACCCCTTGAATGACATAATGTCCATAAATCAGCCAAGGAGGCTTGAAAAGTAAAAGGAATACCCAAAATTTGAAAATCTCACCATGTTGCAGAATTTTCCAATCAAAGGTGGCAAGCCAGTCAAGCGCAGGAAGGAAAGATTTCTGGTAACATTGGGTTTTTCACCATTGAATGGATGAGCCAGAAGCTAGGCAGAAAGTATCCAAACATTGCATAACATTGTGAATGTTGGTCTCATCCTCAATAAGCGTAAGGAAGGAATCGTCCACAAAATTCCCATTGAGAAGCTGAGAATTGGGCTCATCAGGGAACGAGATTCCATGAACAAGACCTTGTGCTTTGGCATGAGCTAAGAGATAACCAAAGCCTTCGGCCGCCAGCACATACAAGTGTTGGGGCAAGAGGGCAAGCCTTGTCTGATAGACCAGAAAATCCCAAAAGGCTCCAAGCTGAGGCCATTGATAGAAATTTGAGCAAAAGCATCTACAAAAAGCATGTTGACGTATTGAATAAAAATGGGTCCAAAGCCAAGGGCCTAAAGCATGGCGAGAATGAATGGCCATTCAATCCGATCATAAACCTTCTCAAAGTCAATCTTGATAAACATGGTGGCCTGATGAGATCTGCGAGCCCATTCCATGCCTTCCCACACCGCGATGATGTTATCTAGGATGAAATGTCCCTGTATGAAGCTTGTTTGCTCTGGCTGAATAATAACAGGCAGAAGATTGCATAATCGCAGAGCTAATGCTTTAGCAATGGTTTTATAGGATTCATTCAACAGCGTAATCAGCCGCCAACAAGTGATTTTCTCGGGATCTCCTTGCTTAGGGATAAATTTGATGTTTCCCTTATTAATGCATGGCCCTAGGGATTGGTTCTGAAATCCTTCAAGATAGACCTAAAAAAGGTATTTCCCGATAAGTCCTAAAGAGCTTTATAAAATTCACAAGGGAATCCATCGCAGCCCGATGCTTTATCATTAGCCATTTGCAGAGTGGCTTCATGGAGGTCTTCAATGGTGAGCATTCTTTCGCAGATCACCTTTAGTCATTTTTGCACCCACCAAGTTTACAAGGGAACCCATGCGCGTCAATGCCTATCACCCAGCGGGCGCTGGTTGCTCACCCGAGGCACGCAAGAGGGAGTCCCAGTCTCTCTTTTATGTGAGTTTATTGGAAGGCGTATTTCATAATCTAGACTCACAGTGATTTAAAAGATATTTTGAAAAAGCTATAGAGCTCAGAACGGCTTCTATGAACCCTTCAGTCATTCAAAAGTGAAAGCTACTTAACAGCATTAATAGTCTATTGTAAATCCACAAATAGACTTGACATTCAAATAAGGTTCATGATTATACAAAAAGCATAATAGAGGTATGCAGATAATACAGAGAAGAAGATCTTAATATAATTGTCATAACCTTATCATATTCGGGTGTCATAACGTTACTGTCAGAATATTACAAAAGGGGAGACCGTAGTCAACCATGGATCTAGGTATCAATACATGAAGGCTTTCAAAACAATTTATATTCCCCATTCCCTCATTACATCCTTCCTATAATCATCTACCCTTTTTATCCCAAGTCCTCGCAACAATTCTACAAAGCTCCACTCCTGTTGTGTCTCTTTTCTTTGCTAAGGGCGCGTATAAATAGGCATCAGAGTTCCAACAAATCCTCTGCAACATCAGATCTGGCCCCAAGTGTCAAAGCGTGGGTCGCCTCAGGCGCATGCCTATCCATGTCATGACATATTTTTGGATCTTCTTATCGCAAGGTATATTGTTCCATGGAAACCCTGTTGTCAGCTGAACCTGAAAAACACATTTTGCCTCATAATCCAAAAAAAACATTATAGTCCCGAATTCACAAGGGCATCCTTGGTCAAGCCCTTTCTGACACTTTATCGCGCTTCCTCCAGCCGTTTGTAGACGCGCCTTCATAAGAGGTTTCAAAGGTAAGCATAGGGTTCCAACATCACCTTCTGAGCCTCTGAAAGCTTACACGACACAACACCCAAACAGTGGTCAAGAGCGACTCGACAAGTTGCAGAGGGTGACTGAGCTTGAAATACAAGCTTGTAATGGTGCACAAAGGCTTATAACATAAGTTATGGGTTAGTAATTCGAGCTCCGTTGTCCATGAAAGCTCAGATTTGTTGAGAAGGCTTTCTGTCTCAGAGAGAAAGAAATAATTCTTTCAAAACCCGATCTCCAATCTTGAGCCAATGCATCCAAGCCCAGATCTAAGCTCCTCTGACATTATAGTTATCCACAATTTAGATTTGATGTCAGAGCGTTGCAACTTGTAGTTGTAGAGCTTCAGAGAAGGGATCACCTTGAAGTGCCACCATCGCTCGACTAACAGCTGAGGTGTTAGTGGTGTATGAGCAGTGCCAAATTTTTTCCAGTTGTCGGCCATAGATTCTAAGAAATCTGGTAGTCCCGAGTCAGTGCATCTTCCCACCATTGTATCCAGCTAGCTTGCATAGGTGGATGAAACTCACTGACAGTGACTGGGTCGTGGAGCTAAATTCCAAACCCGTTTGATATGATTGACAGTGGGGCCATGTTGCATCAAGGCAGTATTAAGAAAGAATTGGCCTTTATGACAAAATGGGGCGTGCATCATGCCAACAGATATGAAATCGTATAGGAGAGTGGTCTGAAAGGACAAAGTCAAGCATGACCTCAACTAGCATAAAATAAATGCTATCAAACTCAAAGAAATTTTGAGCTACAGCATGGCCCTGTCAAGTCTGTTTAAGGAAGGCAATCTATCCCTCCATGAAGATTGGTCCACATGTACCAAGCTTGCAGAGGTGGGAAAGCGAGATGCGTTAGGATCAAAAAATCTGAATTTATTTCGCATGAAGTACCACGCTTCCCTTTCACCAGGTGTCCACCTCATAGGCAAGTGGCCACATTTATCATTAGGGGATTCAACCATATTAAAATATCCACTTATTACCCAGTAGGCATCGGGAATGGAGTTGGCTATCCACCGCCACAGATCGGCCCTTTCGGCCGCATCATTCGAGGCATAAATATTTATGAGCCTAAAAGGGCGGCCATCAATATTAAAGAGGACCCATATGACATGGTTGGTGGGGTCAATTCCATGGTCAATTAATAAGGGCCATCATTTAGGAGCAAAAAGTGAAATTAATCCCCCACGCCCTGCTTCATGATTGCTATAGAAAGCCAAGCTGTCAGGCCAGATGGATTTGCATACCATCTGTAACTGAAAACCTATAATTTTTACTTCCTGCAAAAACAAAACATCCAGATTTGCACATCGTTGTCGAGTTTCACGCACCACATATTTACGACAGGAGTCTATAAGACCCCTAACATTCCAAGATAAACAATTCATGGGAAACGTTGGTCCAGAGCCATATCCCCGTCCTCCAAGCCATCAAGGGCATCATATTGATTGTGCAAGAAACGAGCAACATTATGCTGTAAAAAAATCCTGCAAATCAACTTTTTTCGGTCATCATACTCAATGTTGTATTCCGCTTCGGTGGAATCCACTTTGCATCCTAGGCAATGGTCCCGAGAGATGCGAGAAGGACTTTGAGGTCGTTTAGAAGGCCCTTATGAGTTGCTTGGAAGTAACAGTGGAACTGAATCCAAGATGAGGACATGAGAAACATAATTTGTCTAGTCCATGAGAACTAACCCGGTGAGGGGTGTGTTGGAATACTTTGGTAATAGGGTAGCTGAGATAGCAGTAGTAGTTGGTTCTTTAGCAGCAGTTGTAGGTTCCTTAGTCGAGATATTGAGAGATTGTTCCTTAACAGTTGGTTTTCGATGGCCATGGAAGCCGAAGGATTTGGATTACTGGGATTTGTTCTTGTTTCACCGGCCCCTGACAACTTTCCAACCTTCCTCCTGTTGGGGTTTGACTAGCTCGAGAGTTGTTTTGGCCACAGGGCAGTTACGGGGTACATAAAGCGGACAATCCTTGATCTTGTGATCAGATGCTTGACAACGGAAGCAAGTGTTGGGTAGATTGATATACATGACCCATTGGGAATAGCGTTTATCACCCATTTGAATATCCACAAATTCTTTGAGATCCTGCGAGAGATCAATCTCAACGCATACTCACTTCTGAGGACAAGCATGGTAAAACTTATCGAGTTCCAGGCAGACTACTCGCCCAAGCGAAGCGACAATTTGCGGTAGAAAATGCACTCATGGTAGAGGAAGACCAGGAAATTCAATCCAAACAAGCACTTTAAGGGCGGTATATTCAGATACCACAAAGTCCTTGTGTCAGGGTGTTAACACAAGCAGCGAGTTACGGACATACCAAGTGGCTTGCTTAGCCAAAATATTGGGTGCATTAGCAGGGTTAGAGAAACGAAAAAAGAAAGAAACCCTTGGTCATGTTTTGAATGCTATCGAGGCGGACCCCATGAGGGGTCCAGACTGTGTTAGCCTAGGATTTGAGCATGCTTTCAGAGGGGATTCGACCCACAAAATACCTAATGAGGCAAAAATGTTCTAACCATTGACAGACAACATTAAATTCAGGAATGGGCAGAACTACATCAGGAGGAGAAATATTACCTCGTGAAAAACCTTTGGGACGAACTTCCTGGGTTGCTTCGCCGGTGGTGCCATTGCTCGCTCCACTATCTCCTGTCATGGTTGAAACAACCAGGTTTGAAGATGGTGAGGTCATTATATAGGGGACACCTAGAGGGTGAGAAACCCTAGGAGAGACTATAGCAATAAATTCCTGCAAAGCCCGAAAAGGCCGCGGTATGACGGTTAGGAAGGGGAAACCCTAGAAGAGCCGACTCCAGTTTTGCGCCATAGTTACATAGTGTTTTTTTCCCTGATTGATTGTATAATGACAATAGAAACAAACAAAAAATAATGCCTGCCCCAAGAAAGTAAAAAATACTACATTTGGGATCCAAAACTTAAAAATGACAGAGAAAGAAAAAATTGAAATCCCATATACTTTATACTTGAAATCCGGTTATTTTAGAAAATCTTTACATTGAAATCTAATAATAACAAATCAGTAAAAAACAAATGTGTTTAATATTTAATTTAATTTAATTTAAAAATTAATGTCTGAAAGTAACCAAAAAGGTTAAAGGGACTACAAGAGGAGCAAAGAGAACAAGACAATGCATGAAGGAAAAAAACAAATACAAAACAAAATATGAGAAGCAACAGGAAAGACACGAGAAGCAACAGGGCTATGTGCCAAGCTTAGGAGGTTCTACACCTGGTAGATCGTGATTGTTGTGTGAAGTCATGTTCCCGTTTATGCCTCCGGTGTTGTGTAGAAGGCTGAAGGAATGCACCAACATTTTGGAACCCAAGGCTGCCATGATGATGTTTGAGGAGGCCATATCTATGTTGGGTCATCTCCCTGATAAATAGTATTTTGTAATGATTAGCGGAGTTGACTAATTAATTTTTGCCTTAAATTTGTTGGGAAGTTGTGGGCCCACTTTCCACATGTAGAAGTCACTTGGATTCACATTAACTATAATTTAGACGTGCACTTTGTCAATCTTGAATTTTATTATTTTTTCCGCTGCATAAGTAGTAGTCAAATGCTTGATAAGCCCCAATAACGTGCGAGGTTTAACAAACATTAATCTATTCTGTATACATCTATTTTTATATTAAAATATATTTATTTCTATACCATGATCGTCATGGTCAATAGGTGAAAATATAATTTAAAGTATGTACAAAATTATTTATATATATACTTTTTCAAATTTTATTCTAATAAACTATCACACGAGTTTATGTAATATGTCTAAATTTATGTAATTATAGTTGTAGCGTATCAAAACTTTTCCAGACTCTTAATTAAGATGAAGAAAGATGGCTACCAAGAAGGCTTACAAACAACTAAGTATGGAGAAAATGATGAGGTCCTAAAATGTCTCCTCTAAAAATGAAAGGTAACTTCTTTTTCTCTTTTATGAACCTAATGTTAAGTGGATTCAACTACGGTTTAATAATTTCTAAGTTGTTTTGAGATCAAATATACATTGAACATTTGATTTGTTTCTACACTTTGACAAAAACACATATATTTTGACATTAGAAATTGTCATATGAATTAGCTCAACAATTCACATAGGCCACAATTATAAGGGAAGTAAGCTATGAAATTATTCAAGATAGTCCTTAAAGACCGAGCAACAACTCCAAGGCTTATAGGAACACGGTTTTGTGAAAATACAGAACATATCAAGCCTCAAGTAGCATCAAAAATGACCAAGGAATGCCATTTTTTGAGATCATATAGGTGTAGCAAATGGACCTACTGCAAGCAAATGTGAACATCCAGGAGAAGAGTTTTGGGTCTTCTTGAATTAGTCAAAGGAGTTCCAGGCATTTAGCCCCTGAGTTCATGGACTTAACACAGTCATAGATGGAATATATCACTCTTCTCCATTTTTCCTCTGAACACATGAGGAGAGCAACATTAAAGTTCAAGTAAGAGTCCTATATAGTTACACGTTCCATATTTTGTTCCTAGTCTCATGGAAGAGCACATTCGTTGAATAGGAGTCTTAGGTGTCATGTTTTCCCATGCTTGTCATCTGACACAAGGGATATACATTATTTGTTTGTCAAATTCATTATTGGCTTTCAGTTAGAAGAATGAATTCTTCTTGAGAAAGATAAAATTGTTAAGTAGTTGACCAAGTAAGAATGTTAGTCACAACATATAAATGTAATTTTTGAATGATATATAAAGTTGGTTAGTTAGTTCTTACTTTTAAGCATTATACTTTGGAATTACAAGGACAATTGAGATTTTGTGCATCTTGTTGTGATATGAGTGAATTTCTTTGAACCCCAATCTAAGGGAGGAGCAAGGGCCCACTCACCCCAAGGAAAACATATATTTCATTTTTTATGTCATAGAATTGTGAACTATTTTGTTTAAAGCATTTCCTTACAAGTAACACATGTTAACCTATGACGGTTTGAATAAATGTTTTAGTTAGTGAAGTTATTACAACATTCTTAGTTACTTCTTGTTGATTAGAAGTTTGTTTGATTTATTCCATCAGTTTAAGTAAAAGTAGATAGAAGTTAAATTCATTTCAAGTTCACATTCATTTAATAGAAGGACGGTTAGACACTTTCTTTGTTTTCCCTCTTGCAAACAACCTTGGACACTTCCCTGGTTTGACTTTATTATATTAAAGTGAAGGTAACAATGACCCTCACCAATACATGTTATAAGGATTTGTGATTTACTATCATTCTTAAATTTCTAGTTCTAATTCATATTTACACATTGTAAATATAATCTATATAAGTTTAAAACCTAATTTTCATATTACACAACTCAATCAATAGTAGGCATGTATTTTCATGTTGGTCTCAATTAGATAATGGATCTTATGCTTTAAGAAAAAACATTTTTGTTGAATTCCATTTACATCCATGTCAATTACATCTTCAAGTGAGTATATTTTTCTTTGATTTTCCTTTCTTGTCAGTTTTATATCTCTGCATGGACTTGAATGTTGCTTGGTTGCAAGATAAATAATCATATGCATATGAAATCCGTACTATACTTCTATTTATGCACAACCTTTGGAGATGTGAAAATATATAACTTTAGTTTCATCAATGTGTCTGTTTTATAAGAGTTATTTCTTGTTATTGGATAGTATTTATACTACCATTTTCTTTACAGAACCATATAATGATTGTTGCATAATGATGGTTGTTGTGTCTTCTAAACCATAAGTAAGAAGGGATGAAAGGAAATAAGAATAACTTTACATCTTTTACTTAAAATATATAACGCTTCATATGGAAATAGGATTGAGAACGCCCAACTGTCTGATCAGTCTGTGGAATCTTGTAGCAGAGAAGTGGAAGTTCCACCTATGGAAGAATTGGTAGCAAGAGGCAAGAAGGCATTAGTAAGTAGTACGAGTGGATTAGCCGCAACACATCAACATAATGAATGCGTTAACCAGAACAATGATGACAGAAAAGAGGGAAGTGGGTCACATATTGCTATAGATATATAAATTTATTTTATTAATAGAATGATTATTTGGATACATATGTTGTTTGTTTTGTTATGGCCTACAAGTGAGGTTCATGGAAGTTCTATACATATGGAAGAGTGGCAACTTTTTTCATGTGCACAAGAGACCTCATAAATGTGCCCAGCTTGAAGCAAAGAGAAAAAAAATTTCACCTAGGGACAACTTATGTTGTCATATATTAGGGACGATTAAATTCTCTGCCGACTTGCACTTCATTCTACGGATTGATTCGATTATGTTGAATGTGTAATTTCTGCAGTTCAAGCTACTAGCAATGGAAATGGAAATTCCCAGCTTGAAACTTTTTTATATAGTAGTGCGGAGGAAGCTATTCTTATTTTCCCATAAGAAAGGATATTGAAGTGTTTTCATTTACAATTATGAGTAATATTTTTTGTGCTAGTTCAATTCATGGAACTGAATCTTTGAAGTGGAAGTGGAAACATGTGACCCATCACATCAATATTATTACTTGCATCATTACTAACAAATCTCTCTGGTCAAAATTTAGGATGATTCTCCCAATAAGCAGTGTCTCACCCTTTGTAGGATTTCCTGGCTGGTAACAAAAACTCTTCATTTTGCTACCAGCTGGGAAATCCTATCAAGGGCTCTTGAGGGTGGAGGTGAAGGCTCTCTTTCACTATTTCTTGAAAATAAATCAAATTGGAAATGTTTGATTCTTCAACAAGTCTTTCACTTCCCAACAAATGATTTGTCTCTTCATATAGAAGCAGTGAGAATGCCCACTTGGTTGTAATGGTTGAAGTATATGTCCCAGCACAAAACAACTTCTGCTTGCTCATCAATACAAACAAATAAAGCAATTTTTTTTGGAATGGTTAATTGTTTTAAAATTCAAAATGGCACTTCTATTAATTTTGAAGAATAATATACATTAAATAATATTTCTAGAATTCATTGTTGGTAAATGTTTGTGTAATTACGCCAAAGGCATTCCCCCTATGGGAAAGGCTCTTCCGGACGTTTCCGCAACTATGTTAAAATTGACAGCCTTTCGGATGTTTTTCAGAGTGTTTAAATTTGACGGTCATTTGTATGTTTTCACTTTTTACGGATAGTTGCTTTTTCATGGGTATATTTAACAGTTCGATGGGAAAATTAGGGCTATGAGGAGTTGTTTCGGCAAGATGTTCCTCTTCAACGTCTGCTTCCATCACTCATTTTCCCCATCCTCCACTTGGGTTTTTGATGCACAATCACATCCAACTCCTCTGCTGATATATGAAATGGGCTGTAATATCTCAACCAAACTCCTTTTATTTGAGAAACAATTTGTTGGCATTCAAACGCCTGGTCAAACTAATTTAATAAAATGATTTTTATAAGATTTGCTCATTCTTTTATAATTGGGAATGGGAAAAAGTTGCATTGATCGTGGGGGAAGAATAATTTGAATGTTTACCAGGAGGGAGCTCTCCTCAAAAGAAAAGGCAACAACATAAGTATTCACGATCTTATTCTTTCAGCTGGGCGTAATAAATGTAAAGACAACCGATTCACAACTGCACCTGAACTATCTAGGGCCTAGAAGGAGGAGGAGTAAGTGTCTTACTGAAGGAGGAGGAGTAAGTGTCTTGCTGTTTGGAGGAAGGCCTTAGATGGTTTCAGGTGCAGTTGTGAATCGGTTGTCTTTACATTTATTACGCCCAGCTGAAAGAATAAGATCGTGAATACTTATGTTGTTGCCTTTTCTTTTGAGGAGAGCTCCCTCCTGTAAACATTCAAATTATTCTTCCCCCATGATCAATGCAACTTTTTCCCATTCCCAATTATAAAAGAATGAGCAAATCTTGAGAAATGCCTCCTGAGCATTGCGATTTAGCTCATCGTAGGAAAAGAGAACCCTGGATTCATCAAAACTGTATGTCTTGGTGCTATCGCCTTGGCCTGAGATCTTTCGGCAACTAAATAGCTTACGTCGGCATCTCTATCTATTTTCCTGCATAAGACTTCAAGAGCTACATATTGACCGACTTTCTTCCATGTTGGCTCTGGCTTTTTTCTGTTCTTTTCCTTCTGTGATGTGATTCAGGGAGCGTGCTTAGCGGTGGAGGAAGTGTTCTCACACCCAAGGCAAGCCCTGCAGATACCCTAAAAGAAGGCAGACCTGCTAGAAGAAGGCATCATTCGTGACCACTAAAATAGATATGTCGGTTTCGAGGTTGCATGATAACTGTTTGACGAAATGCACTCAATTTTAAATGCATCTTCTGGCTATTGAGTTTCAACTTATTTATTGTTGGATATGTGGAAGTCGTTATCTTTCATTAATTCGTGAGAACAACATGTATTCTTATCTGGTTAGGATTTTGTATATATTTGTTTATTTAGGCAAAATACATGTCAAGAGACATACACATAGCATTTAGAAGGGAATTTTTATGGAAGTTTTGTGGGTGGAATGGTGCTAGCATAGTTTGAAACATGATAAAGCATTATTAAAAGTAGGATTTAGCTACAGATGGGAGAAAAGGGGATGGGTAGAGCTTCTATGAATATTCAAACAGAGAATAGAATTATAGACAAACATATGGGTAAACTTTGCAGGAAGAATTTTGCTAACAAAAACAATATCAGCAACCATGCCAATTTATATTTCCTCTGTGATAGCATCCCCAAGAAATTTATATTTCTCCACTTTCCATATTTTTACAAGCTAGTTGTAAGTCCCGTCATAAAAGTGATGCATAAATATAAATCATGAGCTAATAGGCCACTGAGGGATCAATGCACTTTTCCATGGACTCTGTAAAAAGAAGATGCCTGTAATGTGTATAATAGTAGGCAATAAACTTTCAATGAATTACCATATAGATAGAACCCCATATCCCAAAAGTGTGGTCTCTTCTCTATCTAAAGCCCTACTCTATATACAGCCCAAGGTCATATGAATTTACGTATTAGGGATAATCAGCAAGTCATCTTGGCAGAGAATTTTAAATTGTAGTTGGCTCTTCTCTTTCCTTTAGCTAACATGGATTTTTAATTTTCTATCGTTACATCAATGTATAGCCATCAATTAGGGAAAATGCAAAATACAGCTGGTACCATGCAGGTCTGTTGCCCAGCCTATATGATTATTTCGCCAAATGTTAATCTAGCCTGGGGAAGTTAGATTCACTTAGCCGAGGGTTTTTAACGTAAGTGCAAAATCTCAATGAGCATAAATACACAGTATTTGGTTTATGATTAAGCATACTACTAGGACATCCTTGAGAAAAAATCCCTCAGAATGGTACGTTTTTACAGTCTTTTGTGCTTTACATTAGTTAGCAATACTATAAGTTGCACTTTTCTGTCTAGAAGATGACTGTGGTACTAGAGCACTTCCCTGGACTCATGACTGCACACTAGCAACAGAGGAAAATTCCCTTTTGTATATGGAATAAATTCATAACCCTGCCCTTGAATTATCAGACAATAATGTTTGGCAACTGCAGCCAGACCCAGATAATAATCGAGATTCTACTAGAAGAGTGTTTATGGTGAATGTTCATGGTGCCTCAAATATGATGAACATCATAGCTCTTTGTTTGGAGGCTACCAACTTATTGAAGCCTTTATGGAAATTTATGTTGATTTTGCATTAATGTATTTAAAAAATTATGTGCCCTTCAAAAAAAAATTCAAAACACATGTTTGAAAATAATTTTGATCAAGGACCATCTAACCTCTGTGTTTTTAATATTATGAATGATAACATGTGCTAGATTTTCATCTTTTCTTTCATAATTTTGTTTAGTATTTTGATGCTAGTATATACATAATATCTGAAGCTTTCCCGCAAACTTAATATGTGAAATTCACATTTGATTTGAAGTTGTAATCTCTCAAGCAATACTTGTGTGGTAACCATAGAAATTATATTATTCTTTTGAATTCAGACAAGATTGTATGCCTATGGTATGGTTTATTAATAGTCACATAACAAGTTTTTCATAATATTATGTTTACTCTTTTGCATTTAGAGAAGAGTGTATGCCTATGATATGGTTATTAATAGTCACATAACAAGTTTTTCATAATATTATGTTTACTCTTTTGAATTCAAACAAGAGTGTATGCCTATGGTATGTTTATTAATAGTCACATAGCCATTTTTTCATAATATTATTTACAATTATAGTTTTAGACTAAATACAACATTTGCATATTAATTATTGCAATGTTTAGCTAATATGCAACAATCAAGCAAGAGTGGCCTGATATGTCAAATGAATGCCATCTGCCTACGAAAATTGACACAAACCCTGCAACTATACGTAGGTCTTCATGTATTCATGTTTAGTTCAAATAAACTACTCCGCAAAACGCTACCAGTCACGATATAACATTTGCAAATGTATATGTATGAATTTGTAACAAATCTGAAATGTAAAGATAGAACCTTTAAATGAAATAGTTCATTTATATTTCTACACTTATAAAATCAATCACAACCCTTACCAATATCTACTACAAAAATAATAACTATCCCTCTAAAACAAATAACATATACAATTCGGCGTTCACATTGCATTGTACACATGCGATTGCTAGTATTTAAATCAATGAAATATGCTTATCATAAAAGTGTCTATTGGCTTTTCACAAGCACCTATAAGTGTTGTTGCTAGTATTATGATATATTAATATAGCCTACTGCAAACAAATTATTTTATCTCCCACATAAAAGGGAAAACCACATAAATTGCTTGATGAAGTTTTTTCCTCGTGTAAAACATCTCCATAGCTTAGATCGACATCTTGACGTGCTTCAAAATAAAAGTTTGGACATATTGAGATTTTCAAAGTATCTAATAATACATTTTAGTTTTGAACTCTTCATATGCTACAATTCACAAAGAAAAAAGTTATTTCATTATTTTTACACAATTCTTAGGTATTGCATCACATTAAAGTCTCGTTATTTCAATTTTTAATTAAATTATGTATTGGGGAGGGGTCATGTACGATTGCAAATTTTGCACTAATATGTAAAGTTCTTATTAGCTTACCATTTTTCTTTGAAGTATTTAATTGGAGGGAAAACTATATTTTCAATTGATTGAAAATAACAAATTTGAGTTGCACTAAATTTATGGCAAAAAGCAATCCTTAGTATACAAATGAGTGTTAATTGTTGTAATTGATATTTTATAATAAACTTAAATCCAACTTTGTAATTGTGACATTTTGCTGAAAACTAAGTAGTTCACATGTATTCTCCTCCATGCAGAAAATGATGTTGGGAACCACTATGTAATTGTGACATGTTTCCAATGAGGAAATGATAGATCACTCGATTCCTCAATTTTAACTTACAAGCATAGTAATTTAAGATAAAACCATTGTTCAGATCATTCAAATTACAAAAGACTCATCGAATTTGTACACCTTGATATTTCTAGCTGGCATTTATTCGATAGTGCAACCATGAATGAAAGAAATCATCTCAACACCGTAATAACAAAACAATAAATAAAATAATCATGTCGAGAGAGATCTAAAAATGACACCGTTATTGTTCACTGCTGAAGAGAGAGAAATCTTCTCCATAGCAGCTTGTTCCCTGAAGAATAACCAATTTATTGCTAACTAAGAGAATCCATGTGATCGTTGTTTTATGTGAGCAGATAAAACATATTATTGAATTGCATGTCCCAAGACCTACACAAACATTGGAACAAAGAAATTATAATTAGTTCATAGCTATCACATTTGCCTTAGACAACTATTTTCAAAGGATGTATATTCATGGAAAACAGGAAAAATAAATCTCACCCTCTGGAAAGCAACGCTCTTGGTGGCATGAGTTTAATAAGGTGGAGGTGGAGAGTGGTAATAGTATGGGGGTGGAGGAGATGGGGATGGTGGTGGAGGAGACTTGTAGTGGTATGGAGGAGGAGGAGATGGGGATGGCGGTGGAGGTGACTTATAGTGGTATGGTGGAGGAGGAGATGGGGATGGCGGTGGAGGTGATTTATAGTGGTATGGAGGAGGAGGAGATGGGGATGGCGGTGGAGGAGACTTGTAGTGGTATGGAGGAGGAGGAGATGGGGATGGCGGTGGAGGTGATTTATAGTGGTATGGTGGAGGAGGAGATGGGGATGGCGGTGGAGGTGATTTATAGTGGTATGGAGGAGGAGGAGGAGGAGGAGGAGATGGGGATGGCGGTGGAGGAGACTTGTAGTGGTATGGAGGAGGAGGAGATGGGGATGGCGGTGGAGGTGATTTATAGTGGTATGGTGGAGGAGGAGATGGGGATGGTGGTGGAGGAGACTTGTAGTGGTATGGAGGAGGAGGAGATGGGGATGGCGGTGGAGGTGACTTGTAGTGGTATGGAGGAGGAGGAGATGGGGATGGCGGTGGAGGTGATTTATAGTGGTATGGAGGAGGAGGAGATGGGGATGGTGGAGGAGGTGATTTGTAGTGGTATGGAGGCGGAGGAGATGGTGATGGCGGTGGAGGTGGAGGGAGGAGATGGGGATGGCTTGTATAGTGGTATGGAGGAGGAGGAGGAGATGGGGATGGCGGTGGAGGAGACTTGTAGTGGTATGGAGGAGGAGGAGATGGGGATGGCGGTGGAGGTGACTTGTAGTGGTATGGTGGAGGAGGAGATGGGGATGGCGGTGGAGGTGACTTGTAGTGGTATGGAGGAGGAGGAGATGGGGATGGTGGTGGAGGTGATTTGTAGTGGTAAGGAGGAGGAGGAGATGGGGATGGTGGTGGTGGGGATTTGTAGTGGTATGGAGGAGGAGGAGATGGTGATGGTGGTGGAGGAGATTTGTAGTGATAAGGAGGAGGAGGAGATGGGGATGGTGGTGGTGGAGATTTGTAGTGGTATGGAGGAGGAGGTGATGGTGATGGTGGTGGTGGGGATTTATAGTAAGGAGGAGGAGGGGATGGAGATGGTGGTGGAGGGGATTTGTAGTGGTAAGGAGGAGGAGGAGAAGATGATACCGGTGTTGTAGGCGACTCATATGCACTTAGCAAGCGTCCCTCCTCCGCATTTGCAGATACAACATTGTTGATTGTGGCAATTAGTCCAACCAGAAGCAATGTAATAAGTCTGGGGCAGAGGCAAGTGCCTCCTCCCCGCTTAAACTCCACCATGCCTGTCTTTCTTCAGCGAAAACAATACGCTACAATGGAACTTCAGTACAGAAATGGCTCTGCAGAGGAGGATATAAACTCCTCTCTGATATCTAAAACGATGGTGGGCTGTGTTTATATAGCAGTGTACACATTGTGAATGCAAATGCGTTAAAACATATTCAAAGTGGAGAGTAATGCAGATCCAGCAGCTAAACAGCTATAAATGTTATTTTAATAAAAGGAAAAGCATTAAACTATTTTTTAGTGACGGCAGCAACGCGGCAAGTGACCAGTCGCTACATTATTTTGTAATAAGATTCTCAATTCTGTGTAATGGAATTTATGGTGTTGACTTTTTTTAAATGGATTTTTCCTAATGCAAATAACAGGTTGGATAAATTACAAATACAATTTTATATGGCTCATTATATTTTGTTTTATTGTGAAGTGGATAAATTTGGTGGACCCTATATCTTTAACATTATTATTGTGAAGTTCGTGTTTGGTCGTGGGTAAACTGAAAAATGAATATTAATGAATAATCTTCTTATTATAATATGAAATTTAACAATTATATTTACCAAAAATGATCTCAATATTCATGCCAGACCCAAGTGTGTTTACAGAAGAAATGGTGGACAAGAAGCTTACAAAAATAATTCAGAAATAGCCATGTCGAAATGGTGGACAAGAAGCTTACAAAAATTTCAGAAAAGGATGTCAAGAAGGAATACTTTAAAAAAAAAACTTGGCAGCTAAATCTGGTTATTGTTAGATCAAACCAATATTTTAAATTGCCATAGCCATTCACGTTTGAACATTTGCTATTCCTTATAGTTTTATTATCATTATGGTGTGAAAGTTTGAGAGAAAACATGTACTAAGAAACTGTTAGTAATGCTTGGGTTAAGACCAGGTCTCAATTGGGTTCAGAGATGGATAACTTAGTGTAGGAATATAGATGAAGCATTACATTTAAAGGTTCTATCTCTACATTTCAAATTTGTTACAAATTCGTACAACTAAGATGAAAATTCACTTGACCCAATTCACTAAGATGAAATTGACCTCACCCAATTCACTCAAGATGGCTACCAAATTCTCCTCTACAAATTATGAGCAAGAAACCATAAATATCAACCTTTTCTTATTGGAAGAACACCAAAGCATTTAAATAAGATATTATTGGCATTAATAATATTCTAAATACGATTTTTTTTTAAATTTTTTTTTTAGTATTTGTGGATGTAAACTTTCAATTTTTTTTATAAAAATCATGGGGTCCCTTTATAACTAAAATGTCTCATTTAAATAAGATATTATTGGCATTAAATTTTATAATAAAATATTCAATTTTATTTAAATATATTTATTTTATTTTTTTTGAATAGATTCGTAACTGTAATTATTTATTTTATTTGTGGAAAGGGTTTTACATTAACAATACAATTCAACTAACTTAATATATCATCTACTTCGGAATTAAATAAATATATTCAATGAGTTCACCTAATTATATAAAAGAATATTTTTGGAATAATACTAAGTGACAAAAGAGGGTTTTAGAAGAATATTTGATTTGTCTTATGTTTTGTGATAGTCATCTAAAAACAACAACGCGGCATATGTGTAGACAATAAGGCGAGGAAGACTCATAAAAATTACCACAAATAAAACACCCTCCTTGCCCCCCCCCTTGCTCGCGGGCATGTTTCTCCGCCCACCCCTCTTCACCCACCCCACCTTTCTTGCACCTGTTATGACTTCAATCCCAGAGGAGAGTTATGTCTCTCAATGGTCCCTGTACCTTGCACGGTTCCTCACCGATATCAGCGATGCAATTTTTTTTTGCCTCACTCCTGTGCACACCAGTGAAAGCGCCTGTATAAACGAACGTAGTCCTCCTGCCCCAGTTGATGCCATAGTTTTTGATCTCCCTAATTTATCCAGTCCTTTTTCCCTGGCATAGAATTTGAAGTCCACCGCTGTCGAGGAATGATTTCTATTCTGATACCCAGAGGTGTTGCGCTAACCAAAAAACACCCCACAGCACACGAATTTATCCTGCGAAAAGTATTAGGTTGGATTCCAACGACACGGGGTCTCGTGGAGAGAGATATGGTTATACCTATGAATGATTTATAGGCAGTTTTGTGGTTATGTCCCCTCTGTCTTAAATCACCATACTGCTGTAGGAACGATCGTGCATATTATCATTCCATTATTATCAATTCCCTTCACGAGAATGGTTCTTTGAAGAAAATACACCAAGTATAATTCAAATCAATAATTAGTCCACCATAGTGCAAGTGTCCAACCCTTATGACTTTGAGTGACCTAATAAATAATAGATGCTCTCCAAAATACTTTAAGAGATTGAATTATTTTGTGAATTCTTGTAAATTCTTTTGGTATACGGATACTACTCTACAATTCAAATCGATAAATCATTCTTATCACATTGTTGTTTGAGTTTCTCTATTCCTAATCAAATGAATGAACTAGCTAAGTTAAAAGAAACTAGCAACTCATAATATGGAGGTTTATAGTACCTCAGATGTGATGTGATGGACAAAGGAGCGCAAAGTGACGATGAATCCTTGTTATAGCTGATGACTTGCAAATAAGATTAACTGAAACATGATTGATTAGATAGATTTATGTGGGGGCTACCCAAACAATGTCGACTCTAAGAAGTGATTGGCTTCCTTTCAAAGATGTCAATCCCTGTTTGTTTAGAAAGAGTGAAATAAAGAAAGAAGAGTAGATAGAATGCAGAAACAAAAGTATACTGAATCTGAGAAGTGATTAAAATTGATCTAGAAGGTGATTCAATTGAAAGAACTATAAATTAAAGGTTACCTAGTTTGGGTCGACGATGAACCAGACTGTGCACACGAAGGTCGACGCTGACTTGGGAGACTGGATCTAGAATATGAGCTAAATATGTAAACCCTGCAAGATCTGGAAGCAATTTGGAAGCTACAGAGGCTTGGGTATGCTAGAGTCAACTTGCACAAGGGATCTGAAGGAGCATAAACTAGAGAATGATAGAAAGTAGAACCAAGGGAGGTTGGATGGCAAGTTGGGCCTGTAGATGATGAAGGATGACCTGTAGAATGATCTTTGAGATAGAAAACAAAAGAAAATGACAGAAAGAAATGATTTGGGTAGGTTATTGGATGAACATGACCTTGGTCGACGGAAACTATGGGGGATCGACGACGACTGTAGCAGACTGTGATGAGGTCAAGGATAAATGGATGAAAAAGGAAACCTGCAAGCAAAAGGAGCTGAAATAGAAGGTTGTTGAGTGATCACTGGATGCTACAGAAACCACTCTATATTTGCAAGATGTTAGCTACCAAAAGAGCAATGATAATATGATTAAAATATGATTAAAGCAATATAAAAACAGTGATAATCCCACGAAGGATGGTCGTAAGTGATGCAAAAAATTCCAATGGAAGTTAGGGAGGTATGTGGTTGTTGCAGGACTGCTCAAGCATGAGAGGCAATTCACTAGTCACAAGAGAGCTCCAGAATTCGCATGCATCTAATGATTTATGATCCATTTTTGCAAGGATTTAATTTGGATTTATAGGGTCGACGATGACTAGGCTGGGTCACCGCCAATTGTGGGGAAAGTTTCCCTCATGGGCTAGATTTTGTGATTTTGGCGTGAGTTTTGGGATTTTAAAGATATGGGAAAGTGCTTTAAAGCATGTAGGCGGGAAGGGGTGATTTAGGGATGAGATATGGGCGAGTTGGAGATAAGGATAGGTTAGAAAAAGAACAGGGATGCAGGGGATGTATATTTAGAATGAAAATCATCCTAAATGGAAAGTGGATTAGGGCCAAATTTGGATGTGGACGTTAATTAATTAATAAGAATTAATTAATTAAATTTTAAAAATATCAATAGGGATTGTATAAAAGGGCATTTTAAATTAAATATAAGAGGATGGGTTAAATTAAAATTAAGTATGCGCACGCAGACGATTAAGGGTATACATACAAATTTTAGGTGTCTACACACATTTTATCATGAATGCAGTACTACAATTCTATGTATCTATAGACTTGTTGAATTCAAATTGGGACCTTATTGGAATACATATTAACTCACAACGGGTGGGAAATGCTAATAAATATGGGACAAAAACCCTAGGGTACCAAAAATAAGTTTCAAAGGATCAACTTAAAAAAGGTGTCGCAGTTGCAGATTATATATTTTGAAAAAAACTAAAAAATATAGAAAATACAGGCAAGAGATAGAAAAGAAGAGAGGGGGGGCGGAATAAGAGGAAGAGATAAAATAAGAGAATAAAGGGAAGGATCTGGAAAAATAATATAAAAAATGTTTTAAAATGAGGTTGAAAACATTAAACATGCAACACTAATTTGTTAGCAAGGTTTTTTGTCGCATGCACAATATGGTTCTTTGAAAGTAGTGTGCCGAACAAAGTCCCTCATATATTGTGAGGGGAGGTGCCCTTTATTGAAATATAGAATGAGAAAGAAAATATATGAATAAAATTTACACGTAATAATGTGCAAGTGTGTGTTTTACTCCCGGAAAGGAATATAAGCTTAAAGGAGATAAGAAACGAAAGTAAAATTTAGAGAGATAAAAGGAAATGAAAACTTACATTTCAAATAAGTAAACATAGATCTTGTTGTAGTTTGGAAGTAGATTGTTCAATATAAGAAACACTTCTGATATAAGGATTCTACATGCATAAAAGGAATGAAGAAGGATAAACAAATCACATAAGAACACATGTTATTGCCAAAGAAATCGTAATACAAATTTTAGCAAATATCTTTTATAAGATTTGCATTCAAACTCCTGGTCAAATTAATTTAATAAAATGATTTTTATAAGATTTGCTCATTCTTTTATAATTGGGAATGGGAAAAAGTTGCATTGATCGTGGGGGAAGAATAATTTGAATGTTTACAGGAGGGAGCTCTCCTCAAAAGAAAAGGCAACAACATAAGTATTCACGATCTTATTGTTTCAGCTAGGCGTAATAAATGTAAAGACAACCGATTCACAACTGCACCTGAACTATCTAGGGCCTAGAAGGAGGAGGAGGAAGTATCTTATTCTAGGCCTAGGAGGAGGAGGAGGAAGTATCTTATGAATCCAGGGTTCTCTTTTCCTACGATGAGCTAAATCGAAATGCTCAGGAGGCATTTCTCAACATTTGCTCATTCTTTTATAATTGGGAATGGGAAAAAGTTGCATTGATCGTGGGGGAAGAATAATTTGAATGTTTACATGAGGGAGCTCTCCTCAAAAGAAAAGGCAACAACATAAGTATTCACGATCTTATTCTTTCAGCTGGGCGTAATAAATGTAAAGACAGCCGATTCACAACTGCACCTGAACCATCTAAGGCCTAGAATAAGATACTTCCTCCTCCTTCAATAAGATACTTCCTTATTCTTCCTCCTTCAATAAGAATAAGTTCCTGTTTTATACAAATACAATTTTATATGGCTCATTATATTTTGTTTTATTGTGAAGGTTGTGGATAAACTGAAAAATGAATATGATCTCAATATTTTTAACTACGTAAAATATTTTAAAATCATTTAAACAAGATTGATCTCAAAAGCGATTAATAATACGTTTTTTTTTTTTTTTTGGTATTTGTTGATGTGAACTTTCAATTTTTTTTATAAAAATCATGGGGTCCCTTTATAACTAAAATGTCTCATTTAAATAAGATATTATTGGCATTAAATTTTAGATTAAAATATTCAATTTTATTTAAATATTTTTATTTTTATTTTTTTCAATAGATTCGTAACTGTAATTATTTATTTTATTTGTGGAAAGGGTTTTACATTAACAATACAATTCAACTAACTTAATATATCATCTACTTCAGAATCAAATAGATATATTCAATGAGTTCACCTAATTATATAAAAGAATATTTTTGGAATAATACTAAGTGACAAAAGAGGGTTCTAGAAGAATATTTGATTTGTCTTATTTTTTGAGATAGTCATCTAAAAACAACAACGCGACATATGCGTAGAAAATAAGGCGAGGAAGACTCATAAAAATTACCACAAATAAAACACCCTTACCAAAATTGTACTATTGACCAAAATTAGAGGGCATGTTTCTAGAAATTGTAAAATTTTGTGAATTTGATTTCACGACCATGTTCTCTTGCTCTCGATTTCCAAAAAAAATTCTTCATTTTCCATAATGCTACATAGATCTCTGAGAAATTAATCTCCTTCCTTGAAACCCTAATATGGGTGTAGTTCACCTTACAAAAAATGCAATAAATTTGGAGGATGTATTGAGGGGTGCATATTATCATTCCATTATTATCAATTCCCTTCACGAGAATGGTTCTTTGAAGAAAATACACCAAGTATAATGCAAATCAACAATTAGTTCACCATAGTGCAAGTGTCCAACCCTTATGACTTTGAGTGACCTAATTAATGCAGCAATAAATAATAGATGCTCTCCAAAATACTTTAAGAGATTGAATTATTTTGTGAATTCTTGTAAATTCTTTTGGTATACAGATACTACTCTATAATTCAAATTGATAAACCATTCTTATCACATTGTTGTCAGAGTTTCTCTGTTCCTAATCAAATGAATGAACTAGCTAAGTTAAAAGAAACTAACAATTCATAACATGGAGGGTTTATAGTACCTCAGATGTGATGTGATGGACAAACGGGCGCAAAGTGATGATGAATCCTTGTTATAGCTGATGACTTGCAAATAAGATTAATTGAAACATGATTGATTAGATAGATTTATGCGGGGGCTACCCGAACAATGTCGGCTCCATGAAGTGAATAGCTTCCTTTCACAGATGTCAACCTCGGTTTTTTTAGAAAGAGTGAAGTAAAGAAAGAACAATAGATAGCATGTAGAAACAAAAGTATACTGAATTTGAGAAGTGATTAAAATTGATCTAGAAGTTGATTCAATTGAAAGAACTGTAAATTAAAGGTTACCTAGTCTAGGTCGACGGCGAACCAGATTGTGCACAGGAAGGTCGACGCTGACTTGGGAGACTGGATCTAGAAAATGAGCTAAATATGTAAACCCTGCAAGATCTGGAAGCAATCTGGAAGCTACAGAGGCTTGGGTATGCTAGAGTCAACTTGCAGAAGGGATCTGCAGGAGCATAAACTAGAGAATGACATAAAGTAGCAACAAGGGAGATTGGATGGCAAGTTGGGCCTGTAGATGCTGAAGGATGACCTGTAGAATGATCTCTGAGACAGAAAAACAAAGAAAATGACAGAAAGAAATGATTTGGGTAGGTTGTTGGATGAACAGGACCCTGGTCGATGGAAACTAGGGGGGATCGACCACGACTGTAACAGACTGTGATGAGGCTGAGGATAAATGGATGAAAAAAGATACATGTAAGAAAAAGGAGTTGAATCAGAAGGTTGTTAAGTGATCACTGGATGTTACAAAAACCACTCTATATCTACAAGAAGTTAGCTACCAAAAGAGCAATGATAATATGATTAGAATCTTATTAAAGCAATATAAAAACATTGATAATCTCATGAAGGATGGTCGTAAGCAATGCAAGAAAGTCCAATGGAAGTTAGGGAGGTCTGTGGCTGTTGCGGGAATGCTCAGGCATGAGATGCAATTCACTAGTCACAAGAGAGCTCCATAATTCGGATGCATCTAATGATTTTTGATCCATTTTTGGAAGGATTTAACTTGGCTCTATAGGGTCAACAACGAATAGGCTAGGTCACCGCCAATTGCAGGGAAAGTTCCCCAATGGGCTAGATTTTGTGATTTTGGCGTGATTTTTGGGATTTTAAAGATATGGGCAAGTGCTTTAAAGCATGTAGGCGGGAAGGGGTGATTTAGGGATGAGATATGGGCGAGTTGGAGATAAGGATAGGTTAGAAAAAGCACAGGGATGCAGAGGATGTATATTTAGAATGAAAAGCATCCTAAATGGAAAGTGGATTAGGGCCATATTAGGATGTGGACATTAATTAATTAATAAGAATTAATTAATTAAATTCAATAAATATTAATAGGGATTGGATAAAAGGGCATTTTAAATTAAATATAAGAGGATGGGTTAAATAAAAATTAAGTATGCACACGAGGGCGATTAAGGGTATAGATACCAATTTTAGGTGTCTACACACATTTTGTCATGAATGCAGTACTGCAATTCTATGTATCTATAGACTTGTTGAATTCAAATTGGAACCTTATTGGAATACATATTAACTCACAATGGGTGGGAAATGCTAATAAATATGGGCCAAAAACCCTAGGGTACCAAAATAAGTTTCAAAGGCTCAACTTAAAAAAGGTGTCGCAATTGCAGATCATAGATTTTGAAAAAAATGAAAAAATCTAGAAAATACAAGGAAGAGATAGAAAAGAAGAGAGGAGGGGGGAAATAAGAGGAAGAGAGAAAATAAGAGAATAAAGGGAAGGATGTGGAAAAATAAGATAAAAAATGTTTAAAGATGAGGTTGAAAACATAAAACATGCAACACTAATTTGTTAGTAAGGTTTTTTGTCGCATGCAAAATATGGTTCTTTGAAAGTAGTGTGACGAACAAAGTCCCTCATATATTGTGAGGGGAGGTGCCCTTTATTGAAATATAGAATGAGAAAGAAAAGATATGTATAAAATTTACACTTAATAATGTGCAAGTGTGTGTTTTACCCCCGGAAAGGAATATAAGCTTAAAGGAGATAAGAAACGAAAGTAAAATTTAGAGAGAGAAAAGGAAATGAAAACTTACATTTCAAATAAGTAAACATAGATCTTATTGTAGTTTGGAAGTACATAGTTCAATATAAGAAACACTTCTGATATAAGGATTCTACATGCATAAAAGGAATGAAGAAGGATAAACAAATCACATAAGAACACATGTTATTGCCAAAGAAATTGTAATACAAATTTTAGCAAATATCTTTTTATTTCTTCATAAAGATGAACACAAAGTCTCATGCTCTTTCTTCTTGTACAAGGTCTTTTAAAAATTCATGGGAAATACAAAGTCTACCTCGAAATCCCACCATGTCTCTATCAATTTGAATTTTTTCAATAAATAATAAAATGTCCTTTTATAATATCATGGGAAACAAAATCTTCAATCTTCCTCTTATATTTGAAAACCTCTTGTGCATTGAGGGTTGTCTCCCCAAAAACCTCCAGCAATTAACACTAACCCTAGAAAATAAAAGGATGGTGGCGATAGTGGTATTTCCCTTACGTAGGGCATTGCTGAGGGATTCGATGGTCGGATCCTGAGCAGTGGCTACAACAACGTTGAGCAGCTGGAAGGTCCCTCCCTTGTTTCTGCTGGCCCCCATCTATTCAGCTCATGCGACCCTTTTTTTGAACAATTTGGGGATTGTTTTGGGCTCATATTTTTGAGATGGTGGCATTTTCCCTCTTAAGAGATGAACTATGGTGGATCTACCAAAACCGAGGGTGGTTTTCTTGCACAAGTGTAGGTTGGCTCCCCTGTTGTTGCCCCTTTTTTGTTTGGTGGTGTTGCAGATCATCTTGTAGTTTCCACACACGTTGTGGTAGTGATCACTCCCCTGGTAGGCCTATGACAGAACCCCCTCTATTGCACTCCTATGTTATTATGATGACTAAACAGAGACCCCTCAAGGAGTCCATTAACAATCCTTCGGTTACCTTTGGTGCTTAGATGATTGAAGCTGAGGAAAAATTCACTAGAAAAGGTCTGATCTACAAATTTAATGGACTGTGGCCAGGCCTCCCGCAACTACATTCTTGGATCTCTTCAAAATGTCGGCCCATCATGTTAGGTAGAGTGGATATTTCTCCCTATTCCAGAGTTTTTTTATTGTGGTTTTTAACCTAATTGAAGATAGAGATAGAATTTTGTCTATGATTTGCAAACTTCATAACCATCTCCTCATGAAACCGTAGTGTCCTTCCTTCAACCCACTCACTGAAACCTTCCATATTAAGTTGGTGTGGATTTGGTTGCCTCACCTTCCATTACAATTTTGGGGGAAGGAGAGTCTGATTTCGATTGGTGATGCATAAGGGAAATCTTTGGAAATTGATAGTAAAACTGAATTGTATACCCATACTACCTATGCCCGTATTTTGGTAGAGTTGGATACCTCGGTTGATCTACTGACTTCTAAGGAACTTAAGGTGTTGGATCAGATTTGGTCCTAACCTTTGGACTATGAAGGGATACCCTTCAGATGCAGGAAATTCTTTGGCCTAGGTCACTGAGCTTCAGTTTTGTAAGAGTTTGAAACACAAGTTGAATGGGAAAGTTTCTTAGTGGAAGGATGTTGAGCCTAATATGTTGGCTGTGGAGAATGTTTCTGATTACTCCTTAGAGGATTTAGAACATAAAGAGGATGAGACTCAGATGTTGGATGGGAATGGTTCGGTTTCTTCTCAGACTATCATGGATAAGCCCTTGTCTTCGAGAACGACCTCTAAAAAAGGAATGAAAGATTCAAATGTTGGGAAAAATGAGATGTTCGAGGTCTTGATCCCAGTCCATTCAGATGAAAACTCAAATAAAAATAAGAGTGAGTGTTGGACCGTTGTGAACACGAAAAAGAAAGGAAATAACCCCATTTTTCCTCTTACTTGATGAACTTAAGATCCCGTGGATGGGTGTCTCTTGGGTAACCTTTCCTTGCCTTTGGTTAGGTTTGTACTTTTGGGATTTAGGGTGCTTCTTGAGGATGGTCATGTCTGTTTGAATTGATTCTTTGGAGGCTCCTTTTCTTTTTTGTTCTTACGTAGCTTAGGTGTTGGGTTGGTTCATTCAGGGGTCTTGTTTTTTTGGTCTATCACCAAACTTCACTTTGTACTTTTTTGTGCCTTGATGCCTATCTTTCGGTTGTGTAGGGTTCATGATCCCTTCAAAATAATTTATGTTTCGTTTTGGTCATCCTATGACCTCGCTTATTTTCTTGTACAAGGGTTTTTATTCCCTTCAAAACCAAATACTTATTACCTTATCTAAAAAATATATCATGGGCAACAAATATACTTTCAAAATATCCCTAAATAAATCCCTTCGAAAAGTCTCACAAAGTAGTTCTTTCAATAAGTAAAAATATCTAGCTGGAAAATTCCTTTTAAATGATTTACAAATACATAATTATAGGATATATCTAAAAGGAACGATAACCAGATCGTGCCAAGCCAAGAACACATATGCTAATCAAATATCATGATCAATAAGATGAAAGAAATTCACCAGAATAACTTTACACAAACCTTTGCAAACAAATGAGCAACAATCTCATATATTATTATGGAACTCAATGAAATACAATGAGAATGGGCCTTGCTTATATAGAAAAGGAATAACAATCTAAGAACCAGTCAAGGTCGTAGATCAAGCCATAAATCATGGAAAGAACTAGTCATTAAAGAATTAGTCAAGTCCATAGATTTATGAGAGAACTAGACATCAAGGATCTAGTTAATACCATAGATCTAGGAAAGAACTAGTCAATACCATAGATCAAGGAAAGAACTATACCTAACAACTAGATAATATCTCCTAATATCTAAATAAATAAAAAGAAATATCCACACACATAAGTGGGTGAGGATAAATACAATAAAGGTAAATAATGTACCTAGGTGAACATGAGCTACGGTAAATACCTACTCTAACACCCCCCTCAAGTGAAGCTAGAGGCCAAAATAGAAGTGGCATGTCCACAGTATGAGTCCCAGAAACTAGGCATGATGAGGTACTCATGTACAATATATCCATGAAGAAATCTCAAACCAAAAGAAGGAAAGAATCATGTTATAAGGAAAGAGAAGAAGAAGAAGGAAGATGTTCTCACGAGCACCCCCCAAGAACAAATTTCGAAACCCCAAGCATTCCACGCAACTCAAGGTAGCGAGGTGATGCAAAAGGATTTGTAAAGATGTCTGCAACCTGCTACTGAGTTAGAAGGTACTCCAAGAAAAGAACTCCATCCTGAATGTGCTGCTGAATGAAGTGGATGTGTATCTCGATATGCTTGGTCCGCTGGTGCTCAACTGGGTTGCGAGAAATGTGAATTGCACTTTGGTTGTCACACCAAAGTACAGTCAGTGAATCCTATGGGAATCCAAACTCTGTCAATAACTGGCGAAGCCAAAGAATCTGCTGACTCACTGTAACTGTTGCCCTGTACTCTGCCTCTGAAGATGAAAATGCAATAGCCTATTGCTTTTTACATGCCCAAGCAACTGGAGAAGAACCAAAATAGGAAAGATAGCCAGAAGTAGAACACCTATCATCAATAGAACCTTCCCAATCTGAATATGTATACCCAACCAACTGAGTAGAACCCCTAGTGTAGTGTAGGCCAAAGTGGGAAGTTCCCTGTAATAGCGCAAAATCCTTTTAGCAGCCTGCCAATGACTACTATGAGGAGAATGTGCAAACTAAGATACAAGCCCTACTGCAAATGAAATATCAGGGCGAGTATGGGTCAAGTACATGAGACTCCCAACCAACTGCCTATACAACGTAGGATCACAAAGTGGTGTGGTACATGTGGATGTAAGAGTAACCCCAGACTGAAAAGGAGATGGACTGGGCTTGCAATCAGCCATATCAAAGTGCCTAAGAAGATCATGGGTGTACTTTTTCTGACTCAAATGAATCCCTGAATCTATCTGAGAAATCTGCAAACCAAGGAAATAATGCAATAGCCCAAGATCTGTCATGTCAAACTGTGTATAAAGAGCCCTCTGAATACTCTGAATGTGGGAAGAAGAGCTGCCAGTAAGTAATAGATCATCAACATACAAGACAAGTATCACAATATCCTCACCAACATGCTGGAGATACACTAAATGATTGGAATGGAAACAAAAAAAACCAATAGATAGGAGAAAAGAATCCATCTTCTCATACCAAGCCCGAGGGGCTTGTTTGAGACCATAGAGAGACCTTCGGAGCCTACAAACAAGAGAAGAATCCTGAAAATATCCAGCAGGCTGCTCCATATATATTTCCTCTTGTATATCTCCATGTAAGAAGGCACTCTTCACGTCCATCTGGTATACGGGCCACCCCTGTGATGCAGCAATAGCAAGTACAAGGCATACAGAATCCATCTTGGCAACGGGTGTAAAAGTCTCAGAGTAATCAATACCTTCGACTTGTGAAAAACCCTTTGCAACAAGACGAGCCTTATACTTGTCAATTGACCCATCAGCTGTGTATTTGGTTCGGTATACCCACTTACACCTAACCATCTTTCTTCCTTTAGGAAGAGATACCAAATCCCAAGTATGATTCTTCATCAAAGAAGAATACTCAGCTGTCATCGCATCATCCCACTCCTGTATCCCATGAGCCTTTGAAAAATACTGCGGATCCTCAAAAACTGCCTGACATAAAAGGCCAGAACCTGTAGAATGTGTGTGATGATGCCTAGTGGGTGGAAGATCCTCTATGAAAGGTGCTACCTCAGAAACTGAAGTACGAGTGGGAATAGGATCCCACTTAGGCATAGTGACAACATGAGTGGCTCATCAATAGGATCATGTGTATCAGGATCAATGGTATCTATAAAATGTTCCTCCTCATCAATCTCCTCAAAGTAAGAAGCATCCTCAAGATGAACTCTAGTCATGGTAATAATGGACCAAGAACGTGGCGAAAAGGAATGGAAGAAGATGAAGAATCATGAGGAGCATTATATTTGAAATGGCGCCTCATCAAATGCACATGAACATGTGTTCTCACAAGCCAAAAAGAACATCATGTGTATCAGGATCTAAAAGAAGCTCAATCCTTCAACCAACTCGATAAGCTCTCATGTCCTCACAATACCCTACAAAGATCAAGGGTTTACTCTTCTTATCCAAAGCTTGGAAAACACGAATTTCCTTTTCTTCTTTGTAAAGATGAAAAGTGTTCACAAAAGAAATATGATTTTTTTTCCCAAGCGTAACACAGGCTCCCAAAGACTCGAAAAAATGAGACATCTGATTGTTTGTAACTTATTTTACTTGCAGTTGGACCAAGCTTCCGAACCCCGTCTCTCTTTTGTTATCTGAGTCAGTTTTTCTGATTATTTATTTGCTCAAGTGGATGCAAAATTCAGAATATGTGGTGTGGTTAAAAAAATCACGATTCTGAATATAGTTAGCACAATTAACTACTTCTTATCCAAAGCCCAATCCCGAGCATGATAGGACATCTGTATATCTCTAGTCAAATGCAATCATGTGGTGTGTGACAGTTAGCACAATTAACATTTCCTTCAAAGTTATATTCTTCCTTTCTGCTAATCCATTATGTTGTGGAGTATGAGGAACAGAATGCTGGTGAATAATGCCTTGAGTTGCTAAAAATTTAGAAAACTCATTGTTGAAGTACTCCCCCCCATTATCAGTGTGAAGGTTCTTTATGCTACTAGAAGATTGTTTCTTGACCAAAGCCTTGAAGACTTTAAAGTGTGAAAAAATATCACTTTTGTACTTGAGAAAATAAACCCAAGTACGCCTCGAGAAATTATCAATAAATGTAAGTACATACTTAGCTCCATTTAAAGATGGGGTAGGAAAAACCATCAAGTCACTATGCACAAGCTCAAGTGGTGAAGAAGCTCTCTTAGACAAATTCTTAGGAAAAGGATCTTGGTGTTTTTTCCCTAATGCACAACCATGACAAACTCCCTCAAGACAAGAAACTCTAGGAAGACCATCTACCATACCATGAGTGCTCAACTCCTTTAAATATCTGTAATTGAGATGTCCAAATCTTTTATGCCAAAGCTTACTCTCTGAATCTGAATGAGAAACCAATCATGTCCCTATAGAAGAAGTGTCATCAAAACCCTCAAAGAGATATAGTCTTGAACTATGATCAACAATACCTTGAGCAACAAGTGAATAAGGCTCCAACAAAGTTCTTACTTCTGCCCCATGTGGTGTAAAAGTCACTGTTTTCCCTTGACCAGAATGAAAAATTTGATATACATAAAGCAAATTTGTTGTGATGTTAGGAACATATAGTGCATCTTGGATATTTCCACCATCAAGTTGTATATCACCTTTTCCCTCAACAGAAAGAAAGGAAGAATCTCCAACCTCAATTTTGGAAGTAGAACTCAAACCTAGAGAAACAAAAGACTCCTTAGAAGAAGTCATGTGATGAGAAGCACCAGAATCTATAACCCAATTGTCTGCAAGTGGTGACTGAGAGCTTCCAACAACATTAAGTGCTTTTCCATGTTGATTAGAAGGAGGTGGAAAGGAGATATAAATTTTGAGTTTCTTGATTGCATCCTCTAAGACTTGCATTCGCTTATAACACCTATTTTCTTCATGATTACTACCATGATTACCACAAAAAGAGCATGAACGGCTAGACTTATTCTTGGATTTAGAAGACTCCTTAGGTTTTGAGTTGTTTTCTTTGGGTTTAGGAGAATTTTGAGATGGAGAAGGTGTGGATTTGGTTTTACTGTTTGGTTTTCCCTTGCCCTTAGGATTAGATGCAACTAATGCCTTTTGAGAGGTGGAAGACTCAAGGTGAGATAATTTGGATTCTTCCCTAGTAAGTCTTTCACAAAATGTTTCTAAGTTAGGCATTTTGAATGTGTCACCTAAGGCATCCATGCTAGAGAAAAAAGTAGAAGCAAAAATTTGGAATGGTCCTCTCAACTTGGATAGAAACAAGTAAACACAATCTTCATCTTTCTTACCTCTTCCACTCCCCTTTAATTATGTCAAAAAATGCTTGAACTTGGTAAGATAGTCTATAATTGTTGGAAAATCTTCAGGATTATGAGAGGTGATCTCAATTTCAAGTTGCATGGCTCTCATATGATCCACCTTACCAAATAAATCCTCCAATTTCTCCCATATTTTGAAAGGAGAGTCACACTTTTCCAAATGAAATAAAATACTGTCACTTACATAAGTTCCTATCAAACCCATACACTCATCAAATTTGCACTGGTACTGAAATTTCTTATATTCTCTAGTGAACACTAGTTGTTCTGAAGAAGTTAAAGCCCATAAGCCTTTCCGCTTAATTAGTGTTTCCATTCTTGGTTTCCATGTGTGGTAATTATGTGTTGTTAATGGCTCAACATGATCTAATGCAGAAGTAGATAAAGATGCCATCCATAAAAAATCACCAAAAGAAATGCAAGAACAAAGCAATGCAACAAGACCCCCAAACAATGCAACAAGAGCCCTCCAGATTTTGGCACTTTATAATGAGTGTGTGTTACAATATGGCACTTTATAATTATAGTGTGATTCTCAAAATAAATATTTCCAATGGAAATAGCATAAAAAACTACGCACTTTTGCAAAAAAAGACACTCAAAACCGAGTTACCCAAAAGATACAAGTTTTTCAATATTATGCTCTATTATTTATTTTAGTTTCCACTAAAATAGAATAAAATGCTCATGCCTTCACCACACAAATAAAATGAAAGGGAGCTAGAGTTAAGCACCTACTAGTAGGAATCACAAGCTTTAAGCCCTCATATGACCATACCATATGACCTGGGGCTAAGGATTTCAATGGGTGTGTGCAACTTACTATTTTGGGGGTGTGTTGCTGGTTTTCGAGAAAGCCACATCCAACTGTTTCTTCTGGTAAAAACTGTTATTTTTGGACTGTGCTGAAAATTACCTTTGCCACCCAAAGTACGTAGTATGTGGATTTTCCTGAAATAGCAAACAGTATGTCATTGCCCATGGACCCCTGCCAAAAGAGGAAAGAAACGTCTTTTCGAAAAAGACCTCCTGCACGTAAACCGAAAATTCTATGCCGCAACAAAAAATACCCAGATCGGATTCAGAGCAGGAGATTGTTGTTGACATCCATTTGTAAGTTTCGCTTTGCAAACATTTTTTTCTATATTCATATATTCAGAATTTGTCTGTATTTTATTAAAGCGTGAATTTTTATGCAAAACAGATGCTTTCATTAGATCTGGAACCCAGCAAAACCTAGAAATTTTTTCCTTGCTTTCCTTTTCCGTACGGTATGAATCCCGAGGTGAACCCAGTACGTTTCTCTACACAACAAAAAAATGCCTGCCTCCCGAAATGGTCGAGTTTATAGCCGATCTTAGGGTTTTGCTACCTTCCGGATCCAATGAAAGCCTCTGTTTTGCATAAAAATGCACGCATCAACAAAATACAGAAAAATTCCGAATATATGAATATAGAAAAAAATGTTTTCAAAGCGAAACTTACAAACAATCTCCTACTCTGATACCATAAAAGGAATGATAACTAGATCGTGCCAAGCCCAAGAACACAGATGCTAATCAAACATCACGATCAATAAGATGAAAGTAATTCGCTAGAATAACTTTACATAAACCTTTGCAAATAAATGAGCAGCAATATCATATATTATTATGGAACTCAATGAAATATAATGAGAATGGGCCTTGCTTATTTAGGCAAGGAATAACAATTTAAGAACCAATCAAGGTTATAGATCAAACCATAAATCATGGAAAGAACTAGTCATCAAAGAACTAGTCAAGTCCATAAATTTATGAGAGAACTAGACATCAAGGATCTAGTCAATACCATAGATCTAGGAAAGAACTAGTCAATACCATAGATAAGGGAAAGAACTATACCTAACAACTAGATAATATCTCATAATATCTAAATAAATAAAAATAAATATCTACACACATAACTGGGTGAGGATAAATACAATAAAGTTAAATAATGTACTTAGGTGAACATGAGTTAAGGTAAATACCTACTCTAACAATATCTCCTAATTTTCTAGCAACTTGCAAGCTTGAAAGAGCCAATTCACCTTAAATCAAAACTTACAATTTGACACATTCAATTTGTACATCATGGGAACTCACAAATTGACAAAGTAAATATGTAACTTGCAAATTGATAAATTCAACGTTCATGCCATGTAGAAATGAACAAATTTTCCAAACAATAGATGAGGAAGAGAAAATCAGGGAATCAAAGGTTTAGAATTGTAAATGTGCACCAAAAGTCCGAAACTCCAACACTCTTTGAATTTTTAACTATTAGATAAATTTTTGATTTCTTGAGACTTGTAGAATTATTAAATATATACAATGACATTCATTTAAATGGATTTTATTATTTGTAACAAAAAAAATTTGGTGTACTTCAAATTTTTCTTAAGTTCCAAATTTTGTGACAGCAATTGGCTCTAGATCCGAGACATGAATTGAAATGTAGAAAGGGAAAACTATGCATGAATAAACTCTAGAATCTTATGCATGTATAATCAATACCTTATCCATTGGGCTAAGAAGAAATTATAAATGTAGTATAGATTCATTTTAATAACTTGTATTGTGGTGGAGAAGCAAAGAGGAGACCAACCTGGGAAAAAAAGGAAAAAAATGGGAAAGGGGAAAACATGTTTACACTATTTTTAATCCTAGTGGGTTTTCATATGTTATAAAATGAACAACTCTAAAAATGAATGCAATATTAGGAGACTATGAGTTATTTTTATTAATTACCTTCCAACATTAATTGTACAACATCATAAAAATGTATTAGTTCTTGTGATAAATTATTACAATGTAATACAAGAAAGAGAAAACAAAAATGGAAGATAAAGTTACCTATATAGAGTTGTAAAAAAGATATATGGGGAACCTTGAACAAAATTTCTAGCTGGAATATATTTGATATTGCATCCATGAATGAAAAAAATCATGTTTACACCCTTTTTAACCTTAGTGGGTTTTCATATGTTATGGAATCAACTGTATGGTGGGCCAAGAATGTGTATCTATAGACAAAAAATCATGCACATATTACTATTTTAATATGTCATCAAGTATGTTGCTATATACATGGATCTTAAGCGAGAAACGTATTAACTAATGACACAATCCCTTTCCTATCCACTTGCTTTGATTGTTTATATTGTCTTTCTCTTTCACATATGTAATTTATGTACCCACTTTTCCTCAAATCACAGGGATCCCTGCCTGTCTATATTTTCACACCTATCATCATTTATCCCAAGACACTAGTTCCCATTCTTGACAATAGCGCCCAGGTGTTGTTGTCTATTCTAAACGCTCTTGTCCTCTTTGTTCTTTTCACTTATTTCAACACTTTTGGTCGGCCTTTCTAGTTTTCTAATCCTTATCCTGAGGTCATAGTCATCATGTCATGTCACTAGTGTCGAAATTCAAACAAGATATCCATAGATATACACACAACATACACTCTATTATATTGGTTTCCAATTCTAAGGGGCAATATCATCTACATACTATCACTATCATCAAAGGGACTGCATTCTTGGTCTACATACCCTCCATACACCTTATAGGAAGGGGAAGCGTTGAATTCTATCTCACACATTTGCTTTTTATCTAGCCATAGCCCACTATATTGGCATCATTTGCATGAGGGAAACATAAGGAAACTATTACACACATAAGCACAAAGAACTACATGGAGTCTGAAATGTAGTGCAATGCTCTTGGACATAAGTTCACCATTCAAGTGACCATTCGAGTGTTAGTTCAACTTCACATATTTCATATTTTATTCCAATTTGATGTGTTTATGATCTTTTGCATGTAGTTAGGGTTTTTTTTTACATATTACAAGTACCCTCGGTGATGAAAGTGTGAATATCAGGTGATAAAAATTGAATAAGTGTGAAACCCTAATGACACATTAGAAAGTAGATTCTGAGCACTTGTGCAGTCACCAGCACCTAGAAGAGGTCTCTTGGAGCCCAAGCACTCTCACCCTTGCCTAGGAACTCGTGTCCAACTTTTTCCACAAGTTTCTGAATTAATATCAAGAATTCATGACACTTTGGCCAACCTATTCATTAGTTGTTCCAGTTCAAATCTATTCCAAGATAAGTGAAAATTAGATAAGTCTTTTATCGCTCCTATTTTCTTGCAACATTGTATGATATTAAAGTGCTTATAATTTGTATCATATTATGTCTTATCATAGAAGTGACTCTAAAATTAAATTAATTTTTGTTAAATCATTTGGTGAACCAGACATGAATCGAACACACAAAGTGCTCAAATGAAGACCCCCGTGGAACTCTTGAATTCATATCCCTCTATAACACAACAAAGAAAAATATTCTTACACCAGTACGTCATACATACTGAAAAACATATCATCATATTACAAAAATTAATCCAAATACAAATATTTCACTTTATATTTTCAAATCCTTTTCCTTGACGCCAATGTCCAAGAGCGCCTGCCATGGGCGCCACGAATCAGGTCACTAGTGCTTGGAACTAGTTGCTAGTGTCCCAACAGATGACAATGCCCTGACCACTCCCACCTAGGTCAGAAATGCTGAAACATATAAAAACACAATTTTTTCAAAAATCAACCAAAATAGGCAAATTTCACAATATTTTCCAAAAATCATCACACTTACTAGCTCATCAGTTGTTTGCGAAGCCATGACCGTCACTACTCTCTTGAATCTCGTCAAACTCAGTGCCCTAACATGCAGCCCATCCTCACGTCTCAGTTCTCTAATTTTCACTCGAACACGACACAAATGAAGTGACTATTTACTTTTTACTATTGTAGCTATATATAGCAATCTTCAATTCTCTATTTATCAAAGTTACTATTTACACTCATTTTTCCAACTAATACCCGACACACGGTTTCACTCATATATTGAGCCTCCTTACTTCGTTTTTTTCCCCATTAGAGCCATTGGGATCAACATATCTTCTAGAACTATATTATACACATTGCACACTATTATATTCAACTTTGGAGTAGGTACTCATCAATCAACACATATTTTTAGAATATCTTCTATATTATCTCTTATTCATTTTCCTCTTTACTTTCAGCTCAGTACTCGTCACTTCACCCCTCATCCTTTCGCCAAAAGAGGGGGCATACAATCTAATATCATAATCTAAATACAATACATTCAATCAAAATTCCTAAGTGCATTAATATTACAATTTTCTGTGAACTCATTTGAACAAAGGAACACTCATTTTATATTACAATCAATACTTTCTACTATTTCAAAATCTATTCCCCCAAATGACCTAATATGGGGGAAAGGCACAAAAACCTCTCCGTGAGTAATTCACTTAGTACATCTCATTGCAAACAATCTTCTATCATTCAGATAAAATAAATCAATCGTTACAATAAGCTTACTTTACTATGCCTCCCAGATAACCTAACTTGTGAGCTACATTACAGTTATTATCACTCCCAGATGACCTAATTTGGGAGTCACTTTACATCTCTATCGCTTCCATATGACCTAACATGGAATCTATTTATCACTATACAAATTGGAACACCCGTTATTATAGGAGTGGGGGAAATGAGATGTCATTGCATTTCCTATACTGCTCCTATATGGGTTCTGTAATCAAGTACTACACGGAACAATATAAAACAATATGAAATAACATGGAACTAAATATGGTCTCTATCCATTTGCAACAGGAATTGGACATTTTTGTCATGGATGAAGAGTAAAACTAGACGTATCTCCCCAACACTCTTCCTTTGGTGGAAATACGCCCAAATCCTCCCATTTAAAAACAAAAATTGGGTGGGAAATTGATCACTCCCTACCTCTTCAATATCCATTGGAAAAAATCAAAATATCCTAATATCCAAATCATTTCAATCATTTCTCCAAGTGCTCCTTACAATGGTTCTCTATCTCCACTTGTGCCACATGGGTAAAAAACTGACTCATGGTTCACCACGCTACAAGTCTCTACAGTCTATGCACAATTTGTGACATGGCTTATTTGAACTATATACAGGTATGTTCCTCAATTCCTTTACACTACTTGAATATCATTCAAATCTAGCATAAAAGGAGGGGGATGTAGACAAAAAATCATGCACATATTACTATTTTACTATGCCATCAAGTATGTTATTATATGCATGGATCTTGAGCGAGAAATGTGTTCACTGGTGACACAATCCCTTGCGTATCCACTTGTTTTGATTGTTTCTACTATGTTTCTCTAAATCACATATGCCATTTCTATACCCAAATTTGGTCAGGTCATAGGGATCCTTGTCTCTCTGTCTTTTCACACATGTTGTCATTTATCCCAGGATACTAGCGACCATTCTTAACGCTAGCGCCCAGGCACTGTTATCCATTTTGGGAGATCTTGTCCTCTTTGTTCTTTTCACTTATTTTTATATTTGTGGTCAACGTTTCTAGTTTTCTAATCCTTATCCTGAGGTCATAGTTGGCATGTCATGTCACCAGTGTCAAAATTCAAATAAAAGATCCATATATGTACACAAAACATACACTCTATTATAATAAATGGAAATTCTAAGGGGAAATCTCATCTACACACTCTCACTATCATCAAAGGAACTGACATTCTTGGGTTACATACTCTACATATACCGCATAGGAAGGGGAAGGGATGAATTCCATCTCACACATTTGTATTTTATCTAGCCATAGCACGCTATCTTGGCATCATTGGCATGAGGGAAACTATTTCACTCACAAACACAAAGAACTACATTGAATCTGGAATGTGGTGCGGTGCTCGGAGATGGGGATGATGGTGGAGGATATTTTTAGTGGTATGTAGGATGAGGAGGAGATGTGGATGGTATTGGAGGATATTTTTAGTGAGGAGGAGGAGGGGATGAAGATGGTGGTGGAGGTGATTTGTAGTTGTAATGAGGAGGAGGAGATGATAATGGTATTGTAGTTGACTCGTATGCACTTAAAAAGTGACCCTCTTCTGCATTTATAGATACAACATTATTTATTGTGGAAATTAGTCTAACCAGAGGCAATGTTATAAGTTTGGGGCAGAGGCAAGTGCCTCATCCCCACTTGAACTCCTCCATGCCTTCCTTTCTTTAGTGAAAAACAATACCACAATTGGACCACGTGGAACTTCAGTACATAAATGGCTCTTTTGTTTCCTACAGAGCAAGGTATAAACTCCTCTCTGATATCCAAAATGATGGTGGGTTGTGTTTATATAGCATTGTACACATTGTGAATGGAAATGCATTTAAAACATATTTAAAGTGGAGAGGAATGCATCCAATAGCTAAACATATATAAATGCTATTTTAGTAAATGGAAAAGCATTAACCTATTTTTTAGTGAGGAAAAAAATGCGGTAAAACGGTGGTGCCAATGACTAGTCGCTACATTATTTTTTCTTAAACACGTGTAATAAGATTCTTGATTCTCTGTAAATGAGTGTAATGGAATTTATGGTGTGATCAATGATTCAACTTGCAGTTGAAGTTTTTTTAAATGATTTTTTCTTTATGCAAACAAAAGGGTGGATAAATTACAAATACAATTTTATATGCCTCATTATATTTTGTTTTCTTGTGAATTTGTTTTTTTGTCCTGGATAAATTTGGTGGAACTGATACTCCTAAATTTTTTACTCTAAACATAAGAAGGTAGAATAAAAATCACATCAAAACAATGCAATGGGGATGTTGAAGGTTTTCATGTGCTAACATTATTACATTAGCTACTTAATATGTGATTTTCATATCAATAGGCCACCAACACTTTAACCGGCCGGTTTTTTCCTTCTGCATCTATTATTAGAAGAGGGGAAAGCCACTATGTACCAGGTTCGAAATATAGTTGGACTGAAAATGTGCTCTATAGGGGTAGTTTGATTCTCTCCAGTGAAAGATGGAACACTTTTAAGGGAAGAAACATGGATGTCATCATACTAAGTAATGTTTGGTGGGCTTCCACCATTGAAAAGAACAAAAAATAATTTTCTAGCGACTGCCACATACAATTTTGGAATTATAATAATAGTGTATTAAGGGGAACTAGAAAATAGTGGATCTTTTTTTTACGTGGAAGATCTATAAAACCTTTCCCTATTGACTTAAAAATGAAGGTAACTTAACAAAAATAGAAGTCTTACCTTTAGATGATGACCTGGTTATGATTTTTGGCATGAAATCTAAGGAAAGCCTAAAGCAGGGATCCTTATCATTTTGGAGTCACCAAATGCTAGATAAATGTGTCTAGATGTTGAAACTCGACAAGAGCCACATCAAATATTTAGAAAATCCTCTTTTTATCCCACTGTGTGTGCGGACAATTTTTTGTCACAAAGGAATACACCCTTTAGGTAGTGGTGTGATGAATCCCTTTCCAACTGACAAAATTAAAACACTCATAGGCTATGGGTGACCTAAAGTTGGAGTAAGTCTCCAGATAGGTCCGGTTCACCTAGTGTAACACCTAAAAACTAACTCCACTCTATTGTTGTAACAAGGAGAAGGGGGTAGGAACTAAGCAAAAGGATGAAACAAAAAATTAAAAACAAGGTGATGCACTAGAATGTTTGAGGACCTCTAATTTCCTGAGCGTACACAAGAGGATTAAGGAAACCAACAAACTATACATAACCCACATTTTGATGTACTTCTGCATAAGTGTTTCGTAGAGAGACTTAAAGTTATTATAGCACATAAAAGGGTTAGTAAATGGCTTTATAAGGGCTCAAATGGCGAAAATCCACTATTGAATCTTGTATGAACTTTATGGAAACACAGACTATGACCTTCCAATTAATGTATCCCTACATAAAGGTAAGGAAATAGGACTGCAAATCAAGGATAAATACTTCTATCATGGGATAAAATTAACCATATTGTAATTCTACACAATACATAGGTAGTGAGAAGGAAAAAAATGGTTCCTTTATTGATCAAAAATACGCAACAAGTACAAAAACCAATAGGGATCAACCATAACCAACCAGAGGTCTCTCTTAAAATGAATAATATCCTTATATATAAGAGAGAAGAAAATTATAGAGAGAAAAAGAAAAGCATGCAAAAATTCATTATTTTCATGCAGAATGGTATAGGAGCTTGCATGGCATAGGAGGTAACATGGTGTAGAAGGTTAGTAGAGAGCTCAAACTAGTCGAAAGATATTCATTAGGCCCTCTTGCATGTTTCCTTAACTCAAGATTAAACTCTCCTTCATCTTTCTCTTACATGTTTGGATTCCTCTTTTCTCCAACTTGATCTCCACTTTGGACATGATCAAAATTATAGAATTAGAGTTTAACTTCATGTTTGGGCCCAAGATGACTTATCTAACTATTCTTTCGGTATTTCGTAGAGTTTGTATAGATCCTTTCCTTGCTCCGTGGATTTCAACTTATTCGTTGTCTTCTCTTTGTCTTCCATGGATTCTGATGTTCCTTTTGTGTGACTTTTGTGATCTCCAGCTTTACTTTGACGTCCATGGTCTTCTTTAACTTTCAACATCTTCTAAATTATCTGCAATCTTATTTGCTTTATTTTTCTTCCCACCATATTTTATGTTGTGTCTAAATCCTTCGCTTAATAGCTTAGTAGGTGACATTTAATGTTTCTTACCCCGCAGATAATTTCCCCTTCACTATGGGGATTTTCCTTCATTTTTCCTTTATTCCATGGTTTTTCCTTCATTTTTCCATTGTTCCGCGACTTTTCCTTCATTACGAGGATTTTCCTTTGTTTTTACTTTGTTCAATGGCTTTTCCTTCAATTTTTTTCTTTGTTTCACGGATTTTCTTTCATTCCACATATTTTCCATCGCTTTTCCTTTGTTCCATAGCTTTTCCTTCATTTTTCCTTTGTTCCACATCTTTTCCTTCATTTTTCCTTTGTTCCGTAACTTTTCCTTCGTTCCACAGATTTAGCAAAACCCGTGAAAAACACTAAAATTATTGAATTCCATAGAACACTATAATTTCCAACTCTAGGGAACACTACAATTTCTCCTTCTGTGGAACACTAAGTTCCTTTGTTCTATGAACTCTTTTATGGAACTGCTTAATTTTATAACCTGGATGAGTTTCTTGAATAATCATGGGTGCTTATTTGGAAAACATTATTTAAGTGGAGTGTATTGGAGTATCTTCTGATTACTTGCTTTTCTGCATATTGTGTTGTTTATTTAACACTTTCATGCATTTGCAAGTTCAATATCATATTACATTTTTTGTTAGATATTTTCATTTTTGCAACTTCATGTGCATTCATTTTTCTACCAAATATCCTTATGGATACTCCGATATAATTATAGGATTAATGGTTAGAATTAGATAGCATATATAGATTATTAACTTATACTATCAATGTGCATATTAGAATATATGATTATTAGAAATTTATAAGATAAAATATTATAAACTATTGCTAAGAAGGTGAAAACACAATAAAGAGGGTTCAATTAGATTATTAGAAACTTAATAAGTTGATCTAGCACTATTGTACATGGTTTTGTAGGATGGAAATTATGTATAAGTGCTTTGTCTCTAAACCTATTAGAGTAAACTTAGTAAGGATAAAATTATTGGGGTTGTATGGAACCATTATAAGGTTTTGTTCCTGGTGAATATTTCCATACGAGGATGAGACAAAGTTCTACATTTTATGCATCATTGTGACTGACTATGACGTGATTTTCTCTAATACACTTGGTGTCGAATACGTGCAAAATCCTCTATATGATGTGAAATAACTTCAAACCCTAACCACATGTAGGAGACCCTATAAAATAGTTATCAATTGGGTTGAGATGCAATCTGTACAAAAACTATGTTGGTGATAGTCTAAAGAGACCTCTAAATGACACATAATTCTAAACCTAACATGTGATATCTATATATATGCAACTATCCTTGGCATCTTGATTGCTTGATAATGTAATAATGGCTTGACATACTTAACTTGGTTTGTCTTTGATGGTATCTAGTTTCAGAGGAGATGTGAATTAATAAGCTAGTTGAGTATGGCTTTAGTACTACGTAGGGTCTGCTCCTAGATTATTATACTATTTTTTAGAAATTTAAAAGAGGTTGGAATGCAAGTTAGAAATTATATTTGTAATAGGTTTTCATGAAAGTGCAATGTTAGTAAATGAGAGAATTATACTTACTTATATAGGGGTTTATAGTTATAATTTCTTATTCAAGCCAAACCATGAGGAGAGTACCAATCCACAAAAAGATGTCGGATTGAGAAAGTGATCGTTGGGTGGCTGGGGATGAAACCACCAATTTCCACTATTTGGTCCCAAATGAATGGTCAAGTACAAACAAGTGCTAACATTCTACAAATTTATGGGAATGTTTTCTAGGAGGAATATAATACTCTAGACTAATGCAAATAGTATTTTGAGAGACCGAGTAAATGGAATAAACGATAAAATCAAGTGATAGGGATAAGGTTGTGCAATTGAGCTCTTCATGTGCACACAAGTCATGATTTAGGGATATATTTAATATTTTCATTTCCAAATGATAAATTTCCAAATTGAGGTGTCTTGAAAGATAGTGCATGCATATAATTCAGTAACATATGGGAAAAATTATGTTTCCTATAGAAATAGTCTATGCAAAAAGAATCACCATGTTTTTATTTGTAACATCACTAGGAGAAATTTCAAAGCCTCACATGACCATCTTCAATTCATCTTAATAACATACATATACCATCATGAGGTCATTAGAACTATATTATGTTACCATGCAATGATTCATTTTCAAATCCATTACACATTTTTATGTGCAATGGCATAATGTGGTACGTAGCATTTGAAAATTTAATCTTGTTCAAAGAAGTAATCATGAGATTAACTAACTCATAATTATAATCTATGATCTGACTCATTTTTATTGAGTTTTCTATCACTTCATCGTTATTCATTCGTAGAGGATTAGGGTTCATCAAATGTCTTATGGGTTATTTAATTGTTTTAAAAGGTAACATTGTAAGGTGGTTCTTGCATCTAGATAGGCATGCCACTATACTTGTGTTAGAGATGATGAATCCCATGAGAGCTAAAGCTATAATATGGACTAGTCAGTTCAAATAATTTGTGTTTTTGTAGAGCGTTACTTACAAAGAAGTTGTGAGTTAGAAAAAATATATATACAAATATAAATTATGTGTTGGAGTACAACTCACTTGTGAAACTGTCGTTGTTTCCATGTATTTATTTCATCAAAGACATATTAATAAAGAACTTCTTTAAGTTATCATTCAATGTTTGAGTTGATTTTTGTTGCATTTTATACATATTTGGTTGTGTGACTCTATGTGTTCTATGTGATATAAGTTATTCCTTAAAATTTGGGACCCCTAACAGTGGTTGCATTAGAAAGTGTGTTCAATATTAAAATATATGTGTTTTTTCAAAGTGTGTAAGAGTTTGTCAAAGTATGCCATAGTTGACGTTACCAAAGTGTTTAAAAACCAAAAATAGTTGTTTATGCCCACATAAATAAAACAATCTAGACTGATGATAGACAAACTAATGTGCCTATATGCACAGATGAGAGAAAGTATGTTCATATATGATAGCAATTGCCTTGTTCGATGTTCATGGACCATTTTCTGTATGTCCCTTTGTACAAAATTTGATGGAAAAATGATTTGATAGGATAATACATGTAATTATGTATATGGTCGTGAATGTAAGGAAGCACAGAAATAAGGGTCTTTATAAACAACAACAACCAATAGTGACAACAGAATTGAAGTGCCCGAATTATTTGTTATTTATTGTAACAACTAAATAAATATATTTGATTACATTTTATTTTTAGATGATATGTGTTTTAATACAATTATGGTGATAATTTTGAAATCCTTTAAATGTTAATGATGACCTAATAATAGCAATAAAGATAATAATATTCATCGAATGAGAATGTAAAAAAATTCATTGATTGATCGTATAATTTTTTTTATGAAAAGGGATCTTATATTATATTAATGCAATAAAATACAAGATTGTATTCAACAAAAAAGTGGGTGGTATGAGAGCACGCCCCAAAACCACGAACAAGCTAGGCTGAGCCTAGAACAAGAAAAAACAAACTAGACCGAGCCTAGAAGAGTACAACAAAACAAAAGGCATCACCCAAAAACACTTAACAGGCACTATCAATCAACAACATAAAACATGCCTGAGGCAGGTGGATTCTGATCATCCGGCCACCCCAAACTAGGCAGGTCCTTGCCAACATTTAGAATCTCCCAACCAACTGCAAGTTCTTCCTCTGGGTCTACTTTCTCATGCGTAGGAATGGTGAGGTTGAGGTGAGGGAATTTTTAAAATGATGGCGGGGGTGGTAGTGGGTGCCAAACGGCCTGGTGTGAACCAACGGCAGAAGGAGAGCCCTATCCCTACTATCACGCTGTCAAATGTGGTGGAAAGCCCCACCCATGTTTCCAAGGTTGTGAGCCCCAACCCTGTCGGCGAGCCGAAGAATGTAGTGGGGAGCCCTAACCACGGGGGCGAACAGACAAATGACTATGCCGATGTAACTGCCCTAGAGAGCGGAGGGTGCGACTAAAAGCATGACGCTCAGATCGGCTATGCCGACCACCAGGGGCTGAAGGTGAGGAGCATCTTGTGGGAGATGGAGGCACTCAGGAAACATTGCATGGGGCTTCCCCCAGTGGCACAACAAGGTCTTGAGGTGGTCCACCTCTAGCGCCACCTTGTTTGCTTGAACTTGAATTTATAGAAGTACATTGGAGATCACTATAGATTTATTATAAATCGAGAAAGATTGATCAACTATAAAATTAGAAAAGAAAAAAATAATTCTTTTCTTTCCTATCCATAATAGAATTCGCCTCTGAAAACATGCCAAAAGAGGGGTGAACATAGGAAAAAAGTTTGGGATTACCTCCGAAGAGGATATGTTGCCAAGTGAAAAGTGGGGTAGGTCATGAGGCGAAAAAACAATAATGGATCCAGTTCCAGGAATTTGAGCTTTGGGACAGAACCATAAGACATGCAAAAGCGTTTCCAACATGCCCACAGAAGGGGAAATTGGGAGCAGAATCCCAATTGAAACAAAAGGCCCTAATAGGAATGCATTGGTGTAGAATACACCAAAGAAAATGAGCAATTGTGGGCTCCATAACATATGTGCAAAACCAGTCTGTGAAATCATCTACCCCAGTAGACAGAGTGGCATATTCCCCACATGGTATTAGTTTTTTCACCATGGGAAAATGGTGGGAGAGCCAACAATAACATTATTGGGCTTGTAGTTACAAAAAAAAAGCATAAGCATTACCACTTCCATTTTTTCAACCATGGCGAGAGGAATGTACAACAATTCTATGCAACTGTGACAGGAAACCAGAATTGATCCAAACAGTGGTGATGAAAGTATCCTGATCGTGTTGGGAATCTGAAACAAAGCTTTAAAACCCAACCAAGATAAC